>BSBK01003337.1:485000-512025 GCA_027943335.1 Chamaecyparis obtusa | reverse complement strand
ATACATATATATATATATATATATATATATATATATATATATATATATGTGTATAGACACACACACACACACACACACACACACATATATATTCTTTAGCATATTTTAGAAAATAAAAACACAACAAACTACAGTTAATAGATTAGTGATAGTTTCAATAACTATGATAATAATAAGTGACAATATTAGAGCACATTGAAAATACAATATAAGAATAAAATTTTGAAGATATTCTTGTCTATTTATATTTAACTTTACTTTTATTTATAAAGTATAAATTAAAAGTGAGATAAAATTATAATCCATAAAAACTTTTTAAAATATAAAATCTATCGCAAAAAAAAGCTAACTTAATTTCAAGAATCAACAATCTAGAAGATCAAAACTAAAGATAAAAAGTCATAAAACCTTTTCAAGTATAGGTGAACAAAATCTTCAAATTGTTGCATGACCATGTATATGCAAATAAATATAACCTCTTCTATATAGAAATGATCAACTTTACTTTTCATCTAATTGATATTTAACAAATTTCTACTAGTGAAAAAAATTGGGGAGAGGGACCAATAGTCATGCGGGGTCTAATAGTCGATCATCCACTTGTGAATATATTATCAAGTCTTACCACACATTTTTACTATATATTATAATTAAATAATCCACATGTATATCAAAATATTTCCAAATGTTGATAAAAATGGACCAATACTTGAACACATGAGAACCTATATATGTTATAGTTAAAAAACATAAATAAATTTTTGTCTCAAATAAAATATCATAGTTAATTGTTAAACTACTCCTCTTTTATTATACTTTGATTTTTTCAATATATTAATTTATGACGAGGTTATTATTTCGTTAACTACAATAAATAGTAAACTTCACTTGACATGAAGAAATCAGAGCCTTTACTACTCTCATTGGTATTGTAGTATAGGGGTCTCCACAATGGAAGAGAAAAAGGAAGGAATCTAGAAAATGAGGTGCCATTTACATTAAACTTAATCTAACATGAATTAATGAGAGCCTTTACTACTCGCATAAGCAATGAAGTATGAAAGTTTTAAGTGACATAGAAAGGAGGAGGAAAAGGAGGGAATAGAGAAGAAATTTTAAAAAATAAATAAATTTGAAGGAAGGAGTGGTCTTTTGGAAATGGTTATACTAGCATCTTAAGTGCCTTGAAATTTTTTTTTTTTGATATCTAATAATTAAATTAAGCATCAAAATATAACTTCACTCTAAATTTTAATTTAATTATTAAATGTCAAGAATTTGTCTTGTCAATGCACTTTAGATGCCTCTATGACAAATTCCATGTCTTTCAAAGTGAGGAAGAGTACAAAGAGCTTAGTAAGAAGAGGTAAGTGGAAGTATTGAGTGTTTTTGTAATTTTCACACTTCATAATTTCTGTTGATGAATACTTTGTTTTCTATGAACATGTTCATTGTATTCTTTCAATAAAAATTATTATTTATTCTAATGACAAAAATATTATCTATTAAACTACTTCCTTTTAATTGAACACAAACTTTTAGATTAAATTACATATGTTTATTTGATTGACATTTTAGATCACACTTCTTGATTTATCATAAGAAAAAAATATAATTGATATAATAATAAATGTAAATGATACTTAAACATTTTCTTATATTAGTGATGTTTTATTAAACTAAGAATAATCTTAAAAAAATAAAGAAACTATATAAGTACACTGCTTATTTTTTCTTTTTAACCAAAATAATAAAGAGATGAAGAATCTTATATAAACTCATACCATCAATTACCCCTCTTTATTGTAGTTCTATTTCACAACACATTATAATCTCTCACTCACAGAAATATATTATACACTCATTAGATTTATAATATATTCTACCTCAATGAACTATTAGTAATTTGACAAGGGAACAACCTATCAAATCCTCATCTCCTCAAATCAGATACGCCTACAAAATATTCCTCATATAAATGCTTGAAAGCACACCTAAATGGGGACAGAACTCAAAAAAATCAGCCGTAGTTTAATAATAACAGCTAGATAATATGAAGGTGAAACCCCACAGACCCCACCCAACAATTTGTTTTTGTTAAAACAGTACAAGAGAACATGGATAGCCCAACACCCATGCAGACCACACTCGTACATAGATTAGATTGAAGAGACAGAGAATGGGTACCTTTGTTCAGAGGCAAGGAATCAATATAACATGGAGGTGGCATTATGAAAAAGCATCATCCCACAAAGGACCAAACTGGTACATACAAATTATTCCTTCCAAAATGTCCCGAATTGACATTTTCTCATCTTTAGTCTTATTATGTTCCTTTGAGCCCTCCGTATGTCATCTTGTCTAGTCAAACACCTACCTCTATCCATTCTTCTTTGTAATACGATTACATCTCTAGTATTTTATACCAATGAAAAGAAAAAGGAAGATCCATATGATCGTATATTGCTATCACACAGTGAGATTCCAATTCGGTACAGATTTAAGAGGTCCCCATTATGTTAGGATTCACTGTTATCAGTTTGGAATGTTGGTCAATGATGTGAGCGAAGATGGTCTTGTTCAACTATTCAACTGTGTAAAAGCAACAATATGGCGTCTTTTGGTAATACATATAATATTGCTTTTAATATCATTGTGCACTTTCCCATCCCTGTAACATCATATGCAGAATTATGGAATTCTGCAAGTAGAGACAATTTCATTATTGTTTGTATGATGGTTGGTTTGAATATAGAATTAGGTTGAACTTGGCAAATGTTCGCCACAAATTTTTCAATCGATGGATAAAATACTAGTCTCCCTTTCTCTTGCATGTGATTATTGATCTGGGTCCGTTGGTAGATCTTCAGGAGCTTGCTGGATTTAATTCTATAGTGATGATGTCATTGAATGAGTATTGGGTTTTTATATTTTAGTTTAAATATTATATTTTATGTTTTGACTTGTTTAGGCAGTTTGTCTAAAATTACATTAATAGATGAAACATATTGAAAAAGATAGTGTGATTTCAAGTAAACTATTTAACCAAATTAAAATTTGTCTAAATTTGTCTGATTGTTTTGGTCACTTATTTTAAATTACATGAATAGATGGGTTGTATTGAAGACGAACCACCTAAACAAATCAAACCTTAGATTATGTGGTTTAAACTTTTTTTATTTATGTTTTGGTCTCTGTTGCGGATTCATCTAAGACCATAACAATAAATGGGTCCCTTTGGAAAAGCTAGTGTGGTTTCAGATGGACCACCTAAACAAATCAAAACTTAGAATATAATGTTTAAACTTGTCTCATTTTTGTTTTGATTTGTCTTGGTAGCTCATCTAAAATCACATTAATAGATAAGTTGTATTGAAAAAATTAATGTGATTTCCTGACTTTGTGTAATTTTCATTTTGATTGTGTAGATCTTTAGAAGCTTGTTGGATTTAATTCCAAGACCATGATCTCATTGAATGGGAACTAGGTTTTCTTTTTTCAATTTAAATACTATATTATAAGTTTTGATTTATTTAGAAGATTCGACTAAAATCACATCTATAAAAGAATCATATTGAAAAAACTAGTATGATTTCAGATGTATTATCTAAAATTTATAACTTAAAATGTTTCTTAATACATGGATTGTATAAAGAAATTAGACTGATTTTAAATGAATCTCCCAAACTAAAATTTAGAATGTGTTCTAACAAATAGATTATAATAAAAAAATAACATAATTAGAAATCAAAATATAGAATGTACTGTATAAACTTATCCATTTTCATAACCCTAAAACGCTGAAAACAGTGATAGAACTAAAAACAAAAAGCTTTCTTCAAAGAAGATATTTTTGCCTCCTATTACGAAAGAGAAATGTTATATATACAGTATTCTTATCACAAGAAATAGAGTCTACTCTTGCTTCCTGGTCGTCAAAGATAAAAGATCTATATCAGTTGACGTCTATGACAGCATCGTGTAGCACTCATTTGAGTGACGGTTGAGAGGCAATTCATTCAAATTATGATGATTCAGTCACGGGCATTCTTTCATGTCAGCCTTTCATTTGACCACACCGCCGTTCACGAGCACCCATGCCGTAACCTTTCTTAGTTTGGAAAGGATTCTGAAGAATTGTTTTTAACACAAGAACAGAGTACAAACGAAATCAATCACACTTGTAATGTTTTTTTGGACCCATTGGATGCTTAATAATAATGGTGAAAGGAAATAAAACACACTTTAAATGAAGTAAAGAAAAAATAAAATAACATATGGATTATATAATTGATATGGTAATCATATTGATAAGTTTTGGGAGTAGAAATTGAAAGAACACATAAGGGTTTAGATTTTATATAATAACGAAGTCTTTATTGAATATTGTATTTTTTAATCTAAAATTGCATTTAATGATTAAATTTGAAAACTTTGTTTTTTATATGTTGGAAGATAATTTGTGTTTCTCTTATGTTTTTAGCAATGAATATAATCAACATATTTTATTCTTAAATATAAAAATTGATGGGTACGCGTCTTAATGTTTGGATGTTGGTTTTCTCAATGTTTAGAAACCATAAAAATAGACAATGTTGACAACACTTTTGGGAGTTTACTAAATGAGGGTTGTCTACTTACATTGGGCCCCTACGTCAAAATCAATAGCTTATATAGTGGTTGAGGACACACCAAGCAATCAAGTAATTTTCCTAGTTTTTGACTAATTTTGTATATGCTAATATATGTTACTAATGTAATGTTATTGAATGTATCAAATGACTAGATCTATATTCCATACTTGTAGATGCCTAAAAATTATTTAGGTCTTCCCATATAAAAATGAAGGATACAAATTAATGGATCTGTGTTCAAGTCAACAAGCAATGGTACTAGGAAATGAGATATATGTTGAACATGTCAATTAACTAAGAGGGGGGTGTGAATTAGTTATTAAAAAAAAATTCTCAATCTAACTTTAGCCAAGAACACTGATACATCATTCCAAAATTTATGACAGATCTAAACATGAAAAACAAAAATACCATGCACAATGAACACCATATTTTTACATGAAAACTCAATGTAATAAAAACCATGGAGAACTATTATCAAGTGTAAAACATGGGTTAAGGTGATTAGTGCATTGCTCATTGCAAGTAAGGCTCACTGTCGGTTGGACTAACTAGACTAAATACATAATAGCTATCATAGTTAACTGCTGATACAAAGAGGCTCATTGTCGATAGAAACTGGCTAACTGTCAAAAGACTGCTAATAAGAATACATCCACCACTACAGTAACTGACACCAGGATAAGTGGAAGAAGTTGAGTCCACTTCTAGGGGAATTTTTTGCATGTGAAACCCAATTTTGGTGGAAGATGTTTTGTAGGGATATTTTTCACAAAATTAAAACCCATTATAGTTATGGGTGCATGAATCTAAAACCTAAAATTTTGGTTCAGTTGGAATTTTTTTTCTATTTTTCAAATAATTTCTAATAAAACAAGTATATAAGCATGAAATAATAGGTTTCCTTATTTTTGTAATAACTTTAAATTTTTTACTTTTTTTGGAAAACAAATTTATGACATCAAAATAGAGACAATTCTTCACTTTGGAGAAACAAATTTTTTTAAAATGATAATTTTAGTTCAACTTATGTTTGTTGTACATGATGGGTTTTCAAAACATAAATCACACCTAATGAAAAAAATAGTTGAAAAAAATATATTAAAAAAAATTACAAAAAAATATGCGCATCAATCTTATGTGTCTTGAAAATAATATCCCAAAACGAATCAAACAAATAATTTCATTTAGGTAAAACTATCCAGTTGTTGTACAGGGGCATGGAAGGCTCTGAAAAAGTAACTTTTAAATAGTGGTTTTTGGAACACCTAATGAAAATGGAATTTTTCTTATTTGGATATTAATATAAATTACATATTTAGAAATGAAACTTTTAATACTACATTTCTTACTACTGACATTTTTTAAGATTCAATCTCTAAGTGCTTAAATTTTTTAGATAAATTAGGATGAATTCAAAAAAATAGGGAAAATAGTTCCACTTTTTAGCCCAAAAATGCACTCAGCTTCTTTCTGGCACCCACTAGTCTTCTACATTTGATAACACATGCTAGAACAAAGAGTAAGATATTTTGAGTTATATTCCTTCTTCGTACACATGCATATTTATACACATTCTAATCAAACAAGATCATCTTCTTCATGTGTACCAATTCATGCCATCATGAAACATCGAAGTTGGCCTAACACAATCTAAAATAGGTCACACTAGAACATCTCTGTAGTGGTAAGGAATGAAATGTGGACCACACAAAATGTCCTTTCTCAACACTACATGCTACACGTTCTTCATGACAGTCAAAGACGATGAACATGAAAATGCACATTACAATGTAAATGGTCACTCTAAAACACATTAACTAATATCCATGTATCAATTTGGGCCCCAAAATTGAATCTCAACATGTAAGAACATGAATGGGACCAAGAAAATAATGGGAAAGGATTGATCATCACAACATGCCCTTCGGTCCGCATTCATTTGGAATAGAAATCCTCATCTATTGGAAATATCGGTAAACCAAAAATCAAACATCATTAACTAGGTAGATAAGTTGACATCAATCACAACCATTAATGATAACAAAAATCATATCTGCAACAATCTCCCCCTTTATCATTGATGGAAACATCCATCAACAACAAACAAAAATAAATTAAGATTCCAACATTAAAACTATTGTTCTTCTCCCCCTTTTACAACAATGATAAAGGGGAAAATTCCCATTGAGAAACTCACTCCACTCCCACTTGAAAGGAAGCCACCAAGGACTGATCTAGAAAAGAAAGGAGAAATATATATTTCCCTAGACCTATGCACACCCCAATGCAATTAGTGCAAACCAAAAAGGGGTAGGTCTTAGAAATAGGAAATATTGAGAGGGGGGACTGAATCAGTATTTCAAAAACTTTTTCTTTTTCCCACTTAAGGATATAATAGATTACTTTAGTGCATACAAAGCATAAGAAGCTAAATAGCATACATAACAGTAAAAGTAAAGAACTCATAACACATGATATATTCTCGAGGAAACCCTGGCCAAGGGAAAACCTCGGTGGGGATGGTACCCACAAAGATCCACTAATCAAAAGATATCTTGTTAAGGATGTTGACCCTATTAGTAGCCAATTACAATCATATAGTGTATCAGTCCTGGTTAAGGGACTATAGGCCTTGTTAGAAACCTCAATTCTGCTAGGAGTTGTAGTTACAAAACCTGATTACCAGATGAGCCCACTACCCAAAAAAGTAATGCAAATGATTACTGATTACAATATGGTGTTTCTTACAACTTCGCATCAATAACTTTCGCTGCTATCACAATATACAACTATTGCAAGTTACATTTCAAGTGTGTTCGGTCATTACAACTTCATATCTTTATACAAGGTACAAACATAATATCTTTCTCAAGTCGGCTTGCACACCATAATCCAAGAGTAAACATATAAAATGTCAGCTCTTTATAATACTAAGCCATTATTTTGACAAGCAAAATAATCCCTTAATTCATTTACTAGTTCTGTCTTCAAAACTGCTCTATCTGCTATACACTGTCATCGGTAAAACCTTCATAACTTTGTCTGTACTATCCAAAAAAATTTGTGCACTGAGATGGGGTATCCTTAGACATCATAGAGTCTAAGTTCAACTATGAAAACTTTGATCATGCTTTAGTGAATGTCGCCAAAACAAACTGTCTCGGGTGCTTTGTCAAAATCATTGTTTCCATACTTAGACAATTTTAGTTTGTGATCTTCCATACTAACTTTCCAGCTTATGCAATCTTCATAGGGAACATATGTTTCCATAATGACAACATCTATGTACATACCTTAGCTAAATTGCCAACAATCTCCCCCTTTGTCATTGGTGGCAACATATGGGAAAATTGGCTAAGTATACAAGTCAAAATCTCAAAAATCTATATCAAAATTATGGCCATAGAATATTATCCTTATATCTCCTCAAAATATACTACATGATCTATACAACTTCATAATATGCTCCATAGAACTCCCCCTATGAGTATCCTTCCTCATCATATAGACAATTTTCTACTAAGTATCTCTCCCCCTTTGACAACAATGACAAAGTAAAGGGCAGAAAGGGATATACAAAATTGTGCCAAAAACTTTTACCTTATTACCTTATTGCAAAGTCGGTAGGCTTGCAAAACAGTCTGCAAAATTAGATTTCCAAGCTTCAAAGTCTTTCTCCCAAGTCTTCTTAATTGATTCTACTACATTGAGTAAAGTACTCAATCCGTATGCTGCAATTTGACAGGCTTGAAGAGAATCAAAATTGAATTTTTGAAATAATTTCTTAGCAGTAAGACATTCTTCAAGCTGCTCTTCTATAATAATCAACTTGATTGAGACATGCTCTCTCAAGATGTTCATCCTTGTAGTCTTCCTGATCTTTTCATCATTCAAAATTCTTATCTCATCATACAGCTTTCTGATTTTCTTCTCAACTGAACTTATCTTTACATTAGGGCTGGATAATGAATTTGTCTCTGCTGAAATTTCATCTTGCTTCTCCTTTATTTTCTTTTCTTCCTCAACTGTCAAATTCTTAGATTTTGTACACTGAATGTACAAACATTTTCCAGTCTCAAGATGTTTCCTTAGGTTCTTAATGTGTTTGTTAAGGCTGCCAATGTCATTCTTGATGTTCTGACTAATGTTCTGCAACATTTCAGCTTCATAAGCTGCCTGAGCCTTAACCTTAGCAATATCTTTCAAATTTGTAAACTTAACATCAAAGGAATTCATTACCAACTTTGCTCTTTCAAGTGGATTCGAATCAAATACTCTTGTAGGTATTACACTTTGTAGTTTTTCAGTCAAATCTTTCAAACTACCTTCCAGATTCTTAACCTTTTTATTCTTCCCAATTATCTTTTTTAAAGAGGTGATCAATTCTAATTGATCATCATCATCAACTTCCTTGCTCAAGTCTTCAATCAATGATCCTATTCCTTTTTCCTTTCCAGTCTTAGGATTAAGACTGATGTCTTCTTGTGGTACAATAGGAGTAGGGGTCTCTGTTTCCATTTGCTCTTCTGCTTGTGTAGACTCTGTCTCAATATTCTTCCCTTGTTCTCCCAAAGCCAAATTATCAACAATACTGTCCAAGTCTTTGAACACTGCATCATCTGAATCTAAGGTGACCTTGGTTCCTTCAATATCCATTGATTCTGTATCAATGAAGAAGAGGGTACTTCTTCAACTTCAACTTCTTCTGCTCCTACCTCTGATTGTGGTTGATCTATCCTCTATTCCTCTGTTGCAACTGATTGATCTTTTCCTGCTACCAACTCTACTAGCACTTGCACTACTACTTGTTCAGTTTCAGCTTTCACTTGCTCATATTTACCTCCCATGATTTGTATTGTCCTCCTTTTGGTTCTCAAGAGAGTTCCAAGTGGCTTGAGGATTTTTTTAAGATGATCATCATCTCTAATGTCACAAAATTGTCTTATTACATTTTCTCTCATTTTATTATCTTCTTCTTGTGCTCTCATCTTCCTGTTCACAAGTTTGTTGTACAAATCTTCTAGTATCTTTCCTTGAATGGTATCAAACTTCTTATTTGCCAAAATCATATGTGTGACCATTGCATTCTCTAAATTTAATCTGTCATATGATCCATATAAATCATAGTACTTGTTCATCTTAGTAAAGTCTCCATGTTGCATTATGTCTTCATTAACTCTTTCTATGCTCGGTTTCCATGATTTCTCCTTTGCTGCTACTTCATCACTTTTAATCTCTGTAACTCTTCTAGGAATTGGTGGGACAATTACTTTTTGTCTCTTTTCTGGTCCAAAAGCACTTTCTTTCACTCTTTTGCTTGGTTTCTCTTACTCCTTCTCAGGTTCTTCAACCTTGACTTTAACTTCTACGGGGTCTGCACTAGATGCCAAAGGTGGAACTGATAAAACTTCACTTTGTTTGATTGCCTCTATAGTCTTCTTTGCAATATCATATTCTTGCTCACTTATTCCAGCATCTTTAAGAATTTTCTTTATTGTAGGCTCTACTCTCTTCTTTGACTATTTCTCATCCTTAAGAGTCTTTGTTGAATCAAAGTTTTCTTCATATGTTCCAAATCTGCTACTATGAGCATCCACTTTACTTTTCAACAATCTACTGACATATCCTTCTATTTCAACTTTAGAGATTTCATAGCCAAGAGGGTCTATGAACTCATGTTTAGGTTCTACTACTTCAATATAGGTGAAATCAATATCAACCATAAAACATATATCTTCCTTGTATTTATCAACTAAGGATGGAGGGATTCTTGATCTATTCACCACAATGTTCTAAAAAGTTTTCAATACAAGCTTCACAGTATCATTGACCTTCTCATAAAGATGTTTCATGTAAACTTTATTGATTCTTTCCATAGTATTCTCACCATCATTCCAATCAACAGTATAAGGAAATCTTCTCAACAAGTGAAAAAACATATAAGTGATCAGTGATGAAAATCTAAAGTGAGTGTATTTGGCCTTCTTTATCTTTTCAAGGTTCTCAAACAACTGTATCCTCAAAATCTCACACAAGTCTACTGGTTTCTTCTCCACAAACATCAAACTTTGCTCTTTCAAGTGGATTCGAATCAAATACTCTTGTAGGTATTACACTTTGTAGTTTGTCAGTCAAATCTTTCAAACTACCTTCCAGATTCTTAACCTTTTTATTCTTCCCAATTATCTTTTTTAAAGAGGTGATTAATTCTAATTGATCATCATCATCAACTTCCTTGCTCAAGTCTTCAATCAATGATCCTATTCCTTTTTCCTTTCCAGTCTTAGGAGTAAGACTGATGTCTTCTTGTGGTACAATAGGAGTAGGGGTCTCTGTTTCCATTTGCTCTTCTGCTTGTGTAGACTCTATCTCATTATTCTTCCCTTGTTCTCCCAAAGCCAAATTGTCAACAATACTGTCCAAGTCTTTGAACACTGCATCATCTGAATCTAAGGTGACCCTGGTTCCTTCAATATCCATTGATTCTATATCAATATTGATAGGTGAAGAAGAGGGTACTTCTTCAACTTCAACTTCTTCTGCTGCTGCCTTTGATTGTGCTTGATCTATCCTCTATTCCTCTGCTGCAACTGATTGATCTTTTCTTGTTACCAACTCTACTAGCACTTGCACTACTACTTGTTCAGTTTCAGCTTTCACTTGCTCATATTTACCTCCCATTATTTGTATTGTCCTCCTTTTGGTTCTCAAGAGAGTTCCAAGTGGCTTGAGGATTTTTTTAAGATGATCATCATCTCTAATGTCACAAAATTGTCTTATTACATTTTCTCTCATTTTATTATCTTCTTCTTGTGCTCTCATCTTCCTGTTCACAAGTCTATTGTACAAATCTTCTGGTATCTTTCCTTGAATGGTATCAAACTTCTTATTTGCCAAAATCATATGTGTGCCATTGCATTCTCTAAATTTAATTTGTCAGATGATCCATATAAATCATAGTACTTGTTCATCTTAGTAAAGTCTCCATGTTGCATCATGTCTTCATTAACTCTTTCTATCCTCGGTTTCCATGATTTCTTCTTTGCTGCTACTTCATCACTTTTAATCTCTGCAACTCTTCTAGGAATTGGTGGAACAATTACTTTTTGTCTCTTTTCTAGTCCAGAAGCACTTGCTTTCACTCTTTTGCTTGGTTTCTTTTGCTCCTTCTCAGGTTCTTCAACATTGACTTTAACTTCTACGGGGTCTGCACTAGATGCCAAAGGTGGAACTGATAAAAATTCACTTTGTCTGATTGCCTCTACAGTCTTCTTTGCAATATCATATTCTTGCTCACTTATTCCAGCATCTTTCAGAATTTTCTTTATTGTAGGCTCTACTCTCTTCTTTGAATATTTCTCATCCTTAAGAGTCTTTGTTGAATCAAAGTTTTCTTCATATGTTCCAAATCTGCTGCTATGAGCATCCACTTTACTTTTCAACAATCTACTGACATATCCTTCAGTTTCAACTTTAGAGATTTCAAAGCCAAGAGGGTCTATGAACTCATGTATAGGTTCTACTGCTTCAATATAGGTGAAATCAGTATCAACCATAAAACATATATCTTCCTTGTATTTCTCAACTAAGGATGGAGGGATTCTTGATCTATTCACCACAATGTTCTGAAAAGTTTTCAATACAAGCTTCACAGTATCATTGGCCTTCTCTTAAAGATGTTTCATTTAAACTTTATTGATTCTTTCCATAGTATTCTCACCATCATTCCAATAAACAGTATAAGGAAATCTTCTCAACAAGTGAAAAAACATATAAGTGATCAGTGATGAAAATCTAAAGTGAGTGTATTTGGCCTTCTTTATCTTTTCAAGGTTCTCAAGCAACTGTATCCTCAAAATCTCACACAAGTCTACTTGTTTCTTCTCCACACACATCAAATAGGTAATGTGTACCATACCTGCTACCATATCATCTTCTCTAGAGCTTCCACAAAATTTAATTGTCAAAATCTTACATAGGTATCTTACATCATCTTGCTTGATTTTACTAATGACTATACCTTTGCCATTATATACTGAATCGGTGTTGTCAATTACAATCTTTCTCATGTTTTTCTCATTAAGTGGGATTGCACCAAATTTTGATAGTCCAGTCACATCATGGATAAGGTCTGTAGTAATGTCTATGACTTTGTCTTCCAGCCAAAATTTACCATTGATTATCCTACTCAAAATGATCTTTGTACATTCCTCATCATCAAATTCGTATTTCATTGAGTAGTTAATGATTTCATTGTTCTCTAAGTGCTCAAAACCTTGTTTTACTATCATATCTTTGTTGTACAAAGTCTGATACTCTTCATTAAAATCATTCTCCCTTAAGGTTTCATATTTACATCCAAGATAACCCTTAACATTCTCAATATGAAGAACTTCGTCTGGTACGGATGGCAAAGCTAAACTAACATCTCTTTCTGAGGGTTCTACTGGATCTTTCTTGATTTTAGGTCTGTTCTTATCCTTAATGTTGTGAATCAATGACACATCCATGATTACAACTGATTTCAAATACTAATTTAAGATCTTGATCAGATAAATACCTCAAATTCACAAAATTAGGGCTTCGCATGATCGACGCTTCAAACTTCTGCAAAACACTTCCAAACTTCTTTCTTCACTCTCCAAATCACTTCTAATCACTTGATAATCATAATAACTTTGATTTCAATCTTTTATCACTTAACATTCACTTGATCTGACATCGTATTTAATTCTTTTGTCGCTAAAATGCCGAAAAGTTGATTCTTTAAACTTGCAATCACAAAATCTTCTTGCGACCTCACAAAACATAATATTTCTTTTTGCACACTTAACCATAGGATTAGTATACCATAACAAACCTTCATCTAACTACGCAAAACTTAACTCTTTCAAAATCTAATTCAATACTAATTCTAAGTTCCTAAAACACTAAAATTATCATAATTTAAGTACTTAAAGAAGGGTTAGGTAAATATTCATTCTTACCATCAGATACATTACCTTCCTGATTACCTTTAGTGCTGAATATACCTCCTTGATCTGTGCCTTTAACAAACTTTACTTCATTTTCATTACTGTAACATCCTTTCTCTTTGTTTCCTGCATTCTCATTTCTTCTTGTATAGTTTCTAGGGTTAGGGTTATGATGATAACCTCCATTGTTCATTTTTCAAAATCTTGCTGTGTGTCCAATCTTGTTACATATTTGACATATGATTCCATTTGTTCCATATCTAGGTATTTGCTGATTGATTTGAGTCCTGCAATTTCTAGCAATATGTCCAATCTTGTTGCATCTGTAACATACTATTCCATTTCCTCTTTTCATGTCTTCAGTAGTCCTCTGATCTGCATTGTTAGCATTCCTAGGCATTCTACTATTATAATTATTCTCAATAACTTTAGACCTTCTACATTCAATAGCTCTATGTCCAAAACCATGACAATTATAACAATATCCATTAAGAGGTTTGAATTGCTTACCTGTACAATCTCTTTTCATACGACCAATTGTATTACAAGCAAAAAATCTACCTTTGAATTCTCTTTGCATACCTTTGGGCGGTTCTTCTTGCTTTGGTGGTTCTTCTTGCTTAGGTGATTCTTCTTCTTTAGGTGATTCCTCTTTTGATTTGTTCTCATCTAACATTTTTTCTTCACTGCTTTCACATACATTCAGATCTGGTTTCTTGCTTTCACTAAATGTGCTAAATCCAAGACCAGTTTTTTCATAGAAAGGTTTCCCATAAGATATTTTCTCACCAATCTTTTCACTATTTGAATATAGTCTCTCAAGTTGTTGTTTAGATTGAGTCAATTCACCTTTCACTATCTTGTTGTATTTCTCAAGTTCATCATACTGTAATTTGACTTTATCAAATTCAGATGTTACCTGGCCAAGTTTAGATTTCAGATCTTCATTCTCATTTTTAAACTTTCATTCGATTAGATCTCAGATTGTCATTTCCATCTTTCAAGCTAAGCTTCATATTTTCTATCTTCAATTCATGTTTAAGAATCACATTTTGTTTCTCTAAATCATCACAATCTTCAATAAGAATTTCAGATTCCTTTTCAGATTTTAGATCTTCTATCTTACCTTTCAATTTGTCAATAAGATTCTTTGCATCATCATACCTTCTTTTCAGAGTGTTTCTTTCATCAGTAAGTATATGAATCTGCTCAAGAGCTTCTTCAAGATTCTTCTGTAACTGATCCATATTCATAGAGATCTTACTCAAGCTGCTAGGCTTTCCTTGAATGTTCCTTCTCTGAGTAACTAAGCTCTAATACCAATTGTTAGAAATAGGAAATACTGAGACGGGGAGGGTGAATCAGTATTTCAAAAACTTTTTCTTTTGCCCACTTAAGGATATAACAGATTACTTTAGTGCATACAAAGCATAAGAAGCTAAATAGCATACATAACAGTAAATGTAAAGAACTCATAACACATGATATGTTCTTGAGGAAATCCTAGCCAAGGGAAAACCCTAGTGGGGATGGTACCCACAAAGATCCACTAATCAAAAGATATCCTATTAAGGATGTTGACCATGTTAGGAGCCAATTACAATCATATAGTGTATCAGTCCTGGTTAAGGGAATATAGGCCTTCTTAGAAGCCTCAACCTTGCTAGGAGTTGTAGTTACAAAACTTGATTACCAGATGAGCCCACTGCCCAAACAAGTAATGTAAATGATTACTGATTACAATATGGTGCTTCTTACAACTTCGCATTAATAACTTTCGCTGCTATCACAATACACAACTATCGCAAGTTACATTTCAAGTGTGTTCGGTCATTACAACTTCATATCTTTATACAAGGTACAAACATAATAGCTTTCTCAAGTCAGCTTGCACATCATAATCCAAGAGTAAACATCTAAAATGTTGGCTCTTTATAATATTAAGTCATTATTTTGACAAGCAAAATAATCCCTTAATTCGTTTACTAGTTCTGTCTTAAAAAATGCTTTGTTTGCTATACACTGTCATCGGTAAAACCTTCATAACTTTGTCTGTACTATCCAAAAAAAATTGTGCACTAAGATGGGGTATCATTAGACATCATAGAGTCTAAGTTCAACTGTGAAAAATTTGATCATGCTTTAGTGAACGTTGCCAAAACAAACTGTCTTGGGTGCTCTGTCAAAATCACTGTTTCCATACTTAGACAATTTTAATCTGCGATCTTCCATACTAAATTTCTAGCTTATGCGATCTTCATAGGGAACATATGTTTCCATAATGAAAACATCTATGTACATACCTTAGCCAAATTTCCAACAGTAGGACCCCCAACTTCTACCTGATATACTTAAATGTGTCCTTGCATAATGGTTTAGAGTAAATATCTACAATTTTCTTTGTTGTAGGTATATGTTCAAATTTCACCTCACTATCTAATACCCTCTCTCAAAAAGTGATATATAATTGTTACATACTTTATTTTGGAATGTTAACCTAGATTCTTAGAAATATTTATAGCACTATTATTATCACACATAATTGAGATCAAATAATCAAATGATATGCTAATATCCTTTAGTTTTTGTTTCATCTAAAGTACCTGAGTGCAA
This sequence comes from Chamaecyparis obtusa, assembly GCA_027943335.1. Lineage (NCBI taxonomy): Eukaryota > Viridiplantae > Streptophyta > Pinopsida > Cupressales > Cupressaceae > Chamaecyparis > Chamaecyparis obtusa. The sequence continues at coordinate 495,800 of BSBK01003337.1, read as the reverse complement.
CAAAAAAATTCTGAGATACATTCAACCTTGGCAGTAGACAAAGATACAAAATCCCCTTTCTTACTTGACCATGTATCGAATTGGGAGCCAAGGAAGTAAGCTCCACCACTTACACTCCTTTGGTTATCAATGCAGCTAACCCAATCTACTTGTTTCCTTTATGTTCTTTACCATCTCATCAATTGATTATCCTTTGTTTACAACTACTCTAAATTGTCTATTATCCTCCTCTTCATCATAATCAATGTCATCTTTACCTCTTATTATATTTCTCCTCTTCCTAGGTAGCTTCGTAGATGCTTGAGTACCTCTCTTCTTTTGGTAGGTCTTTTTTGGTGTTGGCCTTGTGATTTTTGCAAGTCCACATTTTAAAGGTAGGGAAATGCCTATAGAGGATTTTTTCCTCACTTGTGTGGGGGTCTTAACCTCTTTCCTCTTTTCTTTTGCCTTCATCGGTGCAACTTGTAAGTCTTTATCTAACTTAGTCTCTTCATCATGTTCACTATTAACGATGAGAAATTGTTCCTCGGTTTCTTCTTAAATGAGTTTCATTACTTCTTCTTCATCATCACTGAATTATTTAGCCAAAGTGTCCATCATATTCTTTATTTTTTTTTCCAACTTTTACTCTTACTAAATTCATCGTGATGTTAGAAAGTAAAGTCCACCAAGATAATTGAGAGGGGGCGGGGGGGGGGGTGGGGGGGGGTGAATGAGTTATCTAATAATTATAACTTTTATCACCTTCAACAACATTTAACCATGTAAGAAATATAATTACCAACTATAGAAAGATATTCATACACAATGACACAATAACACAAGATATGTTGACTAGGGAACCTCTTGATCAAAGAGTAAACCCCAGTGGGAATGATGTCCACAAAAGATGCACTAATATGAATATTTCTTGTGAAAGGATGGACTCTGTTAGGAGTCTTATAAAATACATTCAGTACATATGAATCTCTGTTAGGAGATTTTGAATCCCTTTTAAAAGATTCTAACCCTGTTAAGAGTTATGGAAGACAGAAGGACCCACTGCCCAAACAGCTTCAATGGCAAGATCACTAAACACACTATCCAAATGACCTTAAGATTATTCAACAAAATAATATCAAATATGTTACCTCCTCACTATGCCAAACTGCACTCACTGCTATACCAGATCTCAATTTTAGATCACTATACTTCGCATGTCTTCCTTCATAATTTCACTTTCACAACTATATTGGCTCTCTTCTTCACTTCATGCATACATTTGCATTCAATCATAGTCAATCACTTTCTCATTCCCACATCAACAAGTAAAAGCATTCCTTCCTTTATACCACACTCAAATAATTACAAATGAGTCAGCATACAATTACAAAATAAAAGTTTCCACATGCTACATCAAAATTACACAAAACTGTTAGGTTCCAAATACAATAACTCTTCACTTGTGTGACCTCAAAGTTTGTGGTATCATCCACATCACTATCAATGTGTCTCTAGTCTCTAGAAGATCATTGTGTTGACATCAATGACAACCATAGTCATGAATGCAACAACTACTATAGAATGACTGCCAAGCATTCAAAATTCATTCCTAACAATCTCTCCCATTGGCATTGATGGCAACATAGATGAATAACATCCAATGTTACAAAAATCCAATATTGCAACACTGCTGCTCTGAAGATGCTTCAAGTCCTCTTTATCAATCAAATCTTGCTTCATTTTCCTATTCAATTCTCTCCAATAGATGGTACAATTGGTACAAGTGGTTTTTCATGTACACTTCTCCCCCATTGACATCAATGATAGAAATTTCATCATTATGTCAAAAACAACTCAATGTCAAAAGACACTATTTAGAAAATACATTGATAAGAGTCCTCATGACTCAGCTCAAATACACATACTCCCCCATAGAGGAAGTACCAACATCCAGTCCAGAAGAAGAATAAGGCTCATATACCACTGGATGGATGCAACCAAATGCATCATTACTCAAAAGTAGGCTAGGGTATAACCCCAAGCATACCTCTCAAATACTCAAATGTATCCTTAGGCAAGGGCTTAGTAAATATGTCTGCTATCTGCTCCTTTGTGCTTATGTACTCCAATCTTACTTCTTTCTCAGCAAATTTCTCTCTTACAACATGATACTTGATCTCTATATGCTTTGTCTTAGAATGTAATACAGGGTTCTTAGACATACTAACTATGTTGGTGTTATCACAATGTATGATAACAGGCTCAAAAAACTTAATTCCAATGTCCTTCAACATTTTCTTCATCCAAATTATTTGGTTACAATTGTTTGCTGCTACTACATACTCTACTTCTGTTGTGCTCTATGAGATACAATTCTGCTTCTTCTTAGCCAAGAAACTAATCTTTCTCCAAGAAAAAAGGCTCCACCACTAGTGCTTTTCTTATCATTGACATTGCCTCCCCAATCAACATCTATATATGCACATAGGGTAAAATCATCAGATTTTCCATACCACAATCCATAGTCCATTGTGCCTCTTAAATATCTCAGTATCCTCTTTACTGCTGCATAATGTGATTCTCTAGGTTTAGCTTGAAATCTTGCTACAATTCCAACAAAATGTGCTATATGAGGTCAAGTATGTGTCAAGTACTACAATCCTCCAATCATGGATCTGTATTTCTTTTGCTCAACTACTAGTGTTTCATCTGTGCTAGATAATTTATGTCCTGTAACCATAGGTGTTCCAACTGGTTTAGAGTTCTCCATTCCAAATATTTTCAACAAATCAATCAAATACTTTGTCTGACTTACGAAGATACCATCATTATTCTATGTTATTTGTAATCCCAAAAATTATTTCATCTCACCAATCATACTCATTTAAAATTCAGTCTTCATTTCATTAGCAAATTTTTCACTAGCTTCATCTTCTCCTCCAAAAATAATGTCATCAACAAAAATAACTATAATCAACAATCCATTTTCAATTTCTTTTGTGTACAGATTGTTATCAAATGTTCTTTAGTAAATCCCAATTTTAACAAATACTTATCTAGTCTTGCATACCAAGTTCTAGGTGCTTTCTTTAGTCCATATGATTCTTTCTTCATCTTACATACCATGTCTCCTTCTTGAGTCAAAGGAAAGCCTTCAAGTTTCTCAATGTAGAATTCTTCATCCAATTCACCATTTAGAAATGCAGACTTCACATCCATCTGATATACTTTGAGTTTCTTAAAAGCTGCATAGGCCAAAATCATTCTTACTGCTTCAATTCTTGCTACTGGTGCAAAAGTTTCTTCATAGTCAATTCCTTCTTGCTGTGAGTATCCTTTACATACCAATCTTGCTTTGTTCCTTACTACTTCTCCTTGTTCATTCATCTTGTTTCTGAATACCCATTTAGTTCCAATCACATTCTTGTCTTTAGGTCTAGGGACCAATTCCCATGTCTTGTTCTTTTCAATCTGATCTAGTTCTTCTCTCATAGCATTAACCCAATGTTCATCTTCACAAGCTTCACTGGTAGATTTAGGTTCAATTTGAGAAATCAAACATAAATGTACCTTATTCCATGTCAGAACTCCTCTGTCCAAACTTCCAATAACTTGTTCAAGAGGATGATGTCTTGATAGATACCTATTCGGTGTCATAGTCTCTGATCTTGCTTCAACAATAGATTATTCTCTAGATTCCTCTCTGGTTTCTTTAGTATGACTCTCATTCAATAATTCAATATCAGTCTCATAGAATAAATCAGTAGTTTCAATGTTAGGCTTAGGATGAGCTTCTTCATTAGAATCATAATCAAGTATTCTTTCCTGAATTTTGAACTTTTCATCAACTTTAACATTTGTACTCTCAACAATAGTTTTAGTTCTCTTATTGTAACATCTATATACTTTTCTCTTCAAAGAATATCTAAGAAAAATACCTTCATCACTTCTAGGATCAAACTTTCCAATATCATCATCTCTCTTTATATAACATTCGCTTCCAAAAATTCTAAAATACTTAATTGAGGGTGCATGACCAAACCATAATTCAAAAGATGTCTTATCTGTGTCTACTCTGATTTGTACTTTGTTCATTGTGTATACTGTTGTATTCACTGCTTCTCTCTAGAATATCTTCACTAAATCATTCTCAAATAACATAGCTCTTTCTACTTCAGTCACTGATCTGCTTCTTCTTTTTGCAATACCATTTTGTTCAGGTGTTCTAGGGGCTGAAAATTGTCTTTTAATACCATTCACTTCACAAAAAGTTTTAAACTCTCTAGAAGTAAATTTACCACCTCTATCTGATCTCAAACATTTAATCTTCATTCCAGATTCATTCTCAAGTTTATTCTTAATGATCTTAAACTTATCAAATGCTTCAGATTTTTCTTTAAGAAATGCAATCCACATCATTCTTGTAAAATCATCAACAAGAATCATAAAATACCTTTCTCCACATAATCCTCTAGTCCTAGTAGGACCACTCAAGTCTTTATGAACAATCTCCAACTTTTCTGCAAATGTGAACTTCTTACTAGGAAATGAACTTCTCTTCCATTTAGCCATCACACATTCTTTGCAATTCATGTTAGTAGGCTTCATAATTTTAGACAAATCTCTTACCGCAAGTGTAGTACTCACTTTCACAATGTTATCAAAGTTTATATGACAAAAAATTCTATGCCATAACCAATTGTCATCAATCTTAGTAATCAAACATGTCATCTCATTAGGATTCAACTAAAATACATTACATCTGGTTCTAGATCTAGTTCCAATCAGATTTCCATCTTTATCCTTTATCACACAAGTTTTCTTAGTAAACCAAACTTGATATCCCTTATCAATTAACTATTCAACACTCAATAGATTATGTTTCAAACCATCCATAAAGTAAACATCATCAGTATTAGTCTTTCCATCAAGAGTAATAGATCCTATACCTTTAATCAAACAAGGTGCAGTGTTTCCAACTCTCACAACTCCTGCATCATAATTGTTAAACTTTATGAACTTCTTCATATCTCGAGTCATATGATGTGAACAACCACTGTCTATAATCCAATTAGATTTCTTTTCAACTTGGGAAACTAAGGATTTTTCTTCCTTAACATCAGTTTCGGGATTCTCTTCCTTAATTCCTACAAATCCTATGTCATCATTATTCTCAGTATCACTTTCACTCAAAGTTCTTTCTATACTAGCTTCAAGATCTTCATCATTAGCATAATAACATTCCTTAGATCTTCTAGGCTTGAAATTATTTTTGTAATTTTTAACTCTCTTAGGACATCTAGATGCAAAATGACCATATTCTTGACAAGTCCAACATTTAAAATATTTCTTACCATCTGGTTCTCTTTTCACAAGCAAGGCAATACCTTCTTCAATCTTCTTGTCTTCTTCATTTCTAGATTTGTTGCTGCTAGGATAATCTCCACTCACACTGATGCTTCTTGAAAAAGTAGGGTGAACACTAAGAGCACTGAATGCTATCTCCATTCTAGGTAAGTCTCCTGATAACCTCAGGTTCATTTCTGCTGCTCCCAATCTTCCAAGAAGATTCTCTCTTGTAAAGTTCATAGTACAAAGCATAACTTGTTCAATCATCTATGTTGTCTGCTTAAATACAAGAGTCAATGTTCTCAGAATTTTCCATCTTACTTCATTTTCTGTCTAAATTCTCCTCCATGAGATTTTATCCCTGCAATAATTTCTGACATTCTACCAATATAGCTTCTAATAGATTTATCTTTTATCATTCTTATATCTTCAAATGCACATATCGAATTATGTAACCTAGCTTTTTTTGCATGTTCATCACCTTCAAAAGTAGAGTGTAAAGCTTTCCAAATTTCATGAGATTTTTTCAAACATTTTACCTGACTATACTCATTCTCTGGAAGTGCTGTCAAAAGTGCTTCTCTTGCAAGTATGTTACACATGAATAGATCTAACTCATCTTTAGAACCTATTTCAAGATTGTCTTCTTCAATGATAGTCTTATTATTCTTTATAATCAACCAATAACCTGGTCCTAAACATAGCAGATGTGTCTTCATCTTCTCATTCCAGCTGTCAAAATTTACTCCATCAAACTTAGGGCTTTCTTTCTTGAAATTCACCATGGATCTCCTTAAGCTGTTAAACTTTCCTTTCAAGGACCTACCACTCTGATACCAATTGTTAGAAATTAAAGTCCACCAAGATAACTAAGAGGGGGGGGTGAATCAGTTATCTGATAATTATAACTTTTATCAACTTCAACAACATTTAACCATGTAAGAAATATAATTACCAACCATAGAAAGATATTCATACACAATGACAAAATAACACAAGATATGTTGACTAGGGAACCTCTTGATCAAAGACTAAACCCCGGTGGGAATGATGCCCACAAAAGATGCACTAATATGAATATTCCTTGTGAAAGGATGGACTCTGTTAGGAGTCTTATGAAATACATTTAGTACATATGAATCTCTGTTAGGAGATTTTGAATCCCTGTTAAAAGATTCTAACCCTGTTAAGAGTTATGGAAGACAGAAGGACCCACTACTCAAACAGCTTCAATGGAAAGATCACTAAACACACTATCCAACTAACCTTAAGATTATTCAATAGAATAATATCAAATGTGTTACCTCCTCACTGTGCCAAACCACACTCATTGCTATACCAGATCTCAATTTCAGATCATTGTACTTCGTATGTCTTCCTTCACAATTTCACTTTCACAATTGTATTGGCTCTCTTCTTCACTTCATGCATACATTCACATTCAATCATAATCAATCACTTTCTCATTCACACATGAAAAATTAAAAACATTCCTTTCTTTATACCACACTCAAATAATTACAAATGAGTCAGCATACAATTACAAAATAAAAGTTTCCACATGCTACATCAAAATTACACAAAACTATTAGCTTCCAAATATAATAACTCTTCACTCATGTGACCTCGAAGTTTGTGTTATCATCCACATCACTATCAATGTGTCTCTAGATTCCCTTTAACTACACAAAACTAGATTCCATCCCGATTAGGAGATATCATCCGATTTCCACAAACCGCTACTCAGGAACACTGCCTGAATATTGCTTCCACCAAAATGCTCATAACTTCCATGAATAAATGAATTACTATCTACACTCTTAACCATAAACCTATAACATATCAAATAGTATGTCCTCAACATTGCATAGCTCCAACTACAATATACCACACACGCTAACCAAAACACTGTTTGCTTCTCCATGAGTCTCCAGAAGATCACTGTGTTGACATCAATGACAACCATAGTCATGAATGCAACAACAACTGCTATAGAATGAGTTCCAAGCATTCAGCATTCATTCCTAACACGTGATTCTCTATTTATCCTCATCATAGGTTCCAAACCAAGTTTCCTTCTTGTCTTTGGGCTCAACCAAAAGTTCCTTTATTGATCTAGATACTCAGTCAATGTCAAGTTCGTATCCATAGGTGGCAGCCATGTAGTCCTCAGTTCAAATACCTTTTAATAAGAGTGGATTCAGTGTCCACTAGAAAACATATATCATTTTTGTGTTGTTATACTAACTGTGCATGTATCCTTCTTCTCTTGTGCATTCTTCCCTTTAATTTTCCAAAATAATCATTCATTACTTCTTCAAAATGTTGACCTAAACTCTTTATAAATTCACTGATTTGTATGAAGACTGTCTTGTTGACATCACATTATACATTATCGACTAAGGGAAATGAATTTTGTAGATACAAAAAGATACATACTGAGAGTGATCCAAACTTTCATGTGTTGGTCTTAGAAACACAGATAGTCCTCATGTTTTCTTCTAGTTGCTTCAGCATCAAGTCAATGAGATCTAACTATAAACATTTCTTTACAACCTTATATGCTATGTCAACAACACTACAAGGAAGACTATTGGGTCTTCTAGTTTGGAATATCTTGTAGGAAATCACATAGGCTACAAATCTAGTCTCGGGGTCATAGATTGTATTGATGTGCATACCTCTGTCATCCCACTCGGCTCCTGTCAATTTCTCAATCTTACTCCTCGATGGGTGCCTTAGGGATTTTTATTTGTCACTTATTGGATAACTGGTGACCATGTGAATAACATCCTTTATGATTTTGATTGGTTCATCCAACCACATTTTTCCCTCGTGTACTCAGTTGAGTACTACACTGATCCACTCGGTCTTGAACTCCTTCGAGAAAGGAAGGGCACTGGTTAAACCTTTGATATCTAGGTGTGTATTTTCATCCTTCAACTTTCCATCCTTGCATAACTCTTGGTATGTGGATTGTAACTCAAAATTGCTAATTTCATTGATCTTACAGTGAATGTAGGATTAGATGTCCTATACCACCAAAAACCTAGGTGGAATGCTCAATAATGCACCTTTCTCATCAACCTGCCACACAACCTCAGGGTGTAACTTATATTTTGGCTCTTCATCTATCATGGATTTGATTAAAGTGTAACCTTCTTCTCACTGTCGGCCTTAGATTTAATGGTCTTTGATGAGGATGCCATCATTTTTAACAAATTAGAGCTTCACAAAATTTTATGTAAATATCTCAATTTTCTTTAGGCTTACTTGAATCAGTTCCAAACTATTTGTGAAGTTCTCAAATCATTTTAAAAATCTTGGAATCTCTTTGCTCAAATCTTTCTCTTTTCACTCTGGTTTTGCTCTAGTTTTCTATGTGAAAAAATGAGTTGTCTCGATGCATATTGATACCTAAAAATATTCTCCCCCTCAAAGTTTTGCATTAAATGTTTCACCAACCACAACTTGGTTAAAAATAAAACATTTAGTCATCTCCTTTTGATACTCAACTCAGTGAATACTAACATTGCTCATTTGATTACACAACTCAATTTTAACCTTAACACTTTCACCGACTAACGAACTTTCACTTGGTCATACTTTTACTGACTATACACATTTCATGTTCAACACATATAATAACCTAGTGTATCTTATTTCATATTGATTTGGTATTCATGCAATAGATATAAGGAGCTATTCTAAGATATAAATGATTAAAATTCAGTTCCCCTACTTACTTGATTTACTTAGGTGGAGGTGGTGAAATCACCTAACCCAAAGGATGAGGTGTCACTAACTGTTGTGCTTGTTTCTCCATTATCTTTAGTTGATCTTCTCCACATCTGACTCATTTTCCTTTTGATTCCATCCATGGTGTTTTCATTCATATCAAAATTCACGTATGGTGGTCACTCTCTCTAATTTTTATATAAATGACTGACCTTGTGTCAGTGCAAACATGCCGTTCTAGAATTTTTCCAGTTTCTAGATTTTCCTCTCTAGTGTAATCTCATACAATTTTCTACAATATGACCATATCTACCACACATTGTGCAATTAACCGAAGTATTATAATCCAAAATATAAGAGTTAGCTTTCCTTCTCAGTTGATAGGTGTTGTTCTATCTTTTTGGTTTCCAAACTTGTTTCATCTTTTTCCTGCATTCATGTGATATACATGTCCATGCATGTTATAAGTACAATAATTTTTTTTCCATTTAGTTTCTCTTAGGTGACTTATTCAGCTCTGATCTACATTCATGTGCTTTATGTCCATACTCATTGCAATTATACCAATAACCATCAAATTTAGGAGTAGATTTAGGAATATCTTTTTCTTTGCTTCTGCAAACATTTGATGTGTGACCTAGTTTTCCACAGTGATAGTATGAGAGCTTTCTTGGCCTTGGATTTGCATTGGCATTTTTTTTTTAGCTTGTTTTGATGACTCTCCCTGCTCGGTGTAACCTAAACCAGTAGTGTTGTCTAGTCTTCTTTGACTATTTGGGAATTCATCCATCCTTTTTATCATCTCATTATGTTTTTATTGCATTTTTACTTCATTTTTCAATCTTTCATTCTCTTCCCTTAATTCACCAATATTTTCCAATTTCCTAGCAAGTTCATTTTTTACTCGGTTGATTTCCTGACTCATGACAACCATCTGATTGGATATTTCAAAGTGATGCTTGATAAGCCTTAGTATTTCAGATTCTTTCTCTTCTAACTTTTTAGTCATTTTTCTTCTATCTTCAATAGCCAAATTCCATTCTTGTTCAGCATGTCTTGCATTGTTCATGACATCAATCATTCTTACCATTTGAGTCTCTTGTCCAATTTGTAGTGATCTTACTTGATCAGTAAGGTGTTCATTATTTTTAGAAAGATCTAATAGGGTTCCTTTAGATGCATCAGATATTCTTCCAGATCCTTCAAATAATTCTTCTATCTCTTCTTCCTAATAATCAATCTGATTATGCCAAAATTTTAATTCCTTCCTTTTGATTAGTGACTCTCTCATTTTTTCTCTGGTATCCTTAAGCTATTCCATGAGAATCTTCATCTCCAATTTTTTATTTTCAATAGTCTTATCAAGGTTATATACCTTTCCATCTCTAAGATCTTTTCCTCTTTAGTGGTTAAACTTCCTCAACAAGAGAACTAGCTTTGATACCAATTGTTGGGATTATGGAAAGGTGAGTTACGGAGAGGTAAGGGGTGAATTAGTAACCCTAAAAAAATTTTTCCCTTCAAACTTTAAGATAAGTTCCTTTATTAATCGACTGTAGTATTTATTGTCTCCATTCATTAATTGATATAACTGAAATATAAATACTTCTAATCTAATCAAATAAGCATTCATGTAACTTTATACACAACACTATAATTTTTGTATCACAGAAACCCTTGTTAGAAGGTAAAAATGTGGTGGGGATGGAACCCACAAAGCTTCACTACTAC
>BSBK01003337.1:195000-482500 GCA_027943335.1 Chamaecyparis obtusa | reverse complement strand
AAAGGCTAAATTTTTTTGTGAAGCTTCCTAAAACTAAGATAAGATGAACTACCAACTAACCTTCAAAATTAGAAATAAGATTTTGAAGTTATTAAAAAACAACTTTTCTAAAAGACTTTAAAAACCACTAAAATTTTAAAATGCCACTAAAACTCCTGCATCATTCTCCTCTAGTTGAAAGAATGCAACTCCTGTAATTTATTTTTGAATTCATGTTTCTTTTATAGATCTAATCCTGCCCATTGTACCATATATTTAGTGTATTAACCTAGAGAAGAAAAAATTGAATCCCTCTTGAATGCAAGTCTACTCTTTTTTCTATGACTTCAATTCTTTGGCAATGTGTCCAACTTTGCAACTACTCTTGGGTCTTATAGACACCTAAAATTGTCTTTTCACATTCTAATATTAATATTTTCCCTTAACATTATGGTTAATTTTATTAATTGACTATAATCGTTATATTCTTCTATTTATTTAATTAAATTTACTTTAATAAAATAAATTCATTTTCTCTTTGTATTTAAATTTTATTTAAATACTATAATATATTAAATTCAATTTAATATATTATCCCTCCATTTTCCTTTATAAAATAAATTTTATTTATTGTATTCCTCCGCTAGCTTAAAGTTCTTCTAAACCATGATTAAATTAAATTTATTTTAATTTTATCCCCTTTCTATTTTTTCTATTCTTACATTTTTCTAATATTCTTTTAATTTTGGTTAAATGGTGGATTACCTCTAAACATGTGCACAATCACCTTTTCCAAGGTAGTCAACTCTCCATCTTTTTTCTCCACCAATCATTTTTAAATTTCTCTTTACCTCTTAAAGTGAAGTTTGACTTTTGTATCTTTTGCCACTTCACCTTTTTCATACCCTACCTAGCATCCCTTTGCCTCTTAATCCTAGCCACTCATTTCATTCTGCCTCTTCATCTTTTCCAAACCCTACCTAACCTTTAATCCTAGCCAATCATTTTTTTGCCTCTTAATCTCCACCGTCCAATTATTTTCATTTTCTATAAAAGGAGGCCTCACTCCTCATTAAAAAAAATTAAGTTCTTCTAATCTTCTTCAAGGCTGAATTCTTCTCAATGATTCTCAAATTCTATGCATCTTCTAGGATTCTTAATAATTCTAGTTCTAGTTCTTTATTTGCATTCTAGTATTGTTTCTATCTAGATCTTGTTGCATCTTTATCTTAGACTCTTAATCACATTGCATTCATCTTAAATCTTAATCTTGTTGCATTATCATTATCATTTTCTTGAATCAATTTTGTATCAATCTTAATCTCTATCATTTGTGAAACTTGGGGAAAGATCCTTATACTTGTTCTCAATCCATTCACCATCATCTAGCTTGCATCACATATTTTTGTATTATATTGTATATCATTTGTGTTGGGAGAGCATACCCACAATAATCTCAAAGAGAAAATCAAACAAGGCCATGGGTGCACTTATTTTAGCTTATCAGAGGTTGTAGTGAAGATTACTTATTTTATTGCATTTGAAATGACTAACATCTAATATGATTTTGTTTTGTGTTTTGATGTTTTTCATTTGTAGCTAATAGGTCCATATTTTAATTGCATACATTTTGGCACACCTAGTGGGATCCACATCCCTATTATATCTACACTTTTAAAGACTTTTCTATGCTAATGCTTGTGTAGGTTTAGTTGAAGACAAAACCCTAGGGTTTTTTGAAAGATTTGATAATATCTTTCAAACAGTTGAGATTTTTTGTCTAAATTGTTTTTGCAGGTGGAGGATCATCATAGTATGTCTTAGTCTGAAAATTAGATTTTTTTAATCTGTTTTCCACATGTTATAATTTTGTAAATTATTTTTAATGAAACTTAATTTCTGGTCACAAATCACTGTATTAATTTGGAAAAAATTAAATTTTCAGATAGGTCTGAGACTTATACACATGGTATGTTCTTTTTGTTTTTTTATTTTGATGCACTAATATGACTCCAAAATTCAATCTTTGAAAATTGGTATGTTCTGATAAATCAAGTCTCTAGGGCACAAATTAAGGAATATTCCAAAAAAACTTACTTTTTTGGAAAGCTCACAATTTTTTGGTAGGGGTCTCTTCTTTGTATTTCTATTTTTGTGGCTGAAATCATATAAAAAAAATCAAATCTTGTAGACTAGGTGAAATGCAAAATAAAATAAAATTTTGTGATGAGTTTGCATTTTATTTGCACATAGTTCAATGCATGATTGAGTTTTATTAAAAAAATTTAATATTTTATCTTTTCTAATATTTTTTTTGCATAATGTTTGATCAAGCTTAAAATATTTCGAGACTACTAATCAATTTGTTTTGTAGGATGTTGTTTAAAGATCTTGAAAAGATTTGAGACTACTAATTCATTGGTTTTGTAAGTTGCCTTGGAGGTTCAAGAAAACATTGTGTTTATTTTAAGTAAGAATTTAATTAGGAAGGTTCATTTCTTGTGATTTAATTGTGTAGTAGGAGAGTACGCTCTTTCCTCTTTAAGAGAAAATAAAAAATCTAGACCTACTTAATTTGGTCATTAGAAAGGAATCTTGGGTAAATGAACATGTGCTTGATGTGTTTGTGAGAAACTATGGAGTAGGAGAGTAAGCTCTTTTCCTTATGGAAAATAAAAAATCTTGACCTCCATTAGCTATCCATCTTACTTTTCTTGCATTTAACTTTAGAGGGCCTACCACGAGAGTAATCTTTTGGGAATGACCCAAGTGGGAAACAAGTGAACCTGGCTAGTCCACCCTACTATAATAAAATCCTTCAATCTAAAGAGAGGGAAGAAGTGGCTATTTCTACTTCTAATGCTTCTTCATGTATAGGGCCTAGTTACCTAAACCTTGCTAAGTAAGACTACATTTGACAAGGTTCTTGTTTACAAGGGAAGTGCATTCAACGTGTGTAGGGCTAAGATGTCTAAATATTTCTTGCAAGACTATGCATTTTGGGTGCTTGTAGGGATATAGACCTTAATTCCACCTACAGAACTACAGGAGATCGTCATGAATGAAGGACCTTATTAGACACCTAAGGATTTAAAGGCCAACTATTTCAGCCACATGACTTCCTTTGTGTAAGGCTTGATCCAAGTGGACTTACCTAGATCACCCCCAAGACTACTCACCAAATGTGCTCCCTTAGATGCTAAAGCTTGAATATGGAAATATGGAAAGACATGCGCTGCAAGCATTGACCTCTTCCAATTGATCCATAACTTCCATAAATTCCTAGAAAAGGCCATTCAACCACTTAATTGTGGAGCTAAGAGAATGAAGTTGTGGGAAAAGGTTGGAACACTTCCTTTTTGACCTTAGGTATTGTGTGCTTGATGTGTCTTCGATTGTGTTGAGACCTGTGGAAATATTTTTGGACATGCACATTACACTATTGCTTTCTATGTTCTAATTAAATCCATATATCCCCTATCATCCAAATCAATCACATCATCTATCCTACTTATCTTAAAACATCCCTAATCTATCCTTCCACTTCATCCATTCTTAATCCAAGTCTTATCAACACCATCTTCTAATCTTCCACTTTTGTCTTAGGAGAACCATCATAATATTTGGCCTTTAATCATCATCCAAATCAAATGAAATCAAATAAAATCCAACTTGAGGTCCTACCCTCACAAATCCAAAATTAAAACCAAATAAAATTAATCAAAATTCTTGAAGCCTTGCCCTCTAAATCAATCAAATCCATCATCCAATCATATCAAATCATTGAGGCCCTTCCCTTTTAAAAAAAATTCCAAACTTTCTCCTAATATCAAGTTCATATTTCGTCATGTTATCCAAATTTTCATGCCTTTTGAGATCTATTGAAAAATGTCCTAGCTTGAGTATTAGGTCCTTTTTTTCTTCGTAGGGTTTTGTAAAAGTTTGGCTTGTCTAAATGATAAACCCTACCCAAGGTTTAATTGTGTGTTACTTTTCCATGTCTCTTAAGTATTTTATTTAGCACATGGCTATTGTTTCCCTTTTCTCCAAGTCTCTAAAAGTTTAAGAGTTAAGTTATATGATCTGGAGATTGAGCGGCTAAGTAATATCTTATGGTTATCTCTTAATCTTCAAGTGATGGGCAGTTATTTTTTTTCATCCAACAACCTGGAAATAAAGGCTTTCTCCAAGTCTCTAAATATTTAGCAATGATTTCTTAACCTTTAGTGATCTGGCACAATGGTTATCTCTTAGTCTCTTAAGATGGTGGTTAAGGCTTAAAGGATCTGGATATCTGGAGAATAGGTTTAAAGGTTTAGTGTTGTATAAGTATCTCTTGATCTCACAAATTCATGGTCAAGGCATAAAAAATTCAATGATTAATAGGTCACCATAGATAAAGATAAAGATTGATGGCAATCTCTTAATCTTGAGACAAAGCTTACATTAAGTAAAATATTCAGCAATCCAGTGAAAGAGGTTATCTCAAAATCTTATAAAGTCATGATGCAGTTTTATTTCATTTGGAGATTTAGTGATACAGTACATGACTTAATTGGTGGAAGTCATCTTCAAATCTCATGAAGGTTGATATTAAGTGACTTGGAAAATAAGGTGTTCTCTAAGTCTCAAAAGGAAGTGACTATGTTTCCATGTATTTGGAGATTCAATGAAAAAGGCTTAAGTAAATGAAAAGGTGATTATCTCCCAATCTTGTAAAGTAATAGTTAAGTTTTGAAATATCTGGAGATTGGGTGATGATCATAGATGAAAAGAAGGATCAAGGTCTGGTGCTTAGTCTCAAGAACTTTTTGAGGTTAAGGAAAGTGTTTAACAACTTAGAGATAAAGGCCTATCTCTCATTCTCCAAATAGAACTGTGGTTAAGGAAAAGGTTATGAGATTGTGATATTTGTCTCAGTTTCTTATTCTGAAGATAAAATTTAGGTTAAGCAAGGTCCCCAGAGATCATGGGATAGATGTTTTCATGTGTTCTCCAGACAACATATGGTTGAGTTCTCATGGGTGATGAAAGAAAAGGTGATTCTAATGTGGAAAGTACCTTGCTGAGATGGAAAAAGTAATGAGCTAGCCAATCATGTTTCAGTTGGTTTTTTTGATAGTTTTTGAGAGCTTTTATGGAATAAAATAGTAATCATGGCCTTTTTTTCTTTCTTTCCAAAAATTGAATGCAACCTGTCAACCTCACACATTACGGCTAGCTTGGATTTGAATTTGGTTTCACGTAGAGTGAATGCTAAGGTGACTTAGAATAGATTTTTCTAAACATTTTGGCCACTTCTATGGATTCATTGATAGATGATATATAGATAAGACATTCCCACTTCACACATATCAAATTTAAAGAAGAGAAATTAAGATGAAAAGTAGTTGTAGAGAGTGATTTTTGAAGAGCCAATTTCAGATCTGATTATTATCCAAAATTGTGAAGATGAGCCAACCAGAATCCATCTGTACTTTATCTAGTGAAGGAGTAAAGGAACATGGAGAGGAGTAGAAGGTGAAGCCCAATTATTATGAGGAATTTATCACCTTGCTCCTAGGATCCACACAAAAAAAGAGGGTGAGTGATGAAGCCTTCACTAATTCTATGGCTAATTGTAGGGACCCTGTTACCCCTTCTTTCTCTATCTTTCATATTTTCAATTACTTTTATAGAAACTAGTCTAGGAAAATTCCATTGTGCAATGCCTAGAAATTGGGCATGGGAAAGCTCATAGTCCCTGATATCTTCCTTGATGTCGACGTTCTGTTTGAGTTGGCTAGAAACTATGATCCTATTTCTAAAACTATTAGGAGAAGTGACCAATCATCCCTAGTTACTCTTGATGGGGGGTCATTTATGAAAGCTTTCAACCTATATACCTCTTCTTCAATAGAAATTGACTTAAGAAAGGAGAAGGAGAAATATGTGAAACAAGTAGATCTTGTAAAGTCCCAAATCATCCACTTTATTCCCAAGAGAGGGAAATTATGGCTCCTCTCTAGAGTCATATGAATGCTCCATATGAGGTCAAAACTTTCTATTTTTACATGAAATATCTTGCATATGAGTTGTGTTGGGTTTGAGGAATTGATGGGGATGTAGAAAGGGTGCTCGCAAATTGAATGATCATAATTCTGGAAATACAAAATTCCCATGTTAACATAGACTATGATTACATCTAGTATGTCACTAATAGGATGCATGAGGGTTTGGTAGCTACTAGAGAGGGTAGTAATTCACCCCAGTTCATGCATTACTCTTTATTGATGCATTTAATCTTATTTTATAATATTGATTTTATGGATGTGGGTATGCTGAGGCATAGAAAAATGAAGGGTGGGCCAAACCCATTACAACTCTAGTTGATGGTTTGGAATTATACTTCCAATGAAAGTGAATTCTATGGTTTCAAGAATTGGATTGTTAATCCAATTCTGAACATGATGGGAAAAAATATTACAAGGCTCCTTGTCAGGTTTCTTAGGCTCCTGAGGCCTAGAGAATATGTTGATAAATTTCCTATTGACCATAACTAGGGAGATTTCTATTTGGGTAGGACCTTCACATTAATTAGTCTATGGTTTTCCACAACCCCTACACATACTACCTAAGTATGTACCACTGAGGATTACCTTAGTTGAGTTCATTTGGCAGTTGATTTGGATTGACAAAGAGCACCTAGCTCCTCATAGGAAAGGTAGTTTCACCAATCGATAATTCAAGTTGACAAGTTTTACAGTTGAAAAGAGGGCCCTACCACAACTTAGTTTGTGGTTAAATCATTTCAAAATTGGTTTAGCTCCATACAAGTATGTGGGCCCTAAATATTTCATTAAGAATGCTAAGAATCTTATCATTCCAAGCATTGGTGCTAGTAAAGACCATGCACAATGTGATGAAGAGGACATCACAAGAAATATCCTAGATGAGGAGGAGATTGAGTGAAGAGTGGGAAAAATCAATGACATATTGGATTTAGAGGCACAAATGAAAAAGGCATGGATCGCCTTTGGAGGATTTTTTCTAGGCCTCCCTTACATTTCAAAGATAAACAAGATGATAGAAATGTATTACATCTTTTAAAATCAGCATGATGCCTAATTAGATGAGAAGATATAGGTTCAAAGGGATTTCTCATCCTCAGAGTATGAGAAATGCAGTAATGGGTCATATGAGGAAGATAGTCCCCCTCAAGCTAGTAAGCCTCCTATTCAAGAACATGAAATTGATGCTCCAGAGATAGAGGATACACACAAGCCTCCTCAGAAAAAGAAAAGACTTGAGGCAGGGGAGCCATCAAGAAGAAGAGATTTAGGGAAAAGGAGTGATAGGATTACTTTTTTGGTGCCTCATGATAGGTCCTACTATCGTCACCTAAGAAAAATTATAAGAGGGGGGAATAAAGTGGATACTCAAGAAGAAGTTGAGTTTCCCCTGTTGTTGTGTAAAGATGAAAGGGGGATGTACCATGAAAAATTGATTAATGATGATGAGTTCATCAAAGGGAAAGAGTTGAAGAACTTCCTAATATGGAAGAAGAAATGGGAAATAGCTAGTCAAGTGACTAATGGTGTTGACCCAAACAATGAGACTGTACAAGCCCTAGTTTCATATGATCCTTCTTTTGAGAGTATTTCAGTTGAGGAAGCTAGGCAAATGGTAAAATCAAGTGGAATATTATTACTTCTAGGATGGGATTTGACCTCAGCATTCATAATTGATCAAATAACAAGACAACCACAGGGTGAATTTTCTTATGAGACCCAAATCAGTGAAATGATTAGGGGATTCGATTATGACCCAAGATCCCATACTTTGGCAATGTGGTCTCTATCTATAAGAACACACAAGCCTTCTCTAGTCAGTATTGTTGAGAAGATGGAGGGAGACAAAACAATCTAGATAGTGCAAAATACATCATACCTTGAGATCTTCAAGGTAGTAATACATTTTTCTAATCTCAATGAGGCAAAAAATGCACAATTGTCCAACAGGTATAGGAGGTTGTGTGATGAGGCCATTGTATTAGCAAAGGATAGAGAAAGGAGCTTGATGAAAATTAAGGTGCTAGAGTATGAGCTTGAAGGGATGAAAATCAAACTTGAAGAAGCATCAAAAGTAATTCCTCCTCTAGTTCTAGAAATTGAGGCTACAGTGCCCCCAGTGGCAGAGGATCTTGATGTGGTAGTTAAGAAATCTAATAAGGATAAGAAAGAAATGGTCCTCAATGCCATGTCAAAAATCATGCAACATAGATATGAGGTATTAAAATAAAAGATGAACCAAATCAAGGATTCATTTAAAGTGTTGCAAAAGATCAATGAAGATTTTAAGGATGCAATGGCTACCTTGGAGCCATTATTCAACATATGGTCTAGCAGGGGGCACTTTTTGATAAACTATAGATGTTGCAGCCACATAGGTCTGATATCCCAGAATCAATTAGGGTGGTTGGAGATAAAATAGAATTGATTAGCACAACTTGGTCTTTTTTTAAGGGTAAAGAAAATTAGATCAAGGGGAAAATGGATATGTTTGGCCTAGACTTCAACAAACACACCTCCAATTCACAAAGAGGATGGGAAAATAAAAATCTTTGTGGAGTGGAAAGGATACATGAACAAATTGTTGACTGGGAAAGATGCCTTTTTGAATGATGATGACATTTTGGACATGGAAAAGTTCAATCATATCCTAGATGACATGTTCAAAGTGGAAAATGATTGCACAAAGTTTTTCATTGATACAAAAGCCATAACTAATTCCAGGTGGGATAGGTAGGTGAAGCAACTACAAATTTTTAAAGAATACACTTGGCCAATAGAAGAAGAGGTCGCATCATGGGATAAGAGAACAAATACCAAGAAGAAGAAGCCTGTAATAGTTGGTTTGGAAGCAATGAAGACTAAGAAACATCTAGCACCTGATCATTGAGCAAAGGGAGGGTAGCTAGCATAAAAAGGGTAATCTATGTTAGCCAATTGGTGGTCATTATCAATGATACCACTTTTGAAGCTACCTTGAATATATGCATGTTAGAAATAGGGAATACTGAGAGAGGGGGGGGGGGGGTGAATCAGTATTCTACAAACTTTTACTTTTTCCCAATTATGGATATAATAGATTATCTTAATGCATGCATAACATTGTAAACTAAACAACATGCATAGAAATAAAACAAATGAACTCATAACACATTATTTATTCTCGAGGAAACCCTGGCCAAGGGAAAAACCTGGTGGGGATGGTACCCACAAAGATCCACTAATCAAAAGTATCTTGTTAGGGATGTTGACCCTGTTAGGAGCCTATTACATGCATATAGTGTCTCAGTCCTAATTAAGGGACTATAGGCCTTGTTAGAAGCCTCAACCTGGCTAGGAGTTGGTAGTACAAAATATGATTACCAAATGATCCCACTGCCCAAATGAGTAATATACAATATTTATTGATTACAAAAATAGGTCAAGGTACATAACCTTATACTACTTGTAACTTTGCATCAATGTCTCTTCACTTGCTTTTTCACTATCACTATTACATTCATATGTTACTTACATCTCTATTTCTCCTTGCATGACTTCTAGGGTTAGGATTAGGATGGAAAAATCTATTGTTCATTCTACAAAACCTTGTTGTATGTCCAATCTTGTTACATATCTGTCAAACTATTCCATTGTTTCCATATCTTGGTCCAGACTGATTGATCTGTGATTTGCAGTTTCTAGCAATGTGTCCAACTTTGTTGCATCTATAACATACTACTTCATTTCTCCTATTCATATCTTTAGTAGGTCTCTTATCTACATGGTTAGTATTCCTAAACATTCTACTACTATTATTATTCTCAACAAATTTAGGTTTTCTACATTCAATAGCTCTATGTCCAAATCCATGACAATTATAACAATAACCATTAAGAGGTTTAAATTTCTTACCTATGCAATCTTTCTTCATATGACCAAAAGTATTATAAGAAAAGCATCTACCTTTCAATTCTCTTTGCATACCTTTAGGCGACTCCTCTTGCTTAGGTGGTTCTTCTTCTTTAGGTGTATCTTCAGATTTGTCAATTTCATTAGATTTCTTTTCATCTATGGTTTCAAACATTTTCAGATTTGGTTCCTTGCTTTCTTCACTTGCTTTAGATGTGTTGAATCCAAGGCTAGTTTTATCATAGAATGGTTTTTGATAAGACATTTGTTCATCAATCTTCTCACTAGTCGAATATAATCTTTCAAGTTGCTGCTTAGATTGAGTTAGTTCACCTTTCACAATTGTATTGTATTTCTCAAGTTCGACATATTGCAAATTGATTTTCTCAAGTTTAGATGTTAATTTACCAATTTTAGATTTTAGTCCTTCATTTTCAAGCTTCAAATTTTCATTCTTAGATTTTAGATTTGCCTCATTCTTGCCATTTCCATTTTTCAGACTTAGCTTCAGATTTGCTATCTTCAATTCATGTTTAAGGATCTCATTTTCCTTTTATAAGTCATCATCACAATCTTCAATTTGAATTTTAGATTCCTTTTCTAATTTCAGATCTTCCAACTTGTTTTTTAGTTTCTAAATGAGGTTCTTTGCATCATCATATTTTCCTTTTAGAGTGTCTCTTTGTTCAGTAAGCATATCAATCTATTCAAGATCTTCTTCAAGATTCTTCTATAGCTAATCCATATCCATAGAGATCTTACTCAAGCTGCTAGGATTTCCTTGAATGATTCTTTTTTGAGTAACTAAGCTCTAATATCAATCATTAGAAATAGGGAATATTGAGAGGGGGGGTGAATCAGTATTCTACAAACTTTTACTTTTGCCCAATTATGGATATAATAGATTATCTTAATGCATGCATAACATAGTAAACTAAACAACATGCATAGAAATAAAACAAATGAACTCATAACACATTATTTGTTCTCGAGGAAACCCTGGAGAAGGGAAAACCCCGGTGGGGATGGTACCCACAAAGATCCACTAATCAAAAGTATCTTGTTAAGGATGTTGACCCTGTTAGGAACCTATTACATGCATATAGTGTCTTAGTCTTGATTAAGGGACTATAGGCCTTGTTAGAAGCCTCAACCCTATTTAGAGTTGGTAGTACAAAATATGATTACCAGATGAGCCCACTACCCAAACAAGTAATATACAATATTTACTGATTACAAAAATAGGTGAAGGTACATAACCTTATACTGCTTGTAACTTCACATCAATGTCTCTTCACTTTCTTTTTCACTATCACTATTACATTCATATGTTACTTACATCTCTTTTCATGTCTCTTTCATATATTACATTTATACAAGTTATTAAGACTAATAACTCTTATAGTTAGCTTGAATTATAGAAAATATCTTTACCCAAGGGTTAACATCTAGGATTTTGTCCCTTTATATTGTCAAGTCATTATTTTGATAAACAAAATAATCCCTTAACTCTTTACCAATTCTTTCTTCATATTCTGTCTTGTCGGCTTAACACTGTCTTCAATAAAACTGTCATAACTTATTCTGTACATGTCGTACTAACTTTTTCTCTTAGGTGAGTCTTCTATAGTTACCATAGTATCTATGTTCAAGTGTGGAAGCATTGAACTTACTACAAACAACATCGCTAATCAAAACTATCTTCGAGTACATTGGCAAAAACATTATCTCATACTTACACAATTTTGCTTTGCGCTCTGACATACTTGATCTCTGACTTGTGTGCTCTTAATGTAGATCATATGTTGCCATAATGACAACATCTATGTATCCAACATAGCCAAATTGCCAACAATGCAGACAAAGGTGCCACTTGTTGAAGATTTGAAATGATTGAGAAGATACTTCTCAAGTTTTTTCTCCATATTTTTTTTGTACTCATTGTAACTATTTTTGTCTTCTAGTGTCTCTTTTCCTAGCCATCTGAAGCTTGTTGCATCCTGATTCTTCCAGGATTCCAAGATAGCTAGTGAATACTATATTTAGTAGGGTTTTGTTTTGTTTTAAGGATGGTGAATTTTGTAACTAAATACAGAGATAATTTTGATCTATAGTTTTTGTTTTGGCATTCTACCATTTTCAATGTACCAATATAGGAAATTCTAATGAAAATATATTGGAATCCCTTCTTACATTTGTGAATTTCTACTTGTTGTAATCTTGAGTTCTTATATGTTAATTTTGCAAAGAAATTTAATATATGGTTTACAAATTAGATTGTGAGATTTTTTTTTTGAGTTCCTTTCAAGGAAGGGGTAATTCTTAGGGATAATCTAAGAGATTTCATAGTTATTTTGAGAATTTGATGTCTGAGTGTGAGGGTGAGAGAAATAATCTACAAAGTATTTATTCTAGATTCTAGGTATGCTTGAGTTAGGTTTTCTATAAATGTATGTTTCATTTGGCTCTATGCCCTAGAATAAGACACTAGTCTATTCTTAAGAAGCAATTCTTCATCATCAATCAAAATATAAATGATATAATCTTTCAGTCAATGTTTCAAAGACATTAATACTTAATATTTGTGTTGGACAAATGCAAATAAGTTTTATTCATTCCTTCAAGAAGTTAATCATAAGATACACCTACTTGAGCATTGAAGATCAAAGTGTAGGAGGACAAATCTCTTAGTCCTTGTTAATTGGTCCTTTTTCTTGACAAATTTGGAGAGTGTTTAAAGACTCAGGGACATTAAGTTGTCATATAAGGTAGAAATCTATAGGAAGAAAGAGGAACCAACATGTCCATCATCAAATCTTTCAATCTTAATTAAAATCTTCCTTTATTCCAAATCCAAAATATCTAATTAAACCATCATGAACATGGATTGGTTTCACAAAATGGTTTAGGACTTTAAAGTGCCAAATCCTAATCCCCAAACTATACCTCCAATCCAACCCACCTACCAAATCAATCCTCAAGTCATATCCAATCCCAATCCATATCACATTCCTTATCCTTCATCTACCTTTGACAAGGGAAATCCACCTCATTATCCTCCATACACACACCATTCCCTCTATCACCCGCATGATGCCTCTCACATGCTTAACCTTGCCCAAGAAATCAAAGAGCTTAAACCCATTGTCCTTAACTTACAAAATGGGGGTCAAAAGAAAAGTTTTCTTTGGAAGACATGTGTCCTCCCCCCTTTCTCCAAATCCATAATCCTCATCTACCATCAAACACCAATCCTCTACATAATTCTCAACCTCCATACAATCCTAATCCTCCAAAACCCACATCATTCCTATCCCCCAAAGCTTTACAATCACCCAAACGTAGACAATACACTCCCCTTGCAGACCCTCTTGATGTCATATTCCACCTACTTATTGACCAAAACATGATGGTTTTTCCAAACACTATTCCATTTGATGAGAGTCAACCCAAACCTACTTGGTATAAGGAAAATTAATATTGTGATTATCATCACTGCAAGGGTCATCATATAAAAAATTTCTTAAAGTTTAAATTTTTTTTCCAAGACCTCATTGACAAAGGAGAGATTGAAGTTTAAGATCCCAACCCCTCCATCACATCACCCTCACAAGTACACACATGTCAATACATTGTCCCAAATCATGCTAACAAAGATTCCTCTCATCCTCTAGATCCAAGCATTCCTCCACTCCTTTATCCCCTTATTTTGAAAAATCCACCAATCCCTCTTGATCCACCACATGATTCTATTGCTAACCAAGATCAAGGAATTTTGTCCACTCCATTCTACAATATCTTTCCATATCAAGATCCTATCATCTCTTCCACTCCACCACATAATCCTCCCCAAAGCTAAGATCAATGCACCCCTTCATCTCCATGTCCCGATTCCAATCCCTCTCAAGATCCCATTGTTCTCCCTAATTCCCCTCATGATTCTAATCCTCCACAAGATCCAACTCTCCTTCTTGATCCTCCATTGCAAGATCCTAATCCTTAAAAATATCTTATTCCTCTTCAAGATCTTATTATTCCTATCAAGGAGCCTCTAAAAGACCAAAGAAACCCTACACTCGATGGCCTTGGTGATATCATTCACTCTACAAATGCTAATATCCATCCTAAACCTTATATACCTCCATTCAAGTGTAAACATATTGCTTCATTATCTTCCAAATCCATCTTGGGCCCCTATATCCCTAAAGGAAACCCTTCTTCACGTTTGTCCATTTTGGGACCTTATATCCAAATGCTAAACTCTTCATCCCTTCCATCCATTTTAGGTCATTATGCTCCTCCATCCTATATACCTCTCACTCTTAGATCATCATTTATTTCTTCCACCATACCTCAAGATCAATAAAGACATGCATCCTTGGGAGATTTCTATCCGTCCATCCATCAAAACCCCTTATATGAGCCTCTTTCATCCACAATTACCAAGTCTTTTGGAAGCAATTTGGATGCACAACATAAAAATGAAATATACAAGAATCTAATTACATATAAAGATCACCATGTACTATCTAATTGACATGTGGCTACAAAGAAAATGGAAATACTCAAGAGACCATAAAGTTCCTCCAAGCAAAAATGAAAAAATAAAGAAAATATGGGTTCCTAAATCCATCATGGAATAATTGCAGTCAAAAGAACATAAAATTAAAGAGAAATCAAAAGCTATGTGGATTCCCAAGTCTCTCTTAAATGATAAGAATAAAAAAAAAAATTAAATCTGACATTCAAGATTCCAAGGACTTCCACAGTGTATTCTTCCAAATATCTTGCATTCTATCCTCCATCTATTTTGGCTCCTTGTGTCCCAAAATACACATCACTTCCTACATCACAACCTCACACTAGCCAATCCATTCTCCCTTCACATATCCACTACCCTTCAAGGTTTGTGTCCATGTTGATCTTGCCATCATTCCCACCTAATCCCACATAAACCTTTCAATACCCTATCCAATATCAAACTCCTACACCTAATTACTATTCTTCCATCTCCTATCCTCTCATTCCTCTTACCCCATCTTACTTATAAATCCTTAGCCATCATCTACCTTATCCTCCATATATTTCCCCTACCATCACCATTATCAACATCTTTGAGCTTACCTTTCAGTGGTCTTGGCCAATAATAGTATATATTTCTAAAGGAACATTATCCAAAGAGCATCAGGCTCAAATTCCTCCAAAACAAAAAGAAAAAAAAAGAAAAAAAAAATCATCCAATGGTGAAAACTTTCTAATTAGGCACATTAGACAAGTACCGTGATGAAAACTTGGCAAATAGGCATCATGTGTAATCCCTTTATCCTCATCCCCTTGACCTCTACACTTGGGGGAAAGTTCCATCCATACTATGCTACCATTAATATCTTCCACATTCCCTATCCACCATCCATTGTCCTATCTAAGTTCATTATCATTTCCTTTCCCATATTTGATCTTGACTATCCTATGCATCCCCTCTCTCCATATGTACCTTCCATAATCCTTAATCCTTACCCATCCATTTCCTTCATAATTCCATCTATTTTCCCATATTGTATCTTGATATCCTTGTCCTCCATCTTGTAGTCCTTTACATTTACATTCTCTTAATCCATCATACATAATACTCTTTGAGTCCATATACCTTCCCATGTAATTGATCTTGACTATCCTATAGATTTCCTCCATCCATTATATATTATCCAACTCCTTCTATATCCTCCATATCATTATCCCCTATCCTATTCATGCCCTCCATCTCATATCCCTTATCCATCCACCTTCCACTTTCATACCTTTTCCCTTCATAAAAAAATCTAGAGGCACTAAAATATCCATGAATGCTTTGGACAACACAAGCCTTCACTTCCTCCATAAATATACTTTCCGCATTATCCATCCACTTCATACATCCTTCTCCCTCATCTTTCCATTCTTCATTTTCCTACCTATGGTCTAGGACATTTAACTCCTTTACAATATGGTCCTTGGAGTCTCATCCACCTTCTCCCCATCATATAGTCCTCCATATCCTACCCTTACCTATCCATTCATTCCATCTATCTCCTATCCAATGCCTCCCTTCTATCAATTCATTTTCTATCATTCGTTGGTTATCCCTTGTCATTGGTCCCAATCCACTTATCTTTTTTTCTATCCCATCCTATCGAATCCCTTAATCATCCTTTCATCTTATTCAAGTCATCTTGTCTATCAAATCTATTTATCTTCTAATCTAATCCATTTATTCCCCTTCCATGATTTTCAATCTCATCTTATCCAATCATCTTCTCTTCCAATCCCATTCTATCCAATCCACTCATCCAAATAAATTAAAAAATTAATTTTTTTTTAAAAAAATAAAAAAATCCATATAATCCAAAAGATCCCTGGTCTAATCAAGTGCAATCAGTACTAATCCATGCAATCCAATCTTGCAATCTAGCATGTTAATCTTTAATCAAGCCATCATCCTAAACCAGATCAGTTGATAATCATTTTATCAATTTAAAATCCAATCATGATCATGGGATGTATCCTTCCCGATCCCTGAGGTCCTACCCTCCCAAATACTCAATCAGTCAATCAATTAATTTTCATCTTTTCTAGGGGCTACATGTTGGTTTTCTTTTGGTTTGTTGTGCATGCTTTCCTTTTTTATGAAGGGTGCTCCCCTTAACACCACAAACACATAATAGAAATAGAGAAACAACAATAATTTGCAAGAACATAAAATGGGCTTCTTATTATCTCCACAAGTGTGGAATTACCCACATGGGCATTCCCCTTACAATATTCTATAGGACAAAGCCTCAAATCATTCCCAGATCTACTCCGAACTACCCTAGACAACACTATGAGCCTTCTTTATATAGGAAATTTCCACCGCCCGAGAATGTTCCAGAAATTTAGCCCTAAGGGCCAACCAAACTTAGAATTATTTAATTTTACAATTTATTACATCAAAGTTGGCTCAAAATAACTTTTGAAACCCGAACAAAAATTTTGAAGGAAAATTATTTTCACCCATTTCAGGTGGCCTAGCTTTTGGAGACCATAAGTCATCACTAGTTGACCCAATTGACTATTATAACCCTATTTTAGAAAGGGCGCAACATGGTCTACAACACCTAAATGAAGCAATCTTCATTCAGTCAAAAATTTGACCTCATTCGGGACCTCTAAAGCCTTCAAAACTGAGTTCAAAGTTTTTGAACCCTATTTTCAAAACCAAAACTTTTCAATATCTTCAAAACCAGACTTGATCTAGCAATGAAACTTTACTGGTAGGCTGATATGACTAAGATGAACCTCCACATGTGAAATCAGAACATTCCGAGATCGTATGACCAACTTACTAAAAATAGCAAGTTTCCATAAATAGTAGCTCCACACAAGATAGCTCTTATTGAAAAAGAAACCAAAAATATTTTTGGGTGATGCAAGATCGCTCTTATGCCTAGGATGCTCCTGCATCAGTTTTGCTTGTATGTATTTTTATTTTTTGCATCTATCATGGTCTTTGCATCCTATTGTCACCAGGGCATCGTGGTCTTCCATATCATGGGGTCATAAGACATTTGATTATATTTGACATTTTTTATCATGTACTTGGCACATGGTCATCTTGGTTCCTCATACCTTGGTGCATAATGTCAAGAACAATATCAAAATTGGATATGATCTCCCATGTTGACACAATGATAGTTTGCATTTAAGTTCATTTTACATTGGAGGCCCTCTTTTATTCGCTTCCGCTATCCTCACCCTTCCTTTCCAAGAAAATTGTCAAAATTAATTTTTTGCTCAATTTTCTTGAGGGGCACCATCCTCATCCTCTTTCTGTCATTGCTTAGGAATGACTCCTAGGGAATCTTATTTTCTTCTTTTTTGGCGCGATGCCGATTTCGACACCACATCAAAGAGGGGCAAAATGTAGACACCTAAAATTGTCTTTTCATATTCTAATATTAATTTTTATTAATATTTTTTCTTAACATTAAGGTTAATTTTATTAATTGACTATAATCATTATATTCTTCTTTTTATTTAATTAAATTTACTTTAATTAAATAAATTTATTTTCCCTTTGTATTTAATTTTTATTTAAATACTATAATATATTAAATTTAATTTAATATATTATCCACTAGCCTAAAGTTCTTCTAAACAATGATTAAATTAAATTTATTTTAATTTAATCCTTTTTCCCTTTTTTCTATTCTTACCTTTTTTTAATATTCCTTTCATATTGATTAAATGGTGGACTACCTCTAAACATGTGCACAATCACCTTTTCCAAGGTAGCTACCTCTCCATCTTTTTTCTCCACTAATCATTTTTAAATTTCTCTTTCCCTTGAAAAGTAAAGTTTGACTTTTTCATCTTTTGCCACTTCACCTTTTTCATACCCTAGCTAACATCCTTTTGCCTCTTAATCCTAGCCACTCATTTCAGTTTTCCTCTTCATCTTTTCCAAACCCTGCCTAACTAGCTTTAATCCTAGCCAATCATTCTTTTGCCTCGTAATCTCCATCATCCAATTCTTTTCATTTTCTATAAAGGAGGCCTCACTCCTCATTAAAAAAATTAAGTTTTTCTAATCTTTTTCAAAGATGAATTCTTTTGAATGCTTCTCAATTCTTATGCATCTTCTAGAATTCTTAACCATTCTAGTTCTAGTTTTTTCTTTGCATTCTAATCTTGTTTCTAATCTAGATCTTGTTTCATCTTTATCTTAGATTCTTAATCATATTTCATTCATCATAAATCTTAATCTTGTTGCATTATCATTATCATTGTTTTGAATCAGTCTTGCTTCAATTTCATTCTTCATCATTTGTGAAGCTTGGGGAAAGTTCTGTATACTTGTTCTCAATCCCTTCACCATCATCTAACTTGCATCTCATAGTTTTTCATTATATTACATTTCATTTGTGTTGGGAGAGCATACCCACAATAATCTCAAAGAAAAAATCAAATAAAACTTTGGGTGTCCTTGTTTTAGCTCATCGGAGGTTGTAGTGAAGATTACTTATTTTGTTGCATTTGAAATGACTAACATCTAATGTTATTTTGTTTGGTGTTTTGGTGTTTGTCATTTACAGAAAATAGGTCCATATTTTTATTGCATACATGTCCTTCTTCATCTTCTTTTTCTTAATCCATCTCCTATTCAACTCCAACTAAACTTTTATATTCCAAAATTCTATTTCTTATGCATATAGTTCAATAACATCATTATTTATGTCTTCATCATATAACATAACATCATATTCTATATTACCATAATTTTCATAATACTTTTGCAAATCTGTATATGCCTCATTAACAAATAAATTAGCAACATCTTCATTAGAAATATTATTATCAAACAACCTTTCCACTTGCTCAATTTGATCATCATATTCAAATAATTAAAATTTACATGGAGACTCATTCGCAACTAAATTTATCTTGTCTTATTCAATGCTTGATGTCAAAATATTTATAGGTATACTCACCATTTCATTTTCTACCTCTTCCTCTATTTTTTTTTCCTTTCTTTAATTTTCCTCTTTTGATTAATCTTTCTAACAGGCCATGTGATCTTCATCTTAACTGACCTAGGTGCCATTTTTGCATTTGTAGGGAAAATCATGTTGCCAATTCTCTTAAGGCTTGATCCAACCTTTGTACCTCCTACTAAAAATGTTTTAAACTTTCATTGTCATCTTCTTTTTTCTTCACAATTATTTATTTCCTCCTCTTGCTTTTCTTGTTTCTTCTTTAGTACGCCCTCACTCTAAAAGCACCTCTTCAACAAATCCATCTCTTCAAGAACGTCCCTTTAACCTTGCTTCCACTTTTTCTTTTCCTCACCTAGGTATTTTATCTTGTTTACCTAGTCTTTTGACATCCATCTTCTCTTTTCAACCTGCACAAACACTAAACTCTCTTGTCCAGACCTTCTAAACTCTGATACCAGATGATGCAGCCAAAATTTATTTAACAATTAACAAAAAAAAAGAGAGAAAAAAATACAGAAGATTTTTAGAATTACAATCCTTATTTATTATTCTTCTAACTAATCTACTGCTATAATGAGAGAAAACACTAATTTAAGTACAAATCTGAAATTACCTTTTTTGTAGTTTTTTCATAAAAAAACTATTTTTTGTCATTTTTGGTAATTTTTAAAATAACTCCTAGAAAGATGAATTTTTCTATGAAGCTTCCTAAAAATAAGATAAGATGAACTGCCAACTAACCTTCAAAATTATAAATAATATTTTGAAGTTATTTTAAAAAATTACTTTTCTAAAAGACTTTAAAAAATACTAAAATTTTAAAAAGCCACTAAAAGCTCCTACATCATGGTTCCTTAGCTACTTAATAAGGACCTAATTAGAAACTTATAGTATTTTCTTTTGGAAGACAAAAGGTTTTCTTCTGTCCATTCATTCCTACTAGTAGCCTTTGAATGGGGGTGTAATTCAAAATGAAATTAATTAATAAAATTTCTTCCAGCTTTGGCCTTTTATTGATAATACCAAAAACAAAAAGATTATCATGTATATAATAATCAATAATGTAAAATGTATTTCTAACAACATCAAATGAAATAACATAAAATTTAACTTATTGAAGTTTACTAAATAATTGGCTTAATTGTTAGAATGAATGTTGATGGTATTCCTGTGGGGGAGTATCCTAGTAGTGTTGGAGATATGTTATAGTGATTGTGTGTTGCATTCATGACAAAGTTTTTCATTGATGTCAACATAAATTACTAACTGGTTATTCAGAAGCTTGTAGATAGGTTGTAGATAATTGTACGAACATAATAGAGAGAATTAGCATGTCCTAACCGAGTCTATTTTTTAACTAGGACCTACCTATTGTAATACTCGACTCCTAACAAGGTCAGAACTCTTAACAAGGTTGTTATACTCATAGTACAGATATTTGTGGGTACCATCCCGACCGAGATTTTTCCCTTAATATGTTTTTTCTTGAGAACTAATCTTGGTGTTCATGTATATGTGTATTATTGTTGTATTTACTTTTCAGTTCAGTATTTTGGTTTCAACAATAAGTTTGAAGTTCAAATTTAAATTATTCATAATTGGCATCAACTGATTCAACCCCTCCTCTTAGTTAATTAGGACATTGTTATTCTAACAATTGGTATCAAAGGTTTTGGTCCTAAGTTAGGAAGCCTAATAGCTTGAGGTAAAGATTAGGATGGCCTTATTCTAAAAGGAGAGTCCTAAGTTTGATGTAGATAATTTTGACACATGGAAGGAGAAGATGAAGAATAATTTGATGTTCATGGGATTGGAATATTGGCTCATTGCTTGGAAATATGTGCCTATCATAAAGGAGGAAGACCTAGAGACACTTACTAATACTAAAGAAGAAAGAAAAATATTTTTGTGTAATGTTATTGCAAAGGAAGATTTGTTTAATGAATTATCTGATGGTGAATTTATAGTTATAAGAGATCTAAAAAATTCAAGCAATATTTGGAAAATAATAATTGCACTTTATGAAGGAGATGACGACACTAAGTGAGAAAAGTTATAGAATTGGAGAACAAAGATGGAGATAGTGAAAATGAGGGATGATCAAATAGTAAGGATGTATGTTTAGAGAGTATTTGAATGTGTGATTGGAATAAAAAATAATAGAGGTAATTATATAGAAGATGAGGTCATAGAAAAGATTTTGAAATTTGTGACTCCTACCTACAAACCCAAAGTTCTTGCTTTGGAGTAGACAATACCATAGTACAAAGATTTCACCAGAGAAATATTGGTTGATAAGTTGACTACATTTGAGACCACTGTACTAAATAATGCACTACCTAAGGTGGAGACAACATTTAAAGCTATTGTTTAGAGAATTGAATCTATTAGAGTGAACAAGAATAGTGTAGATCTTGGAGAATATAATGAAGAGTGGGAAGAGATTCAAAGGCTATAAAACCAAGTGGATGAGAAAATCATGGCCCTAATCACCATAAAAGAAATGAAAGGTAAAGGTAAGTTTGAAGGAAAATTAACTTTGAAATATTTTAACTGCAATAAGGTTAGTCATTTTGCATCTAGATGTACAGCTAGAGTACCTGAGCATAAGCCTAAATATGGGAAGTACAATAATGATAAGGAATTATATTATGCTAGTGATAGATCTGATGATTTAGATGATGAATTCAATGATGTTTTGGGTTTTGTTTCTATCAAAGAAGAATATATTGTCCATGAAGAAAAATATTTAGTTTCTCATGTTGATAGGAAAATTGATTGGATAATTGATAGTGGATGTTCACACCACATGAATGGTGACAAGGATAGATTTATTCAGCTAAAAAAGTTTCTTTGTGGAGTTATAAGATTTGGTGATACTACTCCTAGAATGATTGTTGGTAAAGAATCAATTACTTTAGATGGAAAGACTAACACTAATGATGTACTATTTTTGGATGGTTTAAAATATAAATTTTTGAGTGTTGGACAACTTGTGGATAAAGGTTATCATATGGAATTCAAGGATGGTCATTGCTTTACTATAAGAGCTAATGGAGAGTTGATCACATCCAGTACTAAGACCAAAGGTAATATATTTCAGTTAAACACTACTAAGATTAGTTTTTTTGTTTCAAAGATTGATGATAGTTGGTTATGGCATAGAAGGTTTTTTCATATCAATTTTGATAACATGGTAAAGGAATCTAACAATAATGCTATCAT
The DNA here is from genome assembly GCA_027943335.1 of Chamaecyparis obtusa. Classification (NCBI taxonomy): domain Eukaryota; kingdom Viridiplantae; phylum Streptophyta; class Pinopsida; order Cupressales; family Cupressaceae; genus Chamaecyparis; species Chamaecyparis obtusa. The sequence continues at coordinate 459,843 of BSBK01003337.1, read as the reverse complement.
AGATCTACCTAAGATTGTGAAACCTACTGTAGGAGAGAGAAGAGTGTTCACCTAAATGTAATGTATGAAAATGTAAGATACGGGATTGGAAGAAAAAAAATGTATTGGATGTGTGTGGGGGAATGTAAGATCTACTTCTTAATCCAAATTCCCAAAGGAGAGATCAAAATTGATCAACCAAAATAGAATGGTTAATGCACAAATGAATCAATCAACGAAGAATATGAAAAAAAGGAGAAAACCTTATATTCCATTATAGAAAGTATGTATTAGAAACTTGATTGAATTGAAGAAAAATACTAACCTCAAAATAGGGTAAATCTAGAAAACACTATTTTCTAGTGTCCGTGTTTAGTTTCGGGAAATGGGTATGTGCAAGATCATGAGGGGCCAAACTATGCCCTTAAGTGGCAATGAAAAATCAGCAAATCAGGGTTAGTCAAGTTGACATGAAAATTTCAACTAGCTATGAACCTAATATCAAAAATTTGTAAGAATAGAATCTATAGAAAATTGAATTTAGTTTCTAAACTACTAGGCCTTTTTTGAGAAAAAGTTAGTATGATTGGTGAAAAGTATAGATTTCAATGTAGAAGTACAAAAATTTCAGTTAAAAAATAAGAAGTAGGTGTATGTCTGACCACCTTAATCATAATCAAATGATAATATTTTATTATAAGATTTTATATATAAGTAATAGACTCATGCCCAGATGTGACGCATACTTTTTTGTAATTTTATTCCAAAAAAATAATTAATTATGAATTTTTTGCTACAACATTTTCAGAATAAAAAAAACTCCCGTGTCTGACCACCTTAACTCATTCAAAAATTTACAAAATTCAAATTTTATTTTTTTGCCTTATAGTAGGCGAAGCATAGAATGTGACGCATTTTTTGGATTTCAAAAATGTTATACCATCTGAAAGTTATAGTCATTTTTCAATCAGTATATAAATCAGCACTTTAGAAGTAGTTCAATTAGAAAATAACTAATAATTACTTACCGAATTCAAAATTTGACAGCAATTATATCAATAGAAAGCTGATAATCTCCTTAAGATACCCTTTTCATTTTATCAAATTTGGGTGAAAAAAAAGTGATCAGCTACATTGTCAAAGTTTTGAACTGACATCACCACTTTTTGGCCCCTCATGATCTTGCACATACCCAAATTCTAGAACCAGATCTAGCCTAGAAAAGTAGAAATAGAGAAAACCCAGAAAACTTCTATCTTTCTAAGAAAGGTCATCCTTGACCTTAAGATAGAGGTAAGATCTTACCTCGAGGTACAATCTTACCCCAAAAAGTTGTCCTTGAACTACACTACTCTGACATAAATTTTGTTGGCGGATCTCAGAAGTTCGCCAAAAAGGGTACTTAGATCTGTACTAATATTCATTGTCTTGCACTTGTACCTACAAGAAAAAGGGTTTTGTTTGTTGGATGAGGGGTTTTCCTTTGTCAAACCTCAGTTTGGAATCAACCTTGAAATGTGATTAAAATTTCAATATATAAACAAAGTAAATAAAACTGTTCACCTTTCTTATGTTGAAATCCTTGTGGAGGATTCAAATCCTTGAATCAAAAAGTATGGATGCTCCAAATGAATATAGAATTTTATGTAGGATATCTCAAATCAATTGCATTAGATCTTCAACACCAATCTTGAATGGATCTTAGAATACAAAGAAGCTTGAATGAATGTGAATGGATACATCTTCAACAAGAGGGCTCCAAAGAGATTGAATCCTTCAATGGCTATCAATGGATCTCCTTGATGATTGCTTGAATGCTTGACTGCTTGAGGATGAAAGAATGCTTAAATGCTTTCCTTCTCCTTCTTACTTGTTTGATCACTTGATTGAACTTGAGATATTTCTTGATCATGAAAGGGCAAATATGAAAATATATGATTGATAATGGATGTGAAAATGAAAGAGGAAGGCTTCCTTTTATACTAGTCTAGGGCACAAACTTCTAGAGAGGCCAACATAGGAGAATTAAATTCCAATTTAAACCCTTACCCATAGAAATTGATGTAGATTAAATATTATTTAAGAGTTTACCATTCCAAAATCTAAAAGAGCCGATCTGGAAGTGAGAAATAAAACTTTTCAAAGCCCGACATCCTGAAACCTCCAGAATCTAAATTTTGGACCCAGGGTTAGGGTTGAGGTTGACTCTCACCTAGGTCAAAGTCTAGGTAGACCTTGACCTAGGTTAGGGTCAAGGTCAACCTTGACCCAAAAGGTCATCCTTGACCCTGAGGTCAAAAATCTCATTTTCATAGGATAGAGTGCCAGAAAAAGGCTAGAAACAGGTGGAGAGAGAAGAAGAATAGGGGAAAAAGCTAGATCCAATCAGAGACCCATTCAATGCACTTGACATGACCCTAGATCACTTACTCAGAGGGCTAAACCAGTCCTAAATTGAAGTGCTTCTATTTTTTGACAATACATTTAGCACCAACTTTAGCAAGAGTATGGACTCGATGCAAACTTTTGGTAAAGGAGATCATAATGAAAAGATAATCTTATTGAAATCAAAGGGATAAATGAATCCTCAAGCCTTCAAGGACTCAAGTCTTCATCAACTCCAAGATCACAATAAGAGATACATCTCTAGAAAAAGAGAGATAAGATGGTATGACTACCTCGCCCAATCAGAACTTATGTTCCATTGTGAACCACACAAGGAAATAGTGCAACTGAAAAGATGGAATTGAACCACCTAGTGAATGTGGCTACTCACTAGTCAACCCATCAAAGAATCACCCTTAGGAATATTTTATTCCACAAGAGTAAAACCAAAAGAAAAAGAGATCCAGTCTTAAGGACACCTTTGACCTTAACGGCTAAAAATTTTGAAACTGGAGGGATCAAGCGATCCTATAAGATGAAAATCCATACTTTAAATATATTTTTATATATTGAAAGTGCATGTGTGCAACATGTGAGCAGAGCGTATGCCTTGACATTAAAGTCATTTCTATAACTTTATGAGGAGCAATAGATTGAATGGAAACATAAAAAACTCCACTAATTACATTTTCACTACGAGATGCCCTCGAGCAAAGACAAATCAAGGGAAATAACACATAAACATAAAGATAACACAAAAGGGATCTACCTTTTATGGGGTCAGTGTGATCATAAAATTTTATACATACATACATACATACATAGATATATATATATATATATATATATATATATATATATATATATATATATATATATATATATATATATATATATATATATATATATATATATATATATATATATATATATATATATATATATATATGATATTATTGCAAATGAATTGACATCATTCCCTAAAGAAAGTAGAACTACAATCACAATGGAGGAAAGAATGTTCGCAAAATGGTCAGCACTCCCATCAGGATTCGTGATATGGTTTAACCACCTCCTATGTCTTCTATAAGTCTAGTGGTTGTATTGGGCATTAACAGGTTGATCTTTTAGTGCAATGACAATAGCTACTTGTAAAAAGTGGTATTAGAGCTTGGTCATAGGTTTGAATGCCCTTAGGTAATTCTGAGGGAGATTTTGTTGGCAAAATGTTCAACACCCCCCTTGGGATTTGTGACATGGTGTAACCGCCTCTTGTGTCTTCTATAAGTCTAGTGGTTGTATCAGGCATTAATAGGTTGATCTTTTGGTGCAATGATAACCGCTACTTGTAACAAAGAACACATAAGAGTTATTAAGAAGAGTCTTTTTGGACCACAACATGGAGACAAAAAGATTTAGTGCTACCAAGTCGCAAATCCAAGCGGACTACATAAGGAAACATTTACAAACAATAGCACAAGTATGACATAACATAAAACAACATATAGAAGAGTAAAGATACATATAGAGGAATAGAAAAAATGGTTTGATTCCTTTTTCACCTTGCACCAACAGAGAAACAAGGGTCATATAAAATAATCTAACAAGAAAACACACAAAAAATCTACCATAAAGGACAAGAAAATCAAGTGTGTTGCCTACTCTCCCCATCTCCCTCTATATCATTTAGGGAAGGTGGGTAACTTGTAAGAGGGACTATATCCAACATAGTAGGAATGATAGCTAGTTCCAAACAAGGATCCTCTTAAGAATCTTAATGTTTGATACTAGGTGTAAATGTTGATTGTGATGAAAAAATATTAGGTAAATCAATGTCAATGTCAATAGTCTCATATTCATCATTAACATCATCAAGAGTATCTTGTTCATCCAAATTAGTTAAAATAGGATCTAAGATATGAATAGGATCATCATAATCTTGCATCTTAACATCATTATTAGCAATAACTTCTTCTAACACATCAGGCATAGATTGATCAAAACAAGGTAAATTTTTTTTAATAACAGAGGCATGAGCTTTAGCTTGAGCAAGACACTTCTTACGATGTTCATTAGTAGATTGATTACATTTTGTCTTGTTTGAAATATGTTGAGAACTAGGAGGAACAATTGCCAGATCCTTCACAGGTTCTATAGGATTCTCAGTAGACTGACAACAAACATTAGGAGCTTGATTAATAGAACTAGAAGCCATAGATAAAGGAGGTATGGAAGGTTTAGGAAAAAGATCACAATTAAGATCCATCAGGTGCATGCTTAACTCAAGAATCTTACGATGCTTATAGGCATGATATGAGAGAAAGAGATTATCAGGTCGAGAAGGACATGAATTAGGTATTGAAGGCCAAAAGAAGTCAAGTGTAGCACAATCCTTGGACCTAGAAGGTTGATATAAACTATGGTTAGTCATCTTCACTTCTTCATCATGAATGAACTTAAGATACTAATGGATAGGAGAGGCAACAACATGCATGGAATTCAACCAAGGAAAACCAAGCTTAACTTGAAATTGATCAAAAGTAGGAACAACAAAGGTAGTGTTCACAATTTTACCACAAAGTTCAACTGACAAGTTAATGGAACCAAATGATGATAAAGAAAACCATTACGAGTTTTAATCCACACATCAGATGTAACATAAGAATCACGTTGTAAATTTTTCATAAAAATATTTTCTTCAGTAATAACATTGACTAAAGATGTAGGATCAACTAGACAACTGCCTGTAGGTATTTGAGAAATCCTAAGATAAATGTAAAGGGGACCATCAGGAGCTATAAAAGTCTTAGAATCATCAAAGGTAATCAAAAGTTCTTGAGGTCTCTTATTCTTAGGTTGTTTTTGAGGTTTAGGTTGAGGTGGAACTTGAGTTTGGGTTTGAGATTGAGGCTGAGGTGGAGATATAGATTGAGACAAAACAACATGCTCCACATAGTTAACAATGTGATTAAGATCATCCATCTTTGAATCATAAACAATATCCATAGAAGATGGCTGAGAAATGGTATTAGTATCATGTGTAGGTAAAGGATTCATATATATTTTAAGGTTTTTATTAGGAGGAGAGACATATTTGTTCCTACTACCATCAAAATTATCAACAAATAAAGCATTAGAATCGATGAAGTCTTGAAATTATGTCTTAAAGAATAACATTTCTCAGTATCATGATCATCCTGATGATGATATTGACAAAAGGCTTTAGGATCAAAGGATTTGGATGCTACTTTAGTAGGTAAAAGGGGTTGAATAGGAGGTAAAGCATTCATATTATTAGTTAACAACCTATTCATAAGAGAATGTAAAGATTCAAAGAGAGGAGTAAATGTACGATTCAAACAAAAAGTAGGGGATGCAGAAGTGGCATTGTGGGATGCAAAAGCAACTTGATCAGCCACTGCATTTTCTTGTTTATTTATCTTGACATAGTTGTTGATTTTTTGAAATTTGTTTGGATTAGGAGCAGCATCACTCTTATCAACTAGAATAGGAGCCATTGGAGTGTTTCTCTCAAATTGACTCACTTGTAATTGATAATAATGAAGTGTTGCCGAAAGCTGTTGAAAAGAGGTAAATTAAGTAAGAAAAATCTTATCTCTAATATCCTTTTGCAGATTTGGAATAAACATACGTTGAATATCCATATCAAGAACATGATAGGTGATGCAAGAGCATCTTAGGTCCTTGGCAATCCCGTGTCACCAAAAACATATTTGAAATTTTATATGTTGTTTAGTTCCTTCTTTAACCAAGTTGGTTCGGTGTTGGTTGATTTCCTTCATTTACTAGTGTTGGTCAGTTATCTCTTTAGTGCTTCGTGAATTTCCCTGGCACTTGGTGATGCTTTTCTAGTGCTCGGTTATCCTTTCTTACCCAGTTGTTTAGTTTTGTAATTATGTTGAGGCTAACTCTTGCATTTATAATTGGTCATAGATTTAATGTTGGTATATATCATTGGGAAGCCTATGGACCTTGATCTAGTCATTCCTTCCATTGATGGTGGATTGGAAGGCCGACTTGGTTATGTAGTCTCTTGTATAAATGTAGTTGTTTGGTTAGAGTTTAGGGAGTTAGTTTTTTGGGATAGAAGATAGAAGATAGAAAATTAGATATTTTTGTTATATCCTTGCATGTTGGAGGAATTTTGTACTTAATTGTAATATTTGGCCTAAACTAGGAAGGCCTTACAGCTCACCATGTATGAATCAAATTGAAGATAATATATGAAAGTATCTTCATTCTCTCTCTCACTATTGTGTTTTGTTGCTTCCGCATGTGATCTTTGCAATTTGGATTTGGTTAGGGTGTGCCTTTGGCCCCTCTCCCCATCTACCTTTGCATCAGGTGGTATCAAAGAGATGTGAGATCTATATCTAGATTTTTGAATCTAGTTTTGAGGGTTCCTTCTTGTCAAACCCTAGTTGAATTGTTGTGGGGTAGAGGATTATGATCTGGCCTACAATTGTAGAGGGTTTCAAGATGGTTCGTGGGAGGTGAGATGTAGATCCAAGATTGGCAGACATGTTGAGATAACTTGTTGCTAGATTAGAAGCCATTGAAATAGCCCAGAGAAGAGAAAGACATCTTGAAGATGTGAGTGATGATGAAATTGAGGAAGAACAAGTTGATGTAGAACCTACACCAGTGATGGATCAAGGTGAGGAAAGATTGTTAAAGGATTTGACAAATCTAAAATCTACACCACACTTTATTCCTCTTGAGTATAGTGGAAAATTGGATTCTAATGAATTGGTGGACTCGATCACTAAGATGGAAGAGTACTTTGAATATGAAAATGTACTTGAAGAAAAGAATGTGAAAATTATAAGCACAAAGTTGAAGAGTTATGCATCCTTGTGGTGGGAACATCTGTAGTTGGAAAAAAAGAGGAAAGGCAAAGAAAAAATTAAGGTGCGGAATAAAATGGTGAATAAATTGAAAGGGAAGTTCTTACCTTCTGATTATCAGATTAAACTAGTTAGGCAAATGCAAAGTTTAAAGTAGAAAGATAGATCGGTAAAAAAATATACTGAGGAATTTTATAGACTAGATATCAGATCTAGACATGATGAAGATGATGTGGAAAGAATTGCTAGATACTTGAATGGTTTGATAGTTTCCATCCAAGGAGAAATCAGTTTGGTCAAATTGGAGAACATTGAAGAGGCTTATCAATTTGCATTGAAAGCTGAGTAGAAATTGAACAAGAAACATGAGCAAAGACAAAGAGGTAGTGGTGGTAGATTCCCTAGGGGAAGAGGTAGATCTTATGGAGAAAATAGTAGATCTAAACCTGAAAAGATAACTCTGGATAAAGGAAAGACTAAGTGGAAAGGTGAAAGTTCATCTAGAGGTAGAGGCAGTAGCTACTAAGGTGGTTATAACAGAGGTGGTTTCTGAGGAACTTGTTACAATTTTGGAGAAGAAGGACATAGATCATTTAAGTGTACATATGCAAGTAAGAAGGCTGGTAATAGTAGAAATGCTTTGGTGCAAGAAGAGTCACTGAATGAACCTGAGAAGGAAAATAACTTGATGGTAAGCAAAGCACTTTGGAGTGAAAGTAATAAGGAAGATCTAGTAAAGAAAAGTTTGTTCAAGACCAGATGTAGATTTTTTGATGAAGTTTGGAAGGTAATCATTGACAGTGGTAGCTCAGAGAATCTAGCATATGAGGAAATGGTCGCAAAGTTGTAGCTCAAAAGGTTGGAACATCCGAAGCCCTATCAGATTTCATGGATCAAAGATGAGCATACACTCTTGGTAAGTGAACAATGTTATGTGAATTTGAAAATTGGAAAGTACTATGATAAGTTGTTATGTGATATCATGCCTATGGATTGTTGTCATATTTTGTTGGGTAGACCTTGGCAATATGATAGACATTCTATATATAATGGGAGATTGCATAAATATACTATTTGGGCTAATGGAAGAAGATAAATCTTGTCACCTCTGATTGAAGAACCTGTTAGTAATGTTTGCACATCTATGAAATTTTTCTTAGTGGAAGGAAGAAAGTCTGTTAAGGATTTGAAGAAGAATGATGTATGTTTTGTTATGACTCCTAACAAACCAAGTAAGAAAACAAAGGATAGTGTCCCTGAGGAGATTGATAAGTTACTCACCGGGTACAGTGAAATAATTTATGATAATGTAGCTGATGGTTTTCCACTGAAGAGATGCATTGATGATTGCATAAATCTAATCCCTGGAACTAGTTTACCGAATAAAGCACGACATCAGTTGACACCTACCAAGAATTAGGCATTGAACCAATGGATTCAAGAATTGTTAGAGAAAGGTTTGATTAGATGAAGTTTGAGTCCTTGTGTAGTACCTACTATATTGGCACCTAAAAAGAAGGGAGAATGGAAAATGTGTACTTATTCTAGAGAAATTAACAAGAAAATAGTGAAATATAGGTTTCCTATACCCAGAATGGATGACATAATGGACAATTTGACTAGAGAAAAGTATTTTACCAAAATTAATTTGAAAAGTGGGTATCACCAGATCAGAATTAGAGAAGGTGATGAGTGGAAAAGTGCTTTCAAGATGAAAGAAGATTTGTATGAGTGGTTGGTTATGCCCTTTGGTTTAACTAATGCACCAAATACTTTTATGAGATTGATGAATGAAGTTTTGAAGAAATTCTTGGGTAAGCTTGTGATTGTATATCTTGATGATATTATGATATTCAATAAGACTAGAGAAGAACTTTTTTTGCATTTTAAAAAAGTGTTGTAGAGGTTGAAAGAAGAAAAGTTGCTGATAAATTTGAAAAAGTGTCCATTGATGAAAGAGGAAATTGTGTATTTGGGATTTGTGATTTTAGCTGATGGTTTGAAAATGGATCCTAGAAAGGTTGAAGCTATTTTGAATTGGCCTACACCTGATAATGATAGTGAGTTAAGATCATTTCATGGTTAGGAAAGTTTTTACCAGAAGTTCATTAGGAATTTTAGTTCAATAACTAATGCTATGACTGAGACTATGAGAGGAGATAAAAGAGAATTCAAGTGGACACATGAGGCTGATAAAAGTTTTGAGAGTCTGAAGCAGAAGTTTTCTGAATTGCCTATTTTGGCATTACTTGATTTCAATAAAGTATTTCAAGTTGAATGTGATGCAAGCGGTAGTAAAATTGGAGCTATGTTGAGTCAAGAAAGTAAACCTTTTGCTTTCTTTAGTAAAATTTGAATGATGCAAAAAGGAAATATTCTGTATATGATCAAGAATTATATGCAATTGTTCAAGCACTGAAGAAATGGAGAAGTTATTTGAGACTAAGTGAATTTGTGTTGTATACTAATTATAAGGCTTTACAATATTTGGGTAGTCAGAATAAGTTTAATTAGAGACATATGAAATGGGTTGAGTGTTTGCGGAGTTATACATTTGTGATAAAGCATATGAGTGGAGTCAATAACTAAGTTGCTGATGCATTTAGTAGAAGAAGATCTTTGATGATCGAGATGAAAATTGAAGTTCTTAGCTTTAATGACATGAGAGATTCTTATGAATTTGATCTTGATTTTTCTGAGCCATGGAGAAAGTACAGAGCACCTATTCAAGATAAACTGAGTACTAATTAGGACAAATATTTTATTCAAGAAGGTATGTTGTTTAAAGGTATTCTATTATGTATACTGAGAGGAGAAATGAGAACTAATTTGATAAATGAGAATCATAGTAGTTTAAGGAGAAATACTTTTGGCCACAATTGTATAAAGATGTTTATAAATTTGTGAAAAGATGTGGAATTTGTCAAATTGCAAAAGGAGTAAGTTAGAATACTGGATTGTATACACCGATTTATGTTCCTAAGAAACCTTGGATTGACATTAGTATGGATTTTGTTCTTGGCTTACCGAAGACAGTAAGAGGTAATGATTCTACATTTGTTGTTGTGGATAGATTTTCTAAAATGGCACATTTTATACCTTGTAGAAATACATCAGATGCAGTACATATGGCTGATCTTTTCTTTAAGAAAATTGTCAGATTGCATCAATTACCAAAGAGTATTATCTCTGATCGAGATAGTAAATTTTTTGCATACTTTTGGAAGACATTTAGAGAAAGTTTGGCACTGAGTTGAAATATAGTTCTACATTTCACCCACAAACCAATGGATAGACAAAAGTTGTAAAAAGTAGTTTGGGAAATCTTTTGAGATGTTTAGTTGGAGACACACCAAGTAATTGAGATTCTATGTTGGCACAAGAAGAGTTTACATACAATAATTTAGTGAATAGGAGTACTAGAAAAACACCTTTTGAGATTGTAAATGACATACAACTGAGAGGTATATCAGATTTGAGGGATATTACTGATGAAAGAGAGAGAAGTGATGAAGGAGTGAAGTTTTTTGAATACATGAAGAAATTGCATGAAGATGTGAAACATAAGTTGGAAGCAAGTAATAAAAAATACAAAGACAAAGCTGATAGATCAAGGAGACATAAGACTTTTACGATCGGTGATGAAATAATGGTTCATTTGAAGAAAGGTTGATTTCCTGTTGGAACATATGGGAAGTTGAAAATGAAAATTTTTGGCCCTTGCAAGATACTGAGGAAATTTGACAGTGGAAATGCATATGAGATTGAGTTACCTAATGAAATGGATACATCACCTATATTCAACATTGCTGATTTGTATGAGTATCATGAACTTGATGAAGAAATGATAGTACTGATGTATTATCCTAAGAAACAAACAAAAGATATTGAGCACATTTTGGAACAGAGAATTGGCATAAGTACAAGAGGAAAATAATATATGGAATATTTGGTAAAATGGAAGAATAGACCGATTGAAGATAGTTCATGGATTTCACACTCTGAGTTGGATGCAGCCCAAATCATACCTATTTCATGATTCAGAGAATCATCTCAACTAACCCCAGGTGTCTGATGTAGGAGCACCTTGGGTCCTTGGTAATCCCATGTCACCAAAAACATGTTTGAAGTTTTATGTGTTGTTTGGTTCCTTCTTTGACCGAGTTGGTTTGATGTTGAAAAGTGAATTTCCCTAGTGTTCAGTGATGCCTATCTGGCACTCAGTTATCCTTGCTCAGCAAGTTGTTTATTTTTGGATTTTTGTTGAGGTTGACTCTTGCATTTATATTTGGTCATGAATTTAATGTTGGTATCTATCATTGGGAATCATGTGGATCTATATCTTTTTGTTCCTTCTGTTGATGGTGGATCTGAAGGCCAATTTGGTTCAGTAGTCTCTTGTATAAATATAGTTGTTTGCTTAGAGTCTAGGGAGTCAATGTTTTGGGATAGAAGATAGAATATAGAAAATTAGAGATTGTTGGTAGATCCTCGCATGTTGGAGAACTTTTGTACTTAATTGTAATATTAGGCCTAAAATAGGAATGTCTTACAACCTGGTATGTATGATTAAAATTGAAGATAATATATGAAAGTATCTACATTCTCTCTCTCATTGTTGTGTAGTTTTGCTTCCACCTATTATCTTTGTAAGGTGGATCTAGTTAGGGTCTGCCTTTGGCCTCTCTCCCCATCTACCTTTGCATGAATAGGAAATCTGCACATACAAATGCTTAAATATACCAATGAATTCAGTCAATTTTTCCTTAGTGTTTTGTTTACAATACATCAAATTAGTCAAGGACACTTGCAGACCAATGTTATTTTGAAATTATTGAATAAAAGCATTATCAAGTTTTGGAAAAGATTCAATAGAATAAGGAGGCAAGGAACAATACCATTGTAAGGCCTTGTCACGAAAAGTTCTATCAAAAAACTTGGCTAAAATCCTATGGTCATGAGCATGTCACTATTTTAATACCCCAAAATTGGCCTCAGTATATCAATCTTTCTGAATCATCAAAGTCCTATGGTACTAGGCAATTCTATCTTCTAATTGACTCTACTCGACTTAGTGTCAAATGCAAAAAAACTTTAAATCTGTATTAATCGCATGCTACATTTAATTGATTAATTTAAAGTCCTAGAACTTCAATTAATTAAATCCCCTTCTATTAATTTAAATAAATACATTTAAATTAATTCATATTTCCCTTTTAACCCACTTGGAATTAAATATTACATTTAATTCTATTTTCTTCTATTAATTTAAATAAATATATTTATCTATTTAAATTAATTCATATTTTCCTTTTAACCCACTTGGAATTAAATATTACATTTAATTCTATTTTCTTTTATTAATTTAAATAAATATATTTATCTATTTAAATTAATTCATATTTTCCTTTTTTGGAATTAAATATTATGGGAGCACATGGCTCCTAAATCTCACCAAACTCATCCTTCTTACCCACCTCAACCACTAAAATTAAAATAATGTATTCTTAACCTCTAAAGTCTTCTCTTCTCCTTCCAAGTCAAAAACAACCACATGAGAAGAAATATACTTGGCCCAAATAATCTAAACTCTTCAAACTCAGATTTGGACTTTGGGGTCATTTTTGGAAGCTCTTTTATGAGTCTTGGGCCACCTAGTGACCAAAATTCAACCCCTAACACTAAGTATATCAAGTGGGAAAGCTAAATTTGACTCTAACTACCCTCTAGAAGCCTCCTAACCCCTCCAAAACCTCACTTAAGGATAACATACGAATTTGGGTAATCTTTTGTAGTGGGTTTCATTTTTCAAAGTGGATCCACCCATCCACCCACTTTGAATTAAATAATTAAAATGAGAGAATCTCAGCCCTTGACCTTCATTCAATCCTGACCATTGATTCTCCTAAAAATCTTATAAATAGGACTTCATTTCCCTTTACAAAGAAAGCTTTCATTAGTATTGTTATTATAGATCTCTTGGGATCCATCTTATTCTATCATCTTCTTTTATCTTTTCAACCACACTCCTAGTAATCTCATAGTGCACTTCATTAGTCATTTGAAGAGCTACATGCAACCATCTTTGGGAGAAGAAAGGAGAAAATGAGAACAAGGGCTTGAAGGGAGTTTAGATTGGAATTTATATTTTTCCATTTCAAGTGGTTTTCATGCTTAGATTAGATTTGATTTGCATGTAGTTTGTATGATTTTTGTGGTTATTTCATATGCATGCATCCTTTACATCTTTCTAGTCTATACAAAATGGTGAACCCAATGTGAAACACTAACTTTTGATACTTATTTTTGATGTTTTTGTGCTTGTAGGTTAACATGCACCACATTTAGCACACGTTGTGGGCCCCAAGCCCCTAATTTATTATTATTATTATTATTCTTCTTCTACTACTACTACTTCTTCTTTCATGTTTTGGAAGGTGTTTTAAGAGCTTAGAAGTCACGTGAGGCTTTTTGGGAGCTTATATGTCAAACCCATAAAGAGGCACTTTCACTAAAATGGCGATAACTTTTGCAAATAAACTTGGATTTTGATGATTCAAAAAGCATCAGAAAGATGCTTCAGAGCTATACATAGATCCCCAAAAAAATTTATTAGAGTAAATCCTAAAAATCAGGTTTACATGTTACAAGTTAGATCTTCTTTGTAAATTCCAAATGTTCACAACTTAGACATAGAGAGCACTTTAGGATCTTAGACTTTGGGATTTTTGTAATTTTTATGCTTGTTTTGGCTTTATCTTGTTAGGAATGAATGCTTGATGATTTTCAATCATTCTGTAGTAGTGGTTGTTGCATTCATGACTATGATTGTCATTGATGTCAACACAATGATATTCTAAAGTTTAGCAAAGTAGAAGGCACAGTTTTGTTTTGCGCACATGGGATATTGCATTTGGAATTATGCACAGTTGATGGTATGTTCTTTGTTGTGTTATTAACCAATGGTTAAGAGTGCAAAAAGAAATTCATTCATTCATGAAAGTTATAAGCATTTTGGTGGAAGTAGTATTCTGGCAATGTTCCTGAATAGCGATGTTTGGTAATCAGAGGATATCTCCTAATCGAGATGGAATATTATTTTGCAAAGTTACAAGGAAGTTTTTGACATAGTGGTAGTGATGTGGTTCACTACACAAACTTTGAGGTGACACAAGTGAAGAGTTATTACATTTGGAAGCCGACAGTTTTATGTAATTCTTGATGTAGTGTGTTGAAATTATTATTTTGTAATTACATGCCGACTCATTTGTAATTATTTGAGTGTGGTATAAAGAAAGGAATGTTTTCCTTATTGTTATATGGGATTATGAGATTGTGATATGAAATTGTGGAAGTTGTGATGCATGAGGTGAAGAAAAGAGCTAATTCAGTTGTGAAGGAAGACTTGTGAAGTACATAGATCTGGATTTGTGATCTTGTGTAGCAAAGAGTGTGGTTTTGGCATGGTATGAAGGAGGTAACATATTTCATGTTATTCTATTGAATAATTCTAAGATCTTTTGGACAGTGAGTTTAGGGATCTTGCCTTGAAGCTGTTTGGGCAATGGTTCCTTCAATCTTCCATAACTCTTAACCGGGTTAGAATCTTTTAACAGGGATTCAAAATCTCCTAATAGGGATTCAAATGTATTGAATGTATTTCATAAGACTCCTAATAGGGTCCATCCTTTCACAAAGAACTTTCAAATTAGTGCATCATTTTGAGGGCATCATTCCCATCGGGGTTTACTCTTTGATCAAGAGGTTCCCTAGTCAACATATCTTGTGTTATTGTGTCATTGTGCATGGTTATCTTTCTATGGTTGGTTACTGCATTGATTATATGGTTTGAAGTTGATATTGAAGTTGATAAATGGTTTAATTATTAGATAACTGATTCACCCACCCCCCCCTCTCAATTATCTTGGGGATCTTTACTTTCTAACAATTGGTATCAGAGCAACAGGTCCTTGAAAGAAAAGTTTAACAACTTAAGGAGATCTATGGCAAATTTTAGGAAAGAAAGCACTAAGTTTGATGGAGTAAACTTTGACAGTTGGAAAGAAAAGATGAAGACACATCTATTGTGTTTAGGACCAGGTTATTCATTGATTACAAAGAATAACAGAACTACCATTGAGGAAGATAGTCTTGAGACTTGTTCTAATGATGAAAGAGACACCTTTATGTGAAACATACTTGCAAGAGAAGCACTTTTATCAGCACTTCCAGAGAATGAATATAGTTAGGTAAAAGGCTTAACTAGAGCTTATGATATTTGCAAAGCCTTACATTCTACTTTTGAAGGTGATTAACATGCAAACAAAGCTAGGTTACATAATTGGATTTGTGCATTCGAAGATATAAGAATGATGAAAGATGAATCTGTTAGAAGCTATATTGGTAGGATGTCAGAAATTGTTGCAGGAATAAAGTCTTGTGGAGGTGAAAAATCAGAGAATGAAGTGATATGGAAAATTCTGAGAACATTGACACCAGTATTCAGGCAGACTACACAAATGATTGAACAAGTGATACCTTGTACACTGAAATTTTCAAGAGAGACTCTTCTTGGAAGATTGGAAGCAACAAAGATGAATTTAAGATTATCAGGAGAACTACTGAGAATGGAGGTAGCATTTAGTTCTCTTAGCATCAGACCTACTTTGTCAAGAAGTACAAGTGTGAGTGGAGATTATGCTAGCAATAGCAGATCCAAATCTAAAGAAGACAAGAAGATTGAGGAAGGTATTTCCTTGCTTGTGAAAAGAGAACCAGATGGTAAGAAAATCTTTAAATGTTGGACTTGTCAAGAATATGGTCATTATGCATCTAATTGTCCTAAGAGAGTTAAGAAGTATAGAAAAAAATATAAGCATAGAAGACCTAAAGAATGTCATTATGCAAATGATGAAGAAATTGAAGCAGGAATTGAAAGACATTTGAGTGACAGTGATAATGATAACCTTGATGACATAGGATTTGTAGCCATTAAAGAAGAAAATTTTGAATCTGATATTAAAGAAGAAAAAGCATTAGTTTCCCAAGTTGAAAAGAAAGCTGATTGGATTATAGATAGTGGTTGTTCACATCATATGACTGGTGATAAAGGAAAATTCATAAAGTTTAGCAATCATGATGGAGGAGTTCTTAGAGTTGGTAACAATGCACCTTGTTTGATTAAAGGTATAGGATCTATTACTCTTGATGGAAAGACTAATACTAATGATGTTTACTTTGTGGATGGATTGAAACATAATCTATTGAGTGTTGGATAGTTAGTTGATAAGGGATATCAAGTTTTGTTTGCCAAGAAAACTTGTGTGATTAAGGATAAAGATGGAAATTTGATTGGAACATGATCTAGAGCTAGAGGTAATGTATTTTAGTTGAACCCTACTGAGATGACATGCTTGATGACAGTTGGTTAATGCATAGAAGGTTTTGTCATATAAACTTTGATAATATTATGAAAGTGAGTTCTACACATGCAGTAAGAGATTTAGCTAAGATTATGAAGCCTACTAACATGATTTGCAAGGAATGTGTGATGGCGAAGCAGAAAAGGAGTTCATTCTCTAGCAAGAAGTTCACATCTATAAAAAAGTTGGAGATTGTTCATACAAACTTGAGTGGTCCTACAAGGACTAGAGGATTCTATGGAGAAAGGTATTTTATGATTATTGTTGATGATTTTACAAGACTAATGTGGATTGCATTTTTGAAAGAAAAATCTGAAGCATTTGTTAAGTTTAAGGTAATTAAGAATAAAGTTGAGAATGAATCAGGAATGAGGATTAAATGTTTGAGATCTGATAGAGGAGGAGAATTTACTTCTAAAGAGTTTAACACCTTTTGTGAAGTGAATGGCATTAAGAGATAGTTTTTAGCTCCTAGAACACCTGAACAAAATGGAATTGTAGAAAGAAGGAATAGATCAATGACTGAAGTAGCAAGAGCTATGTTATTTGAAAGTGATTTTGCAAAGTCATTTTGGAGTGAAGTAGTGAATACAACAATATATACAATGAATAGAGTACAAATCAGAGCAGTAACAAACAAGACACCTTATGAATTATGGTTTGGATATGCACCCTTAGTTAAGTACTTTAGAATTTTTGGAAGCAAATGTTATATTAAGAGAGATGATGATATAGGAAAGTTTGATCCTAGAAGTGATGAAGGAATCTTTCTTGAATATTCTTTGAAAAGAAAAGCTTATAGATGTTACAATAAGAGAACTAAGACTATTGTTGAAAGTACAAATATGAAAGTTGATGAGAATTTTAAAATTTAGGAAAGAATGCTTGATTATGAATCTGATGAAGAAACTAACCCTCAGCCTAACATTGAATCTACTGAACAATTTTTTCAGACTGATAGTGAATTGTTGAATGAAAGTCATGTTGAAGAAAATAGAGAAGCTAGAGAAGAATCTATAGTTGAGACAAGATTTGAGACTATGACACCTAACAAGTATATTTCAAGACATCATCCTATTGAGAAAGTTATTGGAAGTTTGGACAGAGGAGTTATGACTAGAAAGAAGGTACATGTATGTTTGATTTCTCAAATTGAACCTAAATCTACTAATGAAGCTTGTGAAGATGAACATTGGATTAAGGCTATGAAAGAAGAATTGGATCAGATTGAGAAGAACAAGACATGGGAATTAGTCCCTAGACCTAAAGACAAGAATGTGATTGGAACGAAATGGGTATTCAGAAACAAGATGAATGAATAAGGAGAAGTAGTAAGAAACAAAGCAAGATTGGTATGTAAGGGATACTCGCAGCAAGAAGGAATTGACTATGAAGAGACTTTTGCCCCTGTGGCAAGACTTAAAGTAGTAAGAATTTTTTAGCTTATGCAACATTTAAGAAATTCAAAGTGTATCAAATGGATGTGAAGTCAGCATTTTTGAATGGAGAATTGGAAGAAGAAGTCTACATTGAGCAACCTGAAGGTTTTCCTTTAGCTCAAGAAGGAGCCATGGTATGTAAACTAAAGAAAGCATTGTATAGACTCAAGAAAGCACCTAGAACATGGTATGCTAGATTGGATAAGTATTTGTTAAAATTAGGATTTACAAAAGGAATAGCTAATAGTAACTTGTACACAAAAGAAATTGAGAATGGATTGTTAGTTATAGTTATTTTTGTTGACGACATTATTTTTGGAGGAGAAGATGAAGCTAGTGAAAAATTTGCTGATGAAATGAAGATAGAATTTGAAATGAGTATGATTGGAGAAATGAAATATTTTTTGGGATTATAGATAACACAAAACAAAGATGGTATCTTTGTAAGTCAGACAAAGTACTTGAATGATTTGTTGAAAAGATTTGGTATGGAGAATTGTAAACCAGTTGGAACACCTATGGTTACAGGACATAAACTATCTAGTAAAGATGAGACACCAGCAGTTGAATAGAAGAAATAAAGATCCTTGATTGGTGGATTGTAGTACTTGATACACACTAGACCTAGTATAGCACATTTAGTCAGGATAGTAGCAAGATTTGAAGCTAAACCTAGAGAGTCACATTATGTAGTAGTAAAGAGGATACTGAGATATTTAAGAGGTACAATGGACTATGGATTATGGTATGAAAATTCTGATGATTTTACCCTATGTGCATATACTAATGCTGATTAGGGAGGAAACGTTGATGACAAGAAAAGCACTAGTGGTGGAGCCTTTTTTCTTGGAGGAAGATTAGTTTCTTGGTTGAGCAAGAAGCAGAATTGTATTTCACAGAGTACACAAGAAGCAGAGTATGTAGCAGTAGAAAAAAATTGCAACCAGATAATATGGATGAAGCAAATGTTGAAGGATATTGGAATTAAGTTTGATGAGCCTATTGTCATACATTGTGACAATAATAGTACAGTTAGTATGTCTAAGAATCTTGTATTGCATTCTAAGACTAAGCATATAGAGATCAAGTATCATGTTGTAAGAGAGAAAGTTGTAGATAAAGAAGTCAAATTGGAGTACATTAGCACTAAGGAGTAGATAGCAGACATATTCACTAAGCCCTTACTGAAGGATACATTTGAGTATCTAAGAGGTATGCTTGGGGTTATGCCACAACCTACTCTTGAGTAAAGATGTAGATGGTTGCATCCATCCAGTGGTTTATGCACCTATCTTTCTTTTGGACTGAATGTTGGTACTTCCTCTATGGGGGAGTATGTGTATCTGAGTTGAGTCATGAGGATTCTTGTGAATGTATTTTTTTTTAAACAGTGTCTTTTGACATTGAGCTATTGTTTGACATAGTGATGGAATTTTTGTCATTGATGTCAATGGGGGAGAGAATCATGAAAAACATTGATAAACAAAACACATTGAGGAACTACATTTGTTGGAGCAATTGAATAGGAAAACGAAGCAAGATTTTATTGATAGAGAGTAGCAGAGTAGTTGAGCAGCAGTGATTGGATTTTTGGAACATTGGATGTTTTTCATCTATGTTTCCATCAATGCCAATGGGGGAGATTGTTAGGAATGAATGCTTGATGATTGGCAGTCATTCTGTAGCAGTGGTTGTTGCATTCATGACTATGATTGTCATTGATGTCAACATAGTGATATTCTGAAGTTTAGCAGAGTAGTAGGCACAGTTTTGTTTTGTACACATGGGATATTGCATTTGGGATTATGCCCAATTGATGGCATTTTCTTTTTTGTGTTATTAACCTATGGTTAAGAGTGCAAAAAGAAATTCATTCATTCATGAAAGTTATAAGCATTTTGGTGGAAGCAGTATTCTGGTAGTGTTCCTGAATAGCGATGTTTGGTAATCAGAGGATATCTCCTAATCAAGATGGAATATTATTTTGCATATTTATAGGGAATTTTGTGACACAGTGGTAGTGATGTGGTTCACTACACAAACTTTGAGGTGACACGAGTGAAGAGTTATTACATTTGGAAGCTGATAGTTTTATGTAATTCTTGATGTAGCGTGTTGAAATTATTATTTTGTAATTACATGTCGACTCATTTGTAATTATTTGAGTGTGTTTTAAAGAAAGTAATGTTTTCCTTGTTTTTATATGGGATTATGAGATTGTAATATGAAATTGTGGAAGTTGTGATGCATGAGGTGAAGAAAAGAGCTAATTCAATTGTGAAGGAAGACTTGCGAAGTATAGAGATCTGGATTTGTGATCTTGTGTAGCAAAGAGTGTAGTTTTGGCATGGTATGAAGGAGGTAACATATTTCATATTATTCTATTGAATAATTCTAAGACCTGTTGGACAGTGAGTTCAGGGATCTTGCCTTGAAGCTATTTGGGTAGTGGGTCCTTCAGTCTTCCATAACTCTTAACTGGGTTAGAATCTTTTAACAGGGATTCAAAATCTCCTAACAGGGATTCTTATGTACTAAATGTATTTCATAAGACTCCTAAAAAGGTCCATCCTTTCACAAAGAAATTTCATATTAGTGTATCATTTTGTAGGCATCATTCCCATCAGGGTTTACTCTTTGATCAAGAGGTTCCCTAGTCAACATATCTTGTGTTATTGTGTCATTGTGCATGGTTATATTTCTATGTTTGGTTATTACATTGATTATATGGTTTGAAGTTGATATTTAAGTTGATAAATGGTTTAATTATTAGATAATTGATTCACCCCCCCCCTTCTCAGTTATCTTGGGGATCTTTACTTTCTAACATATCTTTGCCTTGAACTTCTCTTTTGTAGGTTCTAATAAGTTTTTGTAGATCATTTGATAAAAAGAACACTTTCCAAAGGCATAAAAAATAAAATTCAAACTACTAATGCATTTGATTGTAGGACACTTGTCAAAGAGTTAAAATCCTAAACATTGTTCTTGCTTTCATGCTTTTCATACATAGTCTAAATAGGGCCTTGAGAAGATTTCTTAAGGGTCTTGATAGAAAAGTAGGGAAATAGGCTCTTCATTACATGGAAGTAATGCCCATGGATGGATTCAAGACCTAGATGTTTCTAGCATGATAGATACCTAGGGAAGCAAGGAAAGGTAATGAATTTTTAGCATGTCCATTTGTTAGGGGATTGTGCTCTTCTCTCTTTGAGAGAATCAGAAACCAAAAAGCTTGTTGATTGGTTAGAGAGGAGTTAGCTCGGTGATGAACTTGTCTTCTATGTTTGGGTAAGGTGACGAGGTAGAGAATTATTCTCTTCTCTCTTTGAGATTATCAAAAAATTTGACCCTTGGATCCAAACCAAGTTTTAAGACACCTTTAGAGGGTCTGCCAGAAGTTGAACCTCCGAGAATGACCCAAGTGACTGCACACCTTTCACCAATGATTCCACCTCACTATAATAAAGAAAGATTTGTTGAGTCTAAAGACTCCAAAGCCATGTTAACTTCTTTCTCATGATTTCAACTATCATCTTGAGAAAGCTTTGTCTGTTGTACTGAGTGATGCTGCTCCTAGCCCTTCTTACGGGGGTCTATGACTTTCAGGTGTTGGTGTGGCTACAAGACCCTAGCCCTGTATTAGGGGCACTAAAGGTTAGCATGGATAGAAGCCTATTAAACACTCTCTTAGTTAATTTTCTACCTAGTTCACCTTTGAAAGGAGACATAATCTTTGCACAGGGAGGGGGAAGAATCTCTCTTGTAGATTCTCACCATAGGCATGCACCTGGATGTTTGAAGGTGGTATGTAACACTAGCCCCTACTTCAAGGGTAACCTTTGAACATATATTATTGAGTCCTTAGAAATACCAAAAACATGGGCACCCTCTAGGGGGTGACATGACTGTGTGAGGTGCATGCATGCACATAAGATGTGAGGCACAAATTTTGTCTTCTCTACCATGTTCTTTTTTTGGGATAACTAAGTGTTTGTTTGAAGTCTCAACACTATCCAACATGTCAAAACTGGTCAAGACTCCCCTCATTCTTCTGAGTTTCTTTGTCCTTGGTGGAATTTTATTTGACTATTGAATGTTTCACAACTATCTTAAAGTCAAAACCTGTGTGCTTGTTAACAATTATTTCCTAAATGTTCGAACTGAGGTTCTTCAACCTATAGTTGTTGACCAAAACTAGAAACTACAAACTATTTCCAAGACATTCAAAGAATGATTTATTCCCCATCTGCTAGTTATCCTGCTACTTGGTCTAGTTTTTTTACTTAGGGTATGCCTACATATCTTCTTTTTTTAACATAGTCTAAAACTGGATGTCTCACGCTAAGAACTACGTGATAACCACTTGAACTTATCTTGTCCCCACATTGTATACTTTCTCTACTATGTTATTATACCTGACGACATGATAGTCACCTCTCAGTTGTTCTGGCCTTACTCTTGATGACTTGTGGTGGGTATATTTCACCTTTGCTACATGTTACTTTTATCTCAAGACATAGTTCCAAGTGTAGTCCTAGTTCGCTCCTGTCACCAATCTTTGTCTATGACTATTACAACTCAAAGTGGTAACACATTCCCTTTATGACTTACTAGACCAAGTAGAAGTAGATCTCACAACCAGGGAAGAGGTCATTCCCAACCTGTCACACACTCTGAATGCTATGGAGGATCTTCACATTCCTCCTCACCAACTACATCAAGAGAGGGGTCATCTCAATTTCCCTCTCCTACTATTCAACCCTACGTTCAATGTTCATTTCAAAGAAACTTTAGTAGCACCACAAATCCATTATTTGAAGAACATCAAGGTTTTGAAGGGTCACCTTCAGAAACTGATCCTATTAACATCACAGAGGTTTCTATAGGCATGACATCTCATCACGATACATCCTCTCATACATGAATTGCACATTTGCATGCTAGCATAATGGAAGATCTAAACCAAGAAGATGAGCATAATAGGACTAATGATCAACATGATCAACATGACCAAGATGGAGATCACTACCAAAGCATCTATAGCATTCTTGGGAATGATGATGAAGAAATAAAACCCCAAGAAATAGTGGCCACTAGAGGTAACAAAGGCCTTCACAAGATGATGGAAATCCTCATGAAAGAAGAGAAAGAGAAATACTTTCTCGAATTGGCCAAACTATGGGCCAAGTTACCTTCAAATTATAAAGTTGAGAACCTTTTGGTCAAGGAAGAAGAAACTAAGAATATCAAAATGAAAAATATAGTCCAAAACTTACTCGATCAATTCAATCAACTAAAAAGGGGAAAGGATGAATCAACAAGCCAGTTCACATTGGAAAGCATATGTCATTTTCCATTCAATAAGAATCTTTCCATGTCTCCTTTTCCCAAAGAAGTGGAACTCCCAAAATATGATAAATATTTGGGTACATCTGATCCTTAGGATCCCTTAAGAGAATTTGGTACTTTATCCATGGAATTTATACATGATCAAACTTACCTCATGCATCTCTTCCCGCATAGCTTAGGAGGGCCTGCCATGGAATGGTTCTCCTGATTACCTACCAGTATCAAATCTTTTGAGGAGCTTGCCAAATTGTTCCTCCAACACTATTCACATAACATCCAACATCTGGTTAACATCTATGATCTTTGCAACCTAAAAAAATGATAGGGGGAACCTTTCTTAACATTTCTCCAAAGGTGGAAACAACTCCACACAAAATATTCTCGCAAAATACTTGAGTCTGAAAAAATTAATATTTTTCTAGACAATCTTACTCCTGATTTTGGGTATTAGGTATAGCTACAAGGTCCCTTGACCTTGGATAACATGATCAAACAAGCTATGAGAATAGAAGCCTTCATGGTTAAGAGAGGAGAGTTAAATTTACATAAAGACAAAAAAAAAGGATCTTCCTCGAGCAAAGACAAAGAAAAAATTGTCAACAAAAACTAAGATGTTGTGAATGATGGAGTGGTTGATAATGTGACCCCGAAGCCTGCAAAGTCTATTTTCAGTCTCACTTCAAGTATACAAATGATCAAACCCACTAAAAAGGCTGCAACAAACACTTAGCCACCTTCAAGATTCGCTAGCAACAAACCTTGGGCCTCTCGACCCAAGTGTAAATTTACTTCCTTGGGAGAATTGCTTGATGTAGTTTACAAGACTTTGGTGCAAAACCAAGTTCTCACTCCTTTGGAAAAGCATCTCTATGATCCACAACCATGAACACATTGGTGGAATGACAACACATACTATGATTATCATCAGAATAAGGGTCATAAGACTTCTACCTATCTCCAGCTGTGCCATAAGGTCCAAGATCTAATTGACAATGGTGAAATTTTTGTGGACAGCCATAACAAGAATTTAGATCACTAGGCATTCAAAGATCCCTTTCCTCCTCATGAGAAGGGTGAATCTTCCAAGACTAAGAATACCAATGCCAAGGTTAATTACACATATAATTCTAATGACAATGTCATCAACATGATCGAACCTATTAAGGTTGAGTATTGAAATGTCATTACTATCAAGGGGAGTGGGGATGCTCCTAAAACTAAGACTACTTTTGTCTTGCGAGGCCTTATGTCTCACAATTCCAAACCTAAATCATCCTACGTCCACTCCTAAGAAAACTATGGATAAGACTATTGTTGGCTCCACCAACAAGAGTACAAAATCAGTTCCTACACCTGGCACAAGCTGTTGAAGATCTTGCCTACTCATAGGGAGATTCTAGATAAATCCCTCACTGAGGAAAATGTCCCAAAAGACTTGGATCTAGATTGGTTTCAATCCATGTTGGGTCACCTAACCTTGCCTCACTACTTGTCCTTCTCTAAAGAAGATGACCACTCACTGAGCCATCCACATAATGCTCCTTTGCATTTAGAAGTCATGATAGGTCCAAATTGTGTTCATCGCATTCTTATTGACAATGGTGTTGGTCTCAACATTTGCTTTTCTAAGATATTTACCCAACTAGGCTATGATGAAGATTGCATAGATGCCTATAAGAAAATCAATATCAAGGCATATGATGAGGAAGAAAGGAAGTCTAAGGGTTTGGTTGTTCCAATTTGGGTTGGACCCATTGAGAGGGATGTTGTTTGTCAAGTTCTTGACATTCCTCTTGCCCATAATATATTGTTGGGTAGACCTTGGATCCATGAGATGCAGGCAGTCTCATCTACATATCACCAATGCATCAAGCTCCTGTTCCACGAAACTAAAGTGATGGTTCCTGCAAATACAAACTATTCCTAAAATACACTCACGCAATCTTCAAATAGCTTTGTCCCTATTAATAAATAGTCAACTAAATTCTATGATGCCAAAATTAAAGAAATGGAGCAGACTCTAAAGCTTAAGGATATAGGCATGAGAGGATATCAAATTGAACCTATTTTATCACTAGTAGCTTTGCTTCCATCTCTGTGTTCCTATGAGAGACCTTCTAAGAACAAAAAACCTTTTTCTTCTTCTCCCCAAATTATCTATGATGGTGCCTTTGTCAAGTCCACAACACCACTTGAGGATGAAGAAGAAGACATGGTTGTTATAGCTTGGGTTTAGAAAGGAAAGGACACAGCTAAAATAATCACTTTAGCTCATGATTTAGAACAAGATCCATACAACAAAGCTTTCAAAATCATGAAGCACTTTGGCTATAAAGGGAGAGGCCCTATAGGAGTGAATGATAATGGTTTACTTGAGCCCATTGAAGATACAAGTCATAGGACCAAGGAAACTTCTAGTTTAGGCTTCAATAAGATCACGTTCCATCTAGGGATTAACAAATTTGTACCAAAACCTAAACTAGAATATCACCCAGTACCTGAAGACACCACTCCATCTGATAAATTAGAGACCATCTCTGATGAGGACACTTTTCCATATCCTATTCCTCTAAATTTTTCTTCACTCTTTGTAGAACCAGATGAGCCTATTATACCTATCCATCTGGTAGAGACAGATAGTGATTCTGATGAGACCACTTCAGAACATCAATTCACATATAAAGAAACACTAATTGATGATCCTAGTTTTTAGGGTGAACAATACATACCACCACACTTTCAAAAGTGGTTTGAGCAAGATCAATGTCAACAAGCCATTAGTGCTGCTAGAGCTGAAAATAAGTCAGATAGTATTGCTAGTGTTGATGGAATTCTTGTATCAAGCATCACTGGCTCACATGAGTATGAGTTTGACTCTTTGTTTGATGGTACCTTTGATATAGATATAGATGATGTTCATGTGTATAAAAACCTTCTCAAAAAAGGTGAAGGGTCTAGTGTTAGGACAACCGAGTTTGAATCTACTAACATTGACATACCCTCTACTTTCGACGTGAGTCCTCAAGAGGAATGAAACATACTTTCGATGACTATACTGTGAACACACTTGAAGCAACCATTACTCTTTCACTCCACCATCCTGATCTTATTGACTAGAATTCTCCTTCTCTAGCTAATGAAGTACTTATGTTCTAGAATGACAACACTTTAGCCTGTTACCTTAACGCCATTGAACCTATAATGTTTTCCACTAGTGAAAGCATCATCAACATGATCGAAGCTAACATTAAGTATTTTAGTCATCAAATGAAAAGAAAAAAGAATAGGTGCTCTGATGGTGAAAACCACATTGTGGCAGTGTCAAAGCCAAAGATAGTAGAAATAGAAGGTGTATCCAAGGGTAAAAACCTCTCTGAGGTGCCCAAGGATGAGATACTTGATACACTTCTGAGTCACTTTCAAGAGTGATCATCAGTGCTGATTTAGCTAACACAACCAATGAATTTGGGTACATAAGCTATACCTTAGGCTATTCATCTGGCATAGTCATTATCTGCACAAGAAAAGGAAGAGTTCATCAATTTCTTTCGAACCAAGAAAATTAATTATACATGGACTTACTCTGATATGCCTAGATTGGATCCCAATCTAATTATGCACCATCTGTCTATTGCACTAGGTGTTAAGCTTGTCAAACAAAAGCTTTGTAAGATGCATCCACATGTGGCACTCTTAGTAAAAGCAGAATTAGAAAAACTTCTCAAGGCTGGTTTCATCTGAGCTATTGACTATGCAGAGTGGATCT
This sequence comes from Chamaecyparis obtusa, assembly GCA_027943335.1. NCBI lineage: Eukaryota > Viridiplantae > Streptophyta > Pinopsida > Cupressales > Cupressaceae > Chamaecyparis > Chamaecyparis obtusa. Next base: position 432,632 of record BSBK01003337.1, on the reverse strand, counting down.
CTAATATTGTCCCAATCACAAAACATGATAAGTCTATCCGAGTGTGCATAGACTTTAGGGACCTAAATAAAGCATGTCCTAAGGATGATTTTCCATTACCTAATATTGACATAATAGTGGACATGACAACTGGCTACCAAATGTACTCTCTAATGGATGGCTTTTCTGGTTATAATCAGATAAATATCACACCAAAAGACCAAGAAAAGATAGCCTTTACATGTGCTTGGGGAACATTCTATTGGAATGTCATGCCCTTTGGACTAAAAAATGCTAGGGCTACCTATCAAAGGGTTGTTACAACCATCTTTCATGACATGATGCAATAAATAATGGAATATTATGTAGATGACACCCTAGCTAAAAGAATGCAATGAAAAAAACATCTCTCAGATCTAGGTCCTATACTAGATCAGATGGAACAATTCAGTCTGAGGCTTAATCCGAAAAAGTGTGCATTCGGTGTTACTTCTGGAAAATTATTGGGCTATATCATATCTGCTAAAGGCATAGAGGTAGATCCTAAAAAGGTTCAAGCTATCATAGAAATGCCTCCACCAAATAACATCAGTCAAATGAGAAGACTTCAAGGAAGACTACAATCTATTCGGTGCTTCATTGCACAATTGGCTGATAAGTCACAACCATTCACCAAAACTTTGCATAAAGGTGTGACCTATGAATGGAATGAAGAATGTAAGAAAGGATTCTAGAAAATCAAATAATATCTAGAAAATCCACCAATCTTGATGCCTCCTATTCATGGGAAGCCACTCATCTTATACATTTAAGCTACAGACACATCCTTGGGTGCATTACTGGCTCAAGAAGATCAGAATAACAAAGAATGAGCCATATACTACATCAGTAGAATGATGGTCTCGTATGAGATGAATTATGCTACCATTGAAAAGGCTTGTTTAGTAGTGGTGTTTGCTTCACAGAAACTAAGGCACTATATGCTGGCTCACACTACAACCCTTATTGCTAAAATTGATCCATTGAAATACTTTCTCAGCAAAGCTTCCCTTACAGGTAGATTAGCAAAATGAGTTATGATACTCAGTGCATTCGACATTGAGTATGTGGAGAGGAAAGCTATTAAAGGGAAAGCAATTGTAGATCAACTGGCTAAAGCACCTATAATAGATTATCAACCATTAAGCATTGAATTTCCAGACAAGTCCATTATGCTTCTCACACATCAGACATGGACTATGTTCTTTGATGGCTCATTCACCTAGGAGGGGTCAGGTGTTGGAATCTTATTCATTACACCACATAAATACTCTCTACCAAAGGCATATAATATGTTGTTCCCTTGCATAAACAACATCGTAGAATATGAAGCTTTGATCAATGGTATGAAAATAGCTATTGAATGGTGTGTGGATGAGCTTAAGGTCTTTGGTGACTCCCAATTTGTCATGAATCAAGTTAATGATATCTTTCAAACCAAGGATGAAAAAATAGTGCCTTATAAAAAGATGGTGGCTGATCTAAGGAAATACTTTTGCACACATCACTTTCTAGTAAATTTTGAGAGAAGATAATAAAGTAGCTGATGCAATGGCTACTCTGGCCTCTATGTTACAAAATCTAGAAAATAATTTCAGACATGAGTTCCTGGTGCAAATGTTATGCTACCTAGCCTATGATAATCCTGAATCTAGGATGATTTGTTCAGTAATTGGACATGATTCATCCCGCTACCACCATATCTATTCCTACCTCTGGGATCAAATTACTATAGACACCTATACTTGGAATGAAAAATGCCACCTAATCCATAGTGATTCATGATATGTTATTATAGCTAATGACTTGTATAGACGAGGTCTAGACGATACCTGTAATACCCCAAAAATGGGCTATAAGTTCATTAACCTCCTACATCAACATATCGAACAAAATTGACATCAAAGTCCTAACCTAAGGCACATCTGAACATCATCGAATCATGATTGATCATCTTAAATTTTGCATCGGGGAATATTCCTAGCAATATTCCTAATTATCTTAATTATCTTTAATTTAATGATTATTTAGCGATAAATCACATTTATCCTAAGTTTGATTAATTGAATATTTTCATATTTAATTAATTAGATTTAATATCTTGCCACTTAATTGTGTAATTAAATTTAATTCTATCTATTATTAATTCTAGATGGTACCCTTCTTAGGTTTTTAGAACCTGATGAGTCCACATGTGTGTTAGTTGAGGTGCATGAAGGCATTTGTGGTTCTCATTCAAATGGCTTGACACTAGCTCACAAACTTATCAGAGATGGTTACTATTGGCCTAATATGGAGAAAGAAGCTATACAATATGCTAAGGCTTGTAAATAGAGTCAACTTCATGGGAATTTGATCCACGCTCCTACCAAGGAGTTAATCCCATTTATCACTTTTTGGCCATTTCAGCAATGGGCCTTTGACTTGGTGGGTCAGATTCACCCATCTTCTTCAAATGGAAACAAGTTCATTATCACTACTACAGATTATTTGACCAAGTAGGTTGAGGCAGTACATCTAACTATAGCAAATGGAAAATTTGTAGCTATATTTATTTGGAATTACATCATCTATAGCTATGGCGAACCCTCCTCAACAATCACTGACAATGGGGGGCAGTTCAAGAATAAGCATTTAAAAGAGATATGTTCCAAGTTCAATATTACTCAGCATTGGTCTTCCATCTATTATCCTTGGGGTAATGGATAGGCAAAAGCATCAAACAAGGCAATCCTTAAAATTCTACACTGCACAGTTCATAAATTTGGTAGAGATTGGCACCTCCAGATTAATCTAGCTTTATGGGCCTATAGAACAAGTGTGATGCCCACCCTAGCATCTTCTTATGTTATACTAATAGGACTATTGCTTTGATACTTTGGATTTTATGATGGACTATGATTATTGTTTAGTTAGCATTTTATGAGACATTTGAGCATATATATTTGGTTACTACAGTTTATTTGGAAATATTAAATGAGTTATGATTTTAATGATGAATGGCTAGAAATGAACTATCAATAAAATGTTTTACATTGATTTGTGTTATGATGATGTTTATATTATGATATAACCCTACTGACCCTATTATGGTTTGATGTTCACTTGTTGATGTGAGTGTAGGATGAGGAGGGGTAGTCATAATTACTCCTATGGGAGGTCCACACGATGTCACACTCTCCCTCCTTGTTTACCACTATCTGTTTATAATTATATATTTGTATATGCATATTAGTTGGTGATGCAGGATGTAGGTACCAAGCATCATCTCAACCTAGCTACATAGGTCTGAGCATGCCTTCAAAATCCTCAAACTGTTGATGTGTGGAGATTTAACCAAGATACCCCCGAGGTTACCCATGGACTTAGAATTCTATCTAGGAAGTTATCCTAGTTGGGAAAGTGGAATGTAATTTATGTTATGGACTTGATTTGATGTTGGTTTGAGTGTATGTTATGAGTTAGAATTAATCTATTTTATATGTATGATAATTATAAATATGTTATAATTATTTTTATTTTATATAGGTATGTGTATATGTGGGTGCACACGCATATATCCATGCTTATATAAATAATAATAATTGTATGTTTTCGTTAATTATGTTAATGACATGTTGTTTATAATAAATAAATAGAGTGAGTTAAATAAAGTATATTTAATGAATGTATTTAATAAAAAGTAAACATAGTAATAATAAAAGGAAATGCCTTTGTAGTGAAATTAGCTATCTAGGAGGGATTTGAACTCGAGACCTCCTACAAGTTAGGCCACTTGTTTTCCTATTGTGCTATGTGTTTTTTTTTGAAAGGTATTTGTCTATTTATCTTGTTATGCCTTCATGTAAAAGATATTTTAATTAATTTTATTAAAACTATGATTAAGTCTTTACGGGAAAATTATTTGGCTATTTCTTCAATCAACTATGGAAGTTGGGGAAGTTGCTTCCCGTAAAGCAACTCCTCCAACCACATAGTTGGAAAATAAATAATCAAAGATTTTTGTGTGTGGGAGGATGTTAATTTTTGGAAGATTTGTTTCCTCTTGAGTTGTCTATAATTGTTTTGTCGACAAATTTTTGGTGAGATTTTATGTGAGTTTCAGAGTCTCTGGTTGGTGAAGTCATCTGTGTGAGGATTTCTTGGAGTTGATTGCCCGAGGAAGATTTCTAGAAGGATATCTACTTAAGGATTGAAGTTTTCATAGAGATTCTCTAGTCAAGTGAAGAGGTTTCTCCACAAGACCCAAGGTAGGGTCTAAAACTGGGAAGAATCTCCATTCTTCCTCTTTTTGTATGAATGTGTGCTCTATGTTGTATTGTCTATATAAATTTTAGAATGATTATGTTCTGCATATCTATATGTGTTGTGCCTGTATTAGTGATTTGGAGTTTAGGATTATGATTACATATTTTACCATGATTGTATGTATATGATTATTTCTACACTTTTTAGAGGCTATAGGGTCCTTAGCATTCTCCTTGTATCTCCTCTCTTATCCAGAATGACCATGATTTCTTAGAGGCTTTAGAACTTCTGTTTCAAACCTATAGTTTCATGTCCATTCTTGCACCACTTTTCTTTGTTTAGATCTAGAACAGATTGGTTAGGTAGATAGGATGGATTGATGAGTCATTTTTGAAGGGAAACTTGGAGATCTCAAATGGGTCATGCTCAGATTAGGCAACCATAGTTCCCATAATGCCCAGTTTTACCCGCAAGTTAGAGTTGACAGTCATTTTCTGTAGTTCTAAGTTGGTTTAGTATTAATCGAGCTAGGTCGGTTTAGTGTTAACTGACCACTGTAGTGTTAACTAACTAGTCTAGTGTTAAGTAACCAATGTAGTATTAACTGACCAATCCAGTATGAACTGACCAAGGTAGTGTCAACCGACAGAGCTAGTGTAACTTGATGAAAATAGGATTCAGGCTTTACGTACTTTAAAATTTCTTATACTTTAAGGTATACTTGTATAAAGGGTTTAGGTACCTTCTGAGATGATTGGGATAGGTTTCAGATTCATGGGAGTTAAGATACAATTTCTAATTTTAAGATTTCTGAAAAATTCAGACTTAACCAAATTTCAGGTGCATGAGATTTCCATAGATGGATGTTGTTTTGTGCATGTGGTAGTTGTATCACCTATATGTGTGTCTGTTACTTGTTTTTTTGAGGTTATATGGTTTATTTATGTTGTGTTTGCACTTGTCTTGTACTTGAGTTTAGTTTATGAGGCTAGGACTTGTCTCGGTGGCCTGTGTGCATGGGAGGGTGCCTTTGACCTATAAATGAGCCTTGGGAAAGTTTTACTTGGGCATGTGGAAATTTTTATGATTTATTTTGAGATGTCTTGTGTTAGACCTTCTTCCAATAGTTTCTTGTTATGTATATGGATATGGTTAGGACTCATTTTGAGGGCCTGAGTGCACAGGGGAGTCTCTTAAACCTATGAATTAGGACTTGGAAGTGTCAATTTGTATTTATGGCTTGTGATGGGGTAAGGGAATAGGAACCTTAAGTGAGTGGCTCACCATAGGTGTTGGAACCTTAAATTGGTTGCCAAATGATCCTATGGGTGGGTTTGTAAAAAGTGATAACCTTAAAAATTAACCTGGGAAGGGGGGATTTAAAAGATAATGAAAGAGAACATATTAATGGCTACATAGACCTGATTAGAGTACCGGGACCTAGGATAACTGCCAGGGTGGATCCCTATTCATAAAGAGGGGACTAGGGTTACATGGTTGCCAGGGAGGATCCCAATACACAAGTTGTGTGATGACACTCACTTAGGTGGTCTCCTAGTACCTTGACCTCTATGTTATTTTATGATGATATTTTATGTCCTTTTTGAGTCTTGGATTTCTTTATCTTTTGAGCTTTAGTTTGCTTAGGGCCTTGTGGGTATCTTGGTTCTATCTCCTAGCATGGGGGGTGGAACCTCATCAATTCCACATGGTTGGGTGGCAAAAATCATTTGAGGTCCTGTTCATGGTTTGTGATTTGGATGCGTTCAAATTTATGTATTGATGCAGATATTTGTATTTTGTATTTTTGAAAGGAAAGATGAAAAGATATGTTATAATGGCTTTAGGCCATTCATGTACTTTTTATTATGAGATCTATTATCAGAAAGATGTAATTGAAAAGAAAAGCAATGTAATTGGGAGGGATAGTTCTAGGCTTGATTTCAAGGCTAATTATTTGAAAGAACAAAGTTGGAAATATATAATGTAATGTTGAATGATCCTTTCTATCTCTTCTTTGTTGCAATGAAAGAAAAATGTTTATTATGCTATGGTTGAAATGTAATTTGTAATGAATATTTATTCAATGTGTAGGAAGGAGAAATGAAATTAGTATATGAAGTAAGAAACATAATTGTAAATGAAATGTTATTTTCTCACCTCTTAAGTTCTAAATGTGGAAGTAAAGAAAATGAAATGAAATTCAATTTGGATAAGTAATGTAAATATGTTAATAAATGATTTCTTTAAGGGAACCTTAAGGAATGTAAATGTGAAGTAATAATGATGTAAAGTTAGGAAAAAATTTGTTAGTTGCAATTTTTGGTCTTAAGACCTGATTCCTTATGGGTTCCCTAGTAGGGACATTACAACAAGTATTCAAAATCCAATAGGGGCCATGCCCTTTTCTTTAATATATGGTGTGGATGTTGTGTTTCCTATTGAGGTTGAGATTCCTACATTACGAGTCTCTCTGAAGAACCTCATTACTGATGAAGACATTTGAATATCTTGGCTACAAGAGCTAGAGTTATTGGATGAACATCGACAGGTGGTGTTCGATCATCTAAGAGCATACTAGAAATGGATGTCCAAGAGCTACAATAAGAAGGTTAGACCAAGGTAATTCCATGTGGGTGATCTTGTTTTGAGAGAAAATCACAAGAATCAACAACAGCGAACACAGAAAGGAAATTTTGAACCAAATTGGCTTGGTCCATATATTATTATTGTAGTGTTTGGGTCTGGTTCCTATGAGCTCTCTACTACTAAAGGAGAATAACTCAAAGAGCTGATCAACACTCTGCACCTAAAGCAGTTCTATAGTTGAGACATCTTCTGCATGCTCCTATACATATTCAATTCTAAAAAAATCCTAAAAATTGCAAAATGTTTTGAAACAATGATCATCGTAGTCAAAACCTGGTAAAAAGGTGCCTTGATAATATCAAAAAAAAAAATACAAAATTTTTTTTTAAAAAAATAAAATTGGAAAAGAAAAAAAAATGTGCCATTAATGAAAACCTGGCAAACAAGCATCATGCTAGCAAAAATAAAATTTTTTCCAAGATGGTGACAACCTAGTAAATAGGTACCTCTTGTTCCAAAAAGTTATACCTATTTCAACACTACTTGGCCCTATATAAATGCCCCTTGCTTTCCTACTTTAAGCTTGCTTGCTCATGTCACTGCTCTCAGTTACCTTCAACCATTTTCTAAGATACTCTCCATGGATTGAAACTGGTCACACTTGGGGGAACCTTCCTAGTCTAGGGTGCATTGTCCTATCACTTTTGGAGACTTTGTTTATGCATCAGTCACCGGTGGTTCTCATTGTGTCTACCTGCTTATGCCTAGCTACTATTGAGATTTCTCTCCTTGAGGAATGCTCGTACATCAGTCACTAGTGGTCCTCACTATGTCTGTATACTAATGTTTAGCTATCACTTAGGTCTCTCTCATTGAATACCTTCCTTGTATTAGTCACTAGTGGTTCTCACTGCATCTGTCTACTGATACTTAGTTCATTTTCACCATTCTTTTGAAACTTCTCGTGTTAGATATTTCTGATTTGACATCAATTCACTTAAACTAAAACTGGATTTGAGACTCAACTGAGACATGCTAAGCTTTTTTGTGCTTGTATTTTTTCTTTATCATTCTCCCTCAAGAAAATCTAGGATGTCTATCTTGACTGAGAGATACAAGGACTGGGGGCATGATCTTTTCTTTTCCTTCTGTTTTCTAGTTTAGTTCCAATGATCCAGAGGATCCATATAAGAGGGGTGTCCACTATGAGAGCCTTCATCTCATGTTGGATGGCCATGTGTAGCTTGGCTCCTTTTATATGGAAACTTTGGTGAGGTTGATTCTTCTCCTTGTTTGTTTGAGTGACTTCTTTCTACTACACATGCAATTGCGAACGCTTGTCTTGCTAAGTGAACGTAAGGGTCACTGTGAGCATTGTTCAAAATTCTTATCAATCACTTAACAAAAGGAGGAACTCTAGCATGTCTGGTGTGTTTGTATGTAAGAAACATTTAGGTCATTCCAGTAACTATGCTTTGATGCTTACATTAACTTGCTAAATCAAAAGGAATAGATTTTCAGGTCATTCTGGCTTCGGGTGCCTTAATGCTTATACTTCATTCTGACAAATCTAAGACTAATGTCATATTCATATTCTCATGAATTTCATATTAGTGAGAGTTGTATGATATCTTGCAATCGTTTGATACCAAATGCTTTGTGATGATGATTATCTAATAAGTCATTTGTCACAAGATTAATTTGGTCTTCCTATCAAATTTGATGAATGTGATACATTTGGAAGCAGTTTAGACATTTAATGCTAGTGATATATATATTCTAGTCATTTTGAATCTCTCAACAATAACATGTGATCGTCTCTATGTACAACAATATGACATCTCTTTCACATGTTTCACGTTTATTGAATTTCATTGGAAGACTAAAAAGATCAACCACAAAGATGTAGGAACATGAGTCCAAACAAACATCCTTCTTTTATCACAATCCATATATATACATATATATTCATTTATAAATAGAATAAAAAAACAAACAAAACACAACAACTGTGTCACTACTCAACTTGTGAGGATTCTAGTGTCAAAGCTCCTCTACCCCCATTTCTGTGTCTTAGTGGTCGAACACCAACACCACCAATTGGCCTATACACCCACTGTGCCCTTCCTTTTTTTGTGAATGCTGCTTACCTTTGATCTACTGGGACTGCCTGATGGTACAATCCCATATAGTATGCAGCTTCCCAACCAACCCTAGCTGACTCTCTCCTAACTAAAAAAGTCTCCATCAATAATTGGGACACTCTTGGAAGTGTCATTTCCCATTGTGTAGTATCTCACTCATCTTTATAGGCTTCTACCACAAACCTCCATCAATCTCTATTCACCATCACATCCCCTAATTGTTGTCTAAGATTGTTCACCTATTGAGTCATTGCATTCAGTTCCTCTTGTATCTCATCTGACATGGCATCAATATTTTTTATGGTCTTTTTGTTAGGAATGAATGTTTGGTAGTCATTTTTTAGTAGTTGTTGTTGCATTCATGACTATGATTGTCATTAATGTCAACATAGTGATCTTTTGGAGACTCACAAAGAAGCAAACAGTGTTTGGATTAGCACACGTGTGATATTGTAGTTGGAGATATGTGATGTTGAGGATATACTGTTTGATATGTTATATGTTTATGGTTAATAGCATAGATAGTAATTCATTTATTCATGGAAGTTATGAGCATTTTGGTGGAAGCAGTATTCAGGCAGTGTTCTTGAGTAGTGGTTTGTGGAAATTGGATGATATCTCATAATCGGGATGGAATCTAGTTTTCCACAATTAAATGGAAGCTAGAGACACATTGATAGTGACATGGACGATAGTGAAAAATTTGAGGTCACACAAGTGGAGAATTATTCTATTTGGAAGCCAACAGTTTTGTGTAATTTTGATGTAGCGTGTGGAAACTTTTATTTTGTAATTATGTGTCGACTCAATTGTAATTACTTGAGTGTGGTATAAAGAAAGGAATGTTTTTCCTTGTTGTAATAATGATGATGATATATCTTAATGTGAATGTATGCATGAAATGAAGAAAAGAGAAAATGTAGTTGTGAAAGAGAAATTGTGAAGGAAGACACGCAAAGTACAAAGATCTAAAATTGAGATCTTGTGTAGCAGTGAGTGCAGTTTTGCATAGTGAGAAAGAAGGTAACATATTATTCTATTGAATAATCATAAGGTTAGTTGGATAGTGTGCTTAGTGATCTTTCCATTGAAGCTGTTTGGGCAGTGGCTCCTTTTGTCTTCCATAACTCTTAACAGGGTTAGAATCTTTTAACAGGGATTCAAAATCTCCTAACTGAGATTCATATGTATTGAATGTATTTCATAAGACTCCTAATAGAGTCCATCCTTTCACAAGGAATATTCATAGTATTGCATCTTTTGTGGGCATCATTCCCACGGGGGTTTACTCTCTGATCAACAGGTTCCCTAGTCAACATATCTTGTGTATGAATATGTTTCTATGGTTGGTAATTATATTGCTTACATGGTTAAATATTGTTGAAGTTGATAAAAGTTATAATTATTAGATAACTGATTCACCCCCCTCTCAATTATCTTGGTGGACTTTACTTTCTAACAATTGGTATTAGAGAAATAGGTCCTTGAAAGAAAAGTTTAGCAGCTTAAGGAGATCCATGGTGAATTTTAGGAAAGAAAGCCCTAAGTTTGATGGAGTAAATTTTGACAGCTGGAAGGAAAAGATGAAGACACATCTACTGTGTTTAGGACTAGGCTATTGGTTGATTACAAATAATGACAAGACTATCATTGAAGAAGACAATCTTGAAACATGTACTAGCGATGAGAGAGATCTAATCATGTGTAACATACTTGCAAGAGAAGCACCTCCGGAGAATGAATATAGTCAGGTAAAATGTTTGAAAAAATCTCATGAAATTTGGAAAGCTTTACACTCTACTTTTGAAGGTGATGAACATGCAAAGAAAGCTATATTACATAATTGGATATTTGCATTTGAAGATATAAGAATTATGGAAGATTAATATGTTAGAAGGTATATTGGTAGAATGTCAGGATTTGTTGCAGGGATAAAATCTTATGGAGGAACAAAGATAGAGAATGAAGTGATATGGAAAATTTTGAGGACCTTGACTCCTATATTTAAGTAGACAACACAGATGATTGAACAAGTTATACCTTGTACTGTGAAATTTACAAGAGAGACTCTTCTTAGAAGATTGGAAGCAACAAAAATGAACCTAAGGTTATCAGGAGACTTACCTAGAATGGAGATAGCATTCAGTGCTCTTAGTATGCACCCTACTTTGTCAAGAAGCATCATTGTGAGTGGATATTATGTTGGTAGTAGCAGATCTAGAAATGAAGAAGACAAAAAGATTGAAGAAGGTATTGCCTTTCTTGTGAAGAGAAAACCAGATGGTAAGAAAATTTTTAAATGTTTGACTTGTCAAGAATATGGTCATTTTGAATCTAAATTTCCTAAGAGAGTTAAGAAGCACATAAAAAATTTCAAGCCTAGAAGATCTAAGGAATGTTATTATGCTAATGATGAAGATCTTGAAGCTAGTATAGAAAGAACTCTAAGTGAAAATGATACTGAGAATAATGATGACATAGAATTTGTAGCAATTAAAGAAGAGAATCCTGAAACTAATGTTAAGGAAGAAAAAGCCTTAGTTTCCCAAGTTGAAAAAAAAGCTGATTGGATTATAGATAGTGGTTGTTCACATCATATGACTGGAGGCATGAAAAATTTCATAAAGTTAAACAATTATGATGGAGGAGTTGTTAGAGTTGGAAACAATGTACGTTGTTTGATTAAAGGTATAGGATCTATTACTCTTGATGGAAAGACTAATATTGATGATGTTTACTTTGTGAATGGTTTCAAACATAATCTTTTTAGTGTTGGAGAGTAAGTTGATAAGGGATATCAAGTTTGGTTTACTGAGAAAACTTGTGTGATAAAAGATAAAGATGGAAATCTGATTGGAACTGGATTTAGAACCAGAGGTAATGTATTTCAGTTGAATCCTACTGAGATGACATGTTTGATTACTAATATTGATGATAGTTGGTTATGGCATAGAAGGTTCTATCATATAAATTTTGATAACATTGTGAAAGTAAGTACTACACTTGCAGTAAGGGATTTGCCTAAAATTATGAAGCCTACTAACATGATTTGCAAAGAATGTGTGATGGCTAAGTAGAAGAGAAGTTCCTTTCCTAGTAAGAAGTTCACATCTGAAAAAAAGTTGGAGATTGTTCATACAAACTTGAGTGATCCTACCAGGACTAGAGGATTCTATGGAGAAAGGTATTTTATGATTCTTGTTGACGATTTTACAAGAATGATGTGGATTGAATTTCTTAAAGAAAAATCTGAAGCATTTGATAAGTTTAAGATCATTAAGAATAAAGTTGAGAATGTATCTAGAATGAAGATTAAATATTTGAGATCTGATAGAGGTGGAGAATTTACTTCTAGAGAATTTAACACCTTTTGTGAAGTGAATGGCATTAAGAGACAATTGTTAGCCCCTAGAACACCTGAACAAAATGGTATTGTAGAAAGAAGAAATAGATCAATGACTAAAGTAGCAAGAGCTATGTTATTTAAGAATTATTTGGTGAAGATATTCTAGAGAGAAGAAGTGAACATAGTAGTGTTTACAATGAATAGAGTACAAATCAGAGTAGACATAGACAAGACACTGTATGAATTATGGTTTGGACATGCACCCTTAGTTAAGTATTTTAGAATTTTTGGAAGCAAATGTTATATAAAGAGAGATGATGATATTGGAAAGTTTGATCCTAGAAGTGATGAAGATATTTTTCTTGGATATTCTTTGAAGAGAAAAGCATATAGATGTTACAATAAGAGAACCAAAACTATTGTTGAGAGTGGAAATGTTAAAGTTGATGAAAAGTTCAAAATTCAAGAAAGAATGCTTGATTATGAATTTGATGAAGAAACTCATCCTAATCCAAACACTAAAACTAGTAAATTATTCTATGAGACTGACAGTGAATTTTTGAATAAGAGTCATGCTGAAGAAAGCAGAGAGGAATCTAGAGAAGAATCTATAGTTGAAGCAAGATCTCAGACTATGACACTGAATAGGTACCTATCAAAACATCATTCTTTTGAACAAGTTATTGGAAGTTTGGACAGAGGAGTTCTGACATGGAATAAGGTACATTTATGTTTAATTTCTTAAATTGAACCTAAATCTACTAGTGAAGCTTGTGAAGATGAACATTGGATTAATACTATGAGAGAAGAACTAGATCAGATTGAAAAGAACAAGACACAAGAATTGGTACCTAGACCTAAAGACAAGAATGTTATTGGAACTAAATGGTTATTTAGAAACAAGATGAATGAACAAGGAGAAGTAGTAAGAAACAAAGAAATATTGGTATGTAAGGGATACTCACAGCAAGAAGGAATTGACTATGAAGAAACTTTTGCATGAGTAGCAAGAATTGAAGTAGTAAGAATGTTTTTGGCTTATGCAACTTTTAAGAAATTTAAAGTACATTAGATGGATGTGAAGTCCGCATTTCTGAATGGAGAATTGGAAGAAGAACTCTACATTGAGCAGCCTAAAGGTTTTCCTTTGACTCAAGAAGGAGACATGGTATGTAAACTAAAGAAAGCATTATATGGACTAAAGAAAGTACCTAGAACTTGGTATGCAAGACTAGATAAGTATTTGTTAAAATTGGGATTTACAAAGGGAACAACTGATAGAAATCTGTACACAAAAGAAATTGAAAATGGTTTGTTGATTATAGGTATTTTTCTTGATGACATTATTTTTGGAGGAGAAGATGAAGCTAGTGACAAATTTGCTGATGAAATGAAGATTGAATTTGAAATGAGTATGATTGGTGAGATGAAATACTTTTTGGGATTATAGATAACATAGAACACCGATGGTATCTTTTTAAGTTAGACAAAGTACTTGAATGATTTGTTGAAAAGATTTGGAATGGAGAACTATAAACTAGTTGGAACACCTATGGTAACTAGACATAAACTATCTAGCATAGATGAAACACTAGTAGTTGAATAGAAGAAATATAGATCTATGATTGGAGGATTGTAGTATTTGACACATACAAGACCTAATGTAGCACATTTAGTTGGAATTTTAGCAAGATTTCAAGCTGAACCTAGAGAATCACATTATGCAGCAGTAAAAAGGATACTGAGATATTTAAGAGGCACAATGGACTATGGATTATGGTATGAAAAATATGATTATTTTACCCTATGTGCATATATAGATGCTGATTGGAGAGCCGATGTTGATGATAAGAAAAGAACCAATGGTGGAGCCTTTTTCCTTGGAGGAAGATTGGTTTCTTGGTTAAGTAAGAAGTAGAATTGTATCTCACAAAGCACAACAAAAGCAGAGTATGTAGCAGTAGAAAAAAATTGCAACAAGATAATTTGGATGAAACAAATGCTAAAGGATATTGGAATAAAGTTTATTGAACCTGTTGTTATACATTGTGACAACACCAACACAGTTAGTATGTTTAAGAACCCTATATTACATTCTAAGATAAAGCATATAGAGATCAAGTATCATGTAGTAAGAGAGAAAGTTGCTAAGAAAGAAGTCAGACTAGAGTACATAAGCATAAAGGAGAAAATAGTAGTCATATATACAAAGCCTTTTCCTAAGGATACATTTGAGTATCTGAGAGGTATGCTTGGGGTTATGCCCCATCTTACTGTTATACACTAAGTTTACACCCTTGTTTCAAGCTCTCTTGGTCTTGACAACCTAGTATAACATGGGAATCATCTCCAGGTTGTGGGACCTAAGCTAACTGAGATGAGACCTCCAGATTCTAGGCTAGTTCCTCTTGGATAATAACCTTAATTTTATTTTTAACATGAAAGTAAATTCTTGTGGGAAAAGGGATAGAAGGAATGCATGAAAGGGAAATAACTAAAAGCAAACTACCTACTAGGTGATACACTAAAATGAAATCAACACAATACATTGACCAAACTAGCATGAAAGTTCTTAGATCTAATAGAGCACAATCTTTATAAATATGCTTGCATAAGTGTTTCATAGAGGGGAATGAACAAAAGACATAGAATGTGACGTGCAAGCAAACATTCTCTTCAAGAAAAGGGCACAGGAGTGAGATAGAATGACAAGGGGTTGAAGTATACCCACAAACTCATTCAAATCAAATTAGACACAATAGTACACAAATAAGCTGAAAGAAAGAAGGGCCCTGGAACTCCAAGATTTCTCTAACAAAGCCAGTATATTATACCCAATAAGAGAAATACAGATAAGGGAAAGACCTAAGGGCAGAAGAAATGCTAGGGAAAGCCTCTATTGAATCTGATAAATCAATGAAAGGTTACAAATTGCAAAATTTAGAGGGAAGAAAGAATTCCTTGGATAACTCCTAGGAAAGAAAACCTCTCTTTTACAATTGTAAACTCTAAGCTCTAAAAGCTCCCAAAAACTAATATATACATCTTTTTTTTTGCACACATGCAAGAGAAAAAAATCTAATTAGGGTTACATAGATTTTCATAGAATAATAGAAAACCCTAATTCTATCATTTCTGATGATAAATGCATCTTTGAAATATCTTGATCAATCAGATATCTATCCTTGCACATAATTCTATCACCATAACTACCTCTGAGAAGGTCAACCAATCCATCTACCTCTCTACAACTCAGGCTCGCCATAGCTGCTCAAATCCAGTACTCCTCAGATATTTGAATTTAAAAATATAAACTATCACAGGTGGCACCAAGATTTTCTTTATCAATGGTTGATATTTAAACTTCAATTCATCTTTAAAATAGAGCCATCAGATCTTTCCAATTTACCCGAACACCGCTTCTATTCTTAACCTTAACTCTGCATTTACCTCAGGTTCTCCTTTCTCTTTAGTCACTGAATCTCTTGACCTTTTATTTAACCCTAGCTTTGTCTAGTGATCACATGACAAGCATTGATCTTACTTTGATCTGACATTAGTCACTTAGTCTCCTAAAGTCTTTAGAATATCCCTTTCCATTAGGAGGTCACGAGACTGAAGGTAATCTCATAATCACTAGATAGAAAGAATATTCTCCTTTTTATTGGGCAATAACCTGACTGAGCTACAAAGCTGGGCCCATCCTACCACTTTTCATTCTTTCATTTGCCTTCAACTTCCTTATTAGCTCTAACAACCACTGACTATTCTAAAATTGGCCCACCCTATCTTAACTATAGGAAATCTAGAGATTGGGTGACTATGTATTTGCTAGTTTTCTGAAAGGTTTTCCTAACCTTGGTCAAGTCTAGAGATTTCCTAACTAAGGGATTTTTAACTCATATTTAACCATGTATTCAAATTCAGAGATCTAGTGACTGCACCTTAACCTCCAAGTTGTATGAACCTTTGGAATATTCTGTTTGCGTTACAAGATCACCTGACTGTGGAAAATCTCATTGTCACTGAATGGAGAAGAATATTCTCTTTTTATTAGACAATCACCCGATTGAGCCTTAGTTGCCGAATCACTACATAATATTTGGAGATCTAGCAACAACACTTAAGTCTCTAGGTCTTGAGACATCTTAAGTTAACTCATTACCTTCTTGAGACTTTGTTTCTGAAGGGATATAAAGACCCAACATAAACCATGGTCAAATTTGGAGAATAAGCGACTAAAGAATTCTCATGCTCATTGAATAAAATCTTAACCATGAGTTAGATCATGACAATACAAGACTACCTTCAGTCTCTTAATCACTGAAAAAACTTAACCTCTCCTAAAACCTGACTGCCAACCATCTAGAGATTACATGACTGAGGGGAACTTAACCGCCCCTTGGGTCACCGAATGAAAAGGGAATATGCCTTTAGGTTAGGAGATCTCGTGAACAAAGGAGATCATGGGGTTGGGAGATTGAAAGGAATATTCTACTATGCTTTAGAGATCTCATGACTAGCCTAAGCTTATAAAGTGCACATGCAAAATGGAGACTTAGGTGGCCAAAAAAGATAATGATAAAATAGAAATGGCCATAGGGTTTTTTAGGGTTTTTTGCCTCTAACGGTCACATTTTCAAATTAAAAGGCTATCAGACCAGAGAGCTTGAATCAATTTGTAGAGACTAGAAGACAAGTTACAGAACCATCAAAAATTTCACAAGGTGTTCCACAGGGTTTAATGGAATTTCTTGGATAGAGCCCAGTCTATGGCCAAAATTGTATGGAATCAGGAAATTTTGGGTAACATTTTGGTGACTTCTACTGGATTTCAGCCTGCTAGACATTATATCAGTGGCCTTGACATAATCCATTGGGCATGGAGTCATATCAAGAACACAAAAACTTTCTTGACAAAGAGATAGACTTGAAGGAAGAACAAAATTGTGCACGAGCACTTCTTGGAAAATAGGAGAAACTAGGCTAGAAAACTTGAAGAAAGGAAGAAAACTAACCTACTCTAAACTAACCAGTGCAGAAGCTTGTCAAACAAAACCATTCACTGGTAGGCTAAAATAACTACCCTTCGTCATTGGGATATTTTGTATTGAGTGCAAAAGGATAGCTACAAGGATATGAGGCACATAAAAATCTATCAAATGATGATGATCTACCTCAGCAAAGATAGGATCAAGTGTACTAACCTTAAATTGATCACATGGAGATATCTTAGTAAACTCCTTCTAGGCCAGGTATCTGATGGGGTAGCCTCTTGAAAGTCTGAAGGCAAGAATTTTGCTGATGGTTTCTTCTTTATCTTCATGGTTGCCCTTTATTATGGATAGCCATGTCAAATCATCCTTTATAGATAGGGGATTTTCATCCTCTTATTTTAAATAGGCAAAGAGCTCATCAAAGTTGTCAATATCCTGAAGACCCCCAAGAATGATTGGCTCTTTATAATCAAGCTCCACACACAAGCCTCCTATGATGCTTCCTAAACAATCTTCGTCGAGGCTCTAGTTATCTTTTGCATATTGGGAAGTCTCCTCCTCAAAGATGAGATCAAGCTCATGAACCAGCATATCCTCAGGATCAATCTCTTCTAGTTGTTGCAATTTTACATAGGTGGCTATGATCATAACCTCTTCATTTTTCTCAGCAAAAATAGGCAACTCATCCACTAAGGACATGGCATATTCCTTTGTATCAATCTCTTATTGATGGTGAACCTTTCATTTTGATCAACCTTCACCCATAGGTAATGCAATGGTCTCTTCTTCATCATCAACAAAGAGGGGGATCTCATTGAACAATTCAACTAAGACACCACATTGATTATCAATCTCCACTTCCTGATCTTGTTGTCTCAATCTATCATAGTCATCACTTAGCACTGATACCTTAGATTTCCTCTTTTCCTCATCACATGAAAGCTCTTTACCATAGGTCCTTGCTCAGACACTAGACTAGTTTCTTTGAAAAGAGTTGGCATTTGACAGCCAGGAAGTAGAGTCCATTGGGGTATCCATGACACTTCATCATCTTGAGAGACCAGAGGGGCCTCTTGAGATAAAAAATTCTTTTGAACAAATTGTTCTTGCAGAGTCATAGACTGAATCTCAAGTATAGGCTCTTGGAAAGACCTTTTTGCCTTAAAACTTGGGATGTGAAATTGAGGGGTCTCAGAGGGAGATGTAGAAGGTATAGACAAATGGGCCTTCTAGCTTGGAATTTTAGGTCTAAGAGCCTCTTGTTCAGCAATTCTTGATTTAAGCCTTGCTGACTCAATATCAGCTCAGTGATTGATCTCTTCTTGAATTTGTCTTATTTGTTTCTCATGATCCAGAGCCTCTGTTACTTGGTAGGGAATTGTCCCTTGCTCATAAATTTGATCTTCCATATCCTGCTGCTCCCTGATCTCAGACACTTGCTTAATCAAATCAAGCAACATATTCTTTGTCCTTTCTTTCTCTTTCATGAAGTCTAAGCTCTGAGTCTATTGCCAATTAGGCTGAGAAGGGGAGGTTGGGTGGCAAGCATGATGAGGAAGCTGGCTTTGATTTTCTTGTTATATCCTTTGTGCCCATGAGCCTTCTTGTCAGAGGGCCTGCTCATAATCTTGTACAAGGGCATAACCATTAGGGGCATACTGGATATATTGATAGCCTTGTATAGTATGGAAGCTTGGGGTAAAAGTAGGCTTTGGGTAATTTTTATATGGTTGATGACTAGCCCATTGAGCATTATCCTCATAATAGGATTGTGGGTATCCTAATTGTCCATAATAACTTGACATGTCTACTCATGCAATTAGCTAGAATTTGAATATGAAATATTTGAAACATACCACCACTTGATCTTTGAAACTAGCAGACCTTCCAAAGTTGCCAGATATGCAGTAGAATGACCTCTTGTAGGTTTGTCGTATGTTATCAGCATATTAGAGATAACACAAATTTTTAAGATGAACCTCTTTCTAGTCCCACCGGGTGTTAAGGATTTTTCTTGTGGGGTCAAACTTGGCAATGTTATGGGCTTGGTTCTCAGTTAAAAAGGTCTCGAAGTTTGCAAGAAAAGCCTAATTGATGAGGATTGTATAAGATCCTCCTTCTACTTTGAGCTCCATAGGACTCAGGTAGGTATTGCCTATGTATTGGTTACTATATTTCAAGTATGCCTTTGATTAGTGGATTTGGTCTTCATTTTCATGCTATTATGTTGTTCAAATCTACCTCAATGAAAGATGATTATGAAAATAGCTGAGAACAACCTATTGCAGAATATGACAAATGAAACTACAAATGTAACAACATGAACAATGGCATAAGGATGATGAATCCTTCTTCTTTTTATGAGTGCAACTCAAGGAAGGCTAACCTTTGATTCTCTCTTCAAGGAATCAACCAAGATGAACCATACCACTAAGATATAGTTCCTTCACAATATGTATGAACATAAAATATAAATGAAATGGTAATGATTACTTAGTGTTTGGTGCCTTAAAGACAATTGCATAACAAACATCTATCCAGTGCCTACTCCATTGGACAAAAGAGTCTGAATATAAATGAATAGGAAGATTTGAAAGAAACATAATAGGATGCCTAACAAACTACATGCAATCTGAATAGGATGCCTTACAAACTATCCTATCAATCTTATAGTGTCATCATCAAATCCTAACACATATGTCTACTCTCTGAAACTATTTATAATATTTAATCCTCTCCTTGAGAGAAACTCACAAATAATTAGACATACTACCTGGTAGCTGGTATGTTTTCAAATGCCTTACAAATCAAAACATACAAGAGCAGAGCACATAGCAAAGAGACAATAATAATGTAAGATAGGAAATGCAGTGTATTTCATTGAGAATAAGCCTGTCTATTACATACAAAGCTTGAAAGTTCAGGAATTCTAGACACAAACATGGAAATCTGCTATGCAGAAAGATATTCAATATTCTCTTTTAAGACCTACTCACAATAGAGTAGCTACAGAAACCCTCCAAGATAGGAAAAGGAATGCTTGTGGAACTAGAGAATAGAACCCCTTAGATTACCAAAAACTGGAACCTCTCTAAAATAAAAAATACTACCATATATACTGTATACACCTAAAAATGGTCACCTAGACTATTAGCCCCTTTTTCTAAATCATAAATTGCTTATTCTTGATCAAATCTTAGTTCTATCATTTATTTGATTATTTTCTATGGGCTAACCATCTTATCCTAAGTCTTTATTTATTAAAAGGAATATTTCCTCCCCTTTTAATAAATAAAAAGCCCCCACTTTTTCTCTTATCCTAAGTTGCACAAATAAAACATTATTCTTATTTTATAAAAAAGGGAAAAAGCACTTTTTGTCTCATATGGACACAAAAGTCAACTCTTATTTTCCTATTGGAGGATACTTGTGCACATGGATTGCTCCTCTTTTAAGCTCCACCGTTGATTAAATCTTTTGCCTCTTAATCTCCATGGCCCATTCCTTTTTCATTCCCTATAAAAGGAGAGCTCTCTTCCTCATTTGCACACACAATTTTTATGCTATTGTTATGCTACAGGTTTTCTAGGTCATCTTGGAGCTTTTGGAAGCAAAGGGGTAATTGGATCTTTCTTGGTGTGTTTGGGAGAAGTTTTTGAGATAGGGGAGTATGCTCTTCACCCTTGTGGTGAATCAAAAACCTTGAACCTCAAAAATCATCCATTCTTTGTTTAGCTTAGGATCCTTTAGCGGGCTTGCTCTTGAGAAATCAAGAGGAACGACCCAAGTGGGGACAACCTTGTCATCATTTTCCTTGGTGGCAAGTGATTCCAACTCACTATAATCTCAAGGCTATCAAGGACACAAAACCTTGGTAGACATAGTACTTATCTTCGCTTGATGTGAGTAACTTGTGGGATTGTGACCATGAGGAAAGCATTAAGCAAGAATGCTTAAGGTACTCTTGAGGCCGCGAGGTCCTAGTCCTTTATGAGGAGCAAGAGGGGTGCTATGAACGGAAATCCTTACTATGAACCATTAGATAGAGGCCACCTTCTTTTAGCCGCTTAGCTTCTTGGTGCAAGGATTGATCCAAGTGGACTTACCCGGATCACCCCAAGACACTCACCATATGTGTTCCTTTGGTTGTGTCTTTGACACTTCCATGACAATGCCAATATCTCTTGTGGGCAACCACTTGGTGTGAGGCAAGGGAGCATCAAGTTGTGGGCCACGTTGCTAAGTAATGAGCCTTGTCCTTCTAGGTAGTAATTGCTTGAATTGTCTTCGATTGTGCTATGCCAGTGTAAACGTTCTCAACATTCAAACACACGGTAGCGTTCATAAGGTTTTCTATTTTGATATCACAAGTGCTTGTCTTGGCAAGGTTGCTTTTTCCCTTGTTTCAAGTGTTCTATGACATGTTTGATCCCATACTGTTTGCAAACCTATCTTTTATCTGCTGCTACTACTTGTCAAACTGAAAAATTGCACTATTCAATCTACAAATTTGGTCCAAGCGCTTCAAAACTGAGTTTTTCACGTTCACTGGTCAAGAGTCATATGATATTGAAGTATCCTTGCATACCCTCAACCAAGAATCCTGAGTCATTTCTACTGTCCTGTCATTGCTACAATTCAGAGTTGCTAAACTTGCACTTTAACCTGCTGTAGAGTGTCCTTTTCTGTTCTTACTTGAAACTAGTTTGTTACTTACATGCTTAGATTTGTTCTAGACTGAAACAAATGAGCTAAAACTATTGGATTTGAGCTTAACAAATGCTACTCTTGATCACTTGTCGCATCATGGTTACCTCTCTAGCTACTTGCTTATTGAGCTTCTTGCTCGCTGCGCGGCTTTAGTCAATTGATTGCTGTAAGTGCTTGAGCACTTTTGACGAGTCATCTCTCTCTATTGTTCTACTTTGACAAGTGATCTTTATTAGCCTTGCTTATCTCAAATCTGAGAAACTTTGTCTCATTCTATTAGTCAACCAACATCTCTTTTCATGCCGGTTACAACTCGGTCTCAATTTGAGCAGGAGAGTCATCCTCCGTTCAATTATACACAGTTACCTTCTCCAACTAGACGTTCAAAAGCACCCATTAGCAACAACAGTTCTAGTTCTGACCAATCTGAGAATTCTAAGGCTACACCGTGGTATAAAGGAGGTTTCCTCTTTTCTGCATTCAAGACCCCCAAAAACACAGACAGTGTCTCACTCACTTTGACTGAACAAGAAAAGTTTCAACTCTTGCAAGAACACTTTGAGCGTAAGGATAATCAAGCACGCTTAGACAAAGAACACAATCAACAAAGGATGGATGCTACTAGGCACATGGCTTATAGAGGGACATTTCATGAGCAACCTGAGACTAGTAATCATGAGCACAGACCTTCTTTTAACAATGGCAACAATGACAACAACACGCCACCAAGATCTCCTCCAAGGCCAACTTTTGCTATGCCTTCTTCACCTCCTAGACCTCCTCCCTCTCAACATGAGGCAGAGGCTAATGATGAGATTTCTAGTGAGGATCTTATGAGATGTGAACAAGATGTGGATTTCCAACGAATGATGCATAAGCTTTTAGAGCGTAATGGCGATCAATATTTTCAATATATGACTTCTAGAGGATACAAGCTTCCTCCCGGCTATGATGTCAGACAAATTGTCCAACAAAGAGTACCAACTGAATTGGAAGTCCTTCAAGAAGAATTACGTCGGACAAATCAACGCCTTACCCGAATGGCATTAGAAAGAGAGACTCCAAAGGTCTCTTTTGTAGAATCAATTTGTGCTCTTCCTTTTGATAAAAGTCTATACATGGTCCCATTTCCTAAGGATATTGAGGTTCCTAAATATGACAAGTATGATGGAAATGGTGACCCTCATGACCATGTGCGTCATTTTTATGCTCTTAGTATGGACTTTCTTCATGAAGACACATATCTCCTACGCTTATTCCCTCGAAGCTTAAGAGGCCAAGCTTTGGAATGGTTTGCGAAATTGACACCACCTCTTAAGACTTTTGATGAGTTAGCTCAGCGGTTTACCCAGCAGTACTTTTACAACATCCAACAACCTATCACTGTGATAGATCTGGGTAATCTAAGACAACATCAAGGTGAGCCATTTGCAACTTACTTACAACGTTGGAGGTCATTGTATTCTTGATATCCTCGTCAGCTACCCGAGAGAGAAAAGATTGACATTTTTGTCAACACACTTGTGCCTGAGCTATTTTATGATCTAAGGAAGCAACTGTTCTCCTCCTTCCATGACATGGTTGAAAGTGCATATCGGATTGAGGATGTAGCTATAAGAAAAGGGGATATTGTTATTAATAAAGATGTTAAAGGCAATGGTAAAGACAAGAACAAACCTTGGAATAAGAACAAGTATGTTGTTAATGATGGGGTTGTTGATGCTCCTAAAGTTAAAGAGCCCGCTTTCAATCTCTCCAATGCTATCTATGCAGCAAAACAACAAGAAGCTAGAAACACTCACAATGCTCCTAAACCTCAATATGCAGATAAACCTAAGAAGTCATTTCGAAAGCGAGTCTATACCAAGTTGGCAGAACCTTACGATGTGATCCTTAAGACTTTGGTTGACAATGGATATCTTACGCTTCCTGATAAACCTGGTAATTAGGATCCAATAAATAAGCCGGATTGGTGGAGAGAGGATCATTACTGCCATTATCACAGAAACAAGGGACATCCAACAAACAATTGTTTTAGGCTTAAGGATGATATTCAGGATCTTATTGAGAATGGCACAATCTCCACTGATGGCTTAACTAGAAATTCTGATCACACAGCTTTCAAAGATCCTCTACCTAAGCATGATAAGGGGGAAACCTCTCAAACACATAAAAAGAATCATGTTGCAAAGATCAATTACACGTATCCTTCTAATACGCTTGTGATTAACATGGTAGAGCCCATTGAGAGTGTTCTAATGATGAGGTCTCAAGATGATAATAACACCAATCATGGTAAGCCAAAGTTAGTCTTGCAAACATGTGGTAGTTCATCTTCCCGAAGTGAGACACTGAATGCTGTTACTAGGGGGCAAGCCAAGATTGTCCTTAAAACTGCGCAAGATCCCAAGCAAGCTTTACCTTCCAAACAAGCGGCTCCTTTGGCCACCCCTAGCTATGATCTTGTCCAACATTTGCAAAAGACACCAGCACAGATATCTATCCTTGAGTTGCTTCGGTTATCCCCTTCGCATAGAGAGATTCTTGATAAAGCTCTACGTACAACATGTGTTCCCAATGACATTGATCCAGATCAATTTCAGGCTATGGTCAACCACATTTCATCTCCGCTATCTCTCTCCTTTTCTGCAGAAGATGACATATCTATTTCTCACCCACATAATCTAGCTTTACACATTGAAGTTCTAGTCTACAATACCCGAGTCCGCCGAGTCCTGATAGACAATGGTGCAGGGTTAAATATTGTTTCTTTCAATGTAATACAACAATTGGGTTTGTCAAAATTTGCTGTGGATTCTAAGAAGAAGATTACTATAAAAGCTTATGATGAAGTGGAAAGATCTTCCAAAGGTCTTGTCACGCTGCCTGTCCGAGTGGGCCCTATCACGAAAGATATTAGCTTCCAAGTATTGGACATCCCACTTGCATATAACATTCTTTTGGGTCGTCCTTGGATCCATGACATATAGGCTATTCCTTCCACTTATCATCAGTGCGTCAAATTTCCATACAATGGCACTGAGGTTGTGATTCCTGGAGACCATACTATTGCTATCAATGCTCTTGCTGCTACTGAAAAATTTGTTCCTCATAATGAACCTTTTGTTGATCCTAGTACATCTCTAGCTGCTGCTGAGAAATCACTTAAGATGATGAGCCTTGGTATGGGTGAATATAAACTGGGTTCTTTTGCTTCTATACCTATTTCTCCTAGGTCATATGGGAGACCTTCTGATCAGATGCAGCCTTCCACTTCTGCTATGGTGATCTTTGATACTTTTGTTCCTTCATCCGTTCCTTTAGAAGAAGAAAGAGAAGAACAAGCTATTCAAGAGTGGATCTATAGAGAGGATTCTAGAAATACTCCCATGCTCATTAATTCAGACACAGATACAGATGAGTCACCGCTACACACTATGGCTCAAATGGGAGATGATCTTCCTTCTACTTCACTCCTTTGGGGAGAAGAATGTATATCTACTGATGATATGGCTGAGGCCTCTATGTCTAGAACCTATGTGCCTAAAGAATCATTGCACTATGATAGACAACATCGCAACATTGCACGACTGCTACAAAGAGGTGATCTCTCACATAATGACATGAGTATCTCTACTTCTCGGCATCTTAAGCCTCTTCCAGAAGATCCTCCCATGATAGATATGGATGTTGATGTGGTTCATACCTCTTGTAACCCACCCGACGTAGTTGATGAGTCTCATGTAGGGTCTGATGAGTTTGTTCCCCATATTGCCTTAGTCGACTATGTTGGTCCTTCTATGACAAGTCTAGATCTAGCTACTTTTGGAGCTTACCCTATAGGCTCAACCTCTCTTGTTACCAGAGATGAAACCCCTCGCATAAATGCTATTGAACCAGTCACTTCATTTCATCTCGCATCAACACCTGTTACTTCTTCCACCAGTGAACTAGCAACAAGAAAGATTGAATCAGCAATCAAACATCACAGTCATCAAGTCAAAAGAAAAGAGCAATGGTCGGATGGTGAAAACCACATTGTGGCGGTATCCGAACCTAAGAAAAGTAAAGATAAAAATCTGCTCAAAAATAATGACTCCAAAATAAAAGATGAGAAGCTAATTCTCTACAAACAAATGGTGCATTACTTCAAGCATGATCTCATAACTGTTATACTTCAGCCCATTCCTAAAGCTGAGAAAAGAGTTGCTAATGCCTTGGTTACTTTGATATCCATCTTACAAATGAAAAACCATAAATTTCACTTCAAGTTCCTGGTGGACGAATTACGCTATCCTGCTCACAAATCTTACAATCCTACCATCTTTTCATATCTTCCACCTCATATTCCTCTTGAAAATCCACCACACCATTCCTTTCGCCATCCCTTACACTTTGCCTTTGTCTCTGGTGACTTGTATAGGAAGGGTCTAGATGGAACTCTCCTTAAGTGTCTAGAAATAGAGGAGTCAGAAAAAGTACTAGCTGGAATCCACGATGGCATATGTGGATCACATTCTAATGATCCTCCACTAACTCAGACATTGCTTAGGGCTGGTTATTATTGGTCGAACTGGTTGAGACCTCCCATCATCACAGTTGCAGCATTTGGGCCTGGGGCCTATCAGTTCTCTACATCAAAGGAAGCAGATCTTTAATGCCCGTTCCTGTCTGGGGCATTCCTTGTATATACTTTATGATCCTGAAAAAATTCCAAAAAAATCATATATGATGCTGAAAAAAACCTAAAAAGCATATAAAGTACTGAAAAAATGAGCATCCTAGTGAAAACCTAGCAATAGGCACTTTGATGTCTCACCAAAAAAATCAAAAAATTCAAAAAAAATTTTTAAAAAAAGAAAAAGTGCCTTGGTGAAAACCTGGAAACAGGCGCCTTGGTAGCAAAAATACAAAAAAATTATAAAAAAGTCCTGAAAAAAATCTATCAAGTGGTGAAAACCTGGAAACAGGCGCTGCTTGAGACCCTCTGCACCTATGTCTATCAGTCTTGCGTGGCGCTCTTTCGCTCCACTTCTCGCTTTGCCTCTCCTAGCCTAGAATTGATTCTTGTCTTAGTCTAGGGGGCATATGTTGCTTTAAGCTTATCTTGGGTCTCTGTGTGCGTATGGGTTTCTTGGGCAACTTGGTTCCAATGGTGTTTTTCAACACCACCCCAATGGTGTTTTTCAACACTACCCTTGCGTCGAGTGTTTCTCAACACTTATCAGATGTCCTACCTGCAGTCTAGTATGATGCGATATTTCTCATTTGCAGATGCAATACTCAAAGTTTGACTCTATGACCTACACACACGCACTTGACTTGCTGAGATTTGTTTGAATTTATTTCTTTGCATGCTGTCTATGATGATTTCTTTGCTGAGTGGTCTCTCCCTGAGAAGTTTTCGATGATGCATAGCTAGAAGACTGAGGGTATGAGAACATGTTTTATTGCTTTTTCTTCTTGTGGGTATATCTTGTTGATCCTAACTGTCATGAGCATTTATGCTGGTCTTACTTGCCACTGTGGATTGACAGGGTATTATCCTTGACTGTTTTTGTGCAAGTGCATACTTGTAGCCATCTTGACTTTCCTTGTGTCTCGATGCGAGTATAATCTTGCTATATTAAACTTAGGTAATCTCACTGTGCTAGTCATCTTGACCTACATGTCTTTAATGCCTGGGTGAGATTTCCACATTACTATCTGATAAAGATCATATTCATATTCACATAGTTATGCTAGTGTGTATTGTATGATCTTGCGACGCTACCAATAACGCTCGATGATGAATATTAGATGTCTATTGGCTTTGTAACCTTGCAAGTAAACCACTTTTCATGTAGCTTGCATTTCTTAGGTTCATGTTAGTTTAGTTTTGCATCTTGCATATGGAGAGAGCTCTCCTTTTCATCTTACATGGACTTGTTAATCAACTGCGCTCACCTTTTGCTTCTTCCTGATCATGTCTTTCACTTCTTGTCTTTCATATCACATCATTTTCCTTTCATTTCGGGATCAAAACCGAAATCTGAGTTCACCTTGATCATCCAAATCACCTTTTCCCCCTCTTTCACACAGTTGGCTAACCTTTTGAGGCCTGATCCTTTGATCTTTGCTGGGGCATTCTTCACCTCTTTATCCCCATCTCTTTCAAACTTCTAGTCTTTCATTCACTTTCAAATCCCAAGTTCAAATCCCCCTCCGTGGTCTTTCCGGGTTGAGGGACTGATAGGTTCGTGCCCCGTGTCCCATGTGTGGGGCATATCTTCATTGCTTGATGGTTATCCTGTTCTCTTTCTTCGATTATGATTTCTAGTGATTTGATCATGTTTCTCTTGCTTCTGCATTCCCTCTACTTGATTTCGCTTTCGATCCCGAGGGGGCAGACACATCATATCTTATTAGCTATCTCTTTCCTAAGTGTTCAATACTGTCACTACCAGGCTGACCATGCAGGATTTTCTATCTCTCTGTACTTCATTCTTTGGAGTCAGATCACTATCTTCTTGCCTTATTGGCTACTTGCTTGCCTTCTTGGCTATTTTATTCTTTGACTGCATGTGATCCCAAATCGATCTCACATCTGTCAAATTGCTATTGCTTACTTTCTTGGTTGTCTGCTTGCCTTCTTGGCTGATCTATTCTTTGACTACATGTGTTCCCAGATCGATCACACATTAGTCAAAGAGGGGCAAAATGTATACACCTAAAAATGGTCACCTAGACTATTAGCCCCTTTTGCTAAATCATAAATTGCTTATTCTTGATCAAATCTTAGTTCTATCATTTATTTGATTATTTTCTATGGGCTAACCATCTTATCCTAAGTCTTTATTTATTAAAAGGAATATTTCCTCCCCTTTTAATAAATAAAAAGCCCCCACTTTTCCTCTTATCCTAAGTTGCACAAATAAAACATTATTCTTATTTTATAAAAAAGGGAAAAAGCACTTTTTGTCTCATATGGACACAAAAGTCAACTCTTATTTTCCTATTGGAGGATACTTGTGCACATGGATTGCTCCTCTTTTAAGCTCCACCGTTGATTAAATCTTTTGCCTCTTAATCTCCATGGCCCATTCCTTTTTCATTCCCTATAAAAGGAGAGCTCTCTTCCTCATTTGCACACACAATTTTTATGCTATTGTTATGCTACAGGTTTTCTAGGTCATCTTGGAGCTTTTGGAGACATTCTTGCATCTAGGGTTTGAATTTTTGGAGCATTGTTGGCATTCATCTTAGATTTTCATCAACACTCTATCTTCTTGTCTTCATTCTTGCATCATCATGGCTTTCTTGCTTCATAGTTAGATTTCATTTCTTGCATAGTAGCTTCATTTTCATGGCATTCTTAGCTTAGATTTCCTTTATGCTTTAGATTAATTCATCTAGTTTAACTAGAAGGCTTTGTAATACTTGCATCTTTCATTTTCATAGTTTAGCTTGCATCTTAATTCTTAGCTAGCTTGCATTGCATTGAATTTCATTTGATTCTTGGGGATATTGGCATTCTTGCCCTTGTCTTCATTGAATCTCCCATTGCATGGTTTACTAGCAAGGTTATTGGCTAAATAGCTCTAGCTAAGAGCATTCTTAAAAACCCTTGCACTCCATGCCTAGGGAGCTATGGATCGATTTGTGAGGGCTCATTCTTGAGTTTCCTTGCATGTAATGATCCATAGAAGTGTGACACATTTATACCACACATATACTACTAGTCACCTTGGAATCCTAAACAAGTTAGGATACAACAAGCTATGGATGACTAGGGTAAGGGTAAGGGTAAGGATTTCACCCACCAAACCAACTAAGATCAATCAACATTTATTATAGTGGATGAAAACCAGGTGGTCAGATCCAAGAATGATCTTTATTTATGATAAATCTTTGAAATTGTACCAAAGACCATGAAATCACCATGCCTATCAGTCTGATCAGACACCTGCAACATGCCTCAAGCACTTCTTTGTTCATTCTTTAATGGTACAGACCTCTACAGTCAATCATCAAACTCTCTGGACCACGCCGTGATAGTTGACAACATCAATTCTACCTGATCCAACTGCTAAAACATTCAATTTTAGTCCTTTTGTCACTGAAACCCTTAAAATATTCAAATTCCTGGTAATAATGGTCACATTCATGGCACGAGCAGAAAATTAATGGTTGACATTCAAATCTGGGCTAACTTTATATTACGACTGTTTGATCTTCGTCTTTCCTGAGCTTCTCAGCTTAACTCTTAATAGGAATCCTGGTTTACATTTGATGATTATGTGACTGAAGCAAGTCAAAGTTGCTAAAAAATCCTTTGACCCTAGGTTTCATTGTGAGAACATACAAACACAAGCCTTCACTGAATCACTAGATGTTTCATGGCTTAACTATTTTCTTAAGTGACTTGAAGATAACTATGTTCATTGATTTGCTAGATGTTAAGGCTTAGACCACCAAGAACTTGAGACTGCATGAACACATAGTCACTAATTCTGTGAATCAAATTTACAAACCACAAGCCCATTGACACATCCTCATCACCATCTAGCTCAGCCAATCAAAACATAACAAATCTACAGCACCTGGTAGATGGTCCCACTATTCTTGGCAAGCACCTAAGTCTTAAGGATTTAATGAAGATGCAACTAAAGGTTTTCCCCAAGTCATGAAATACTTTTGCTTAACCACAATTAGGTCTAGGAACTATGCGAACACTACATTCACTGAATATCTCAATCTTTCCTTGACCCCTGGTTACATTTCAAGAACTGGTGACTGAAGACCTCACTCATTCACTGAATGTCCCAGTCAACTGCCAATTTATTTAGAGAACCAGGGACCACTCATTTGGTTATTCACCACATCATTTGGAGCATTACTATTTTAATTCATGAATAAGTGAACAAAAGGAAACTTGTCAGAGCTACCAAACTTAGAGGACAATGACAATATTCAGTCATAGGTTCACTAAACCATCATATGCAAGACTCACACATGGGCCCGCCTCATGCCACCTATCATCATATTCTCACTGTTCATTGCTTGATCACCTCTGACACTACCAACTATCCATCAAAACTTGACCCACCTTAGACCCTTCTGACATTAGGCAAGATCAATGACTGTTGCATGATCTGATAGAGGGAGAATACTGCTTGTGTTTTTACGCCAACCGTTGAGCATAAAAGAAACTAAAAGCTGTGCCCTATATCAAATTCCATGTCACTACCTAGCGACCAATAACTAGACACCACCTCGTCATCTTACTGACACAGGTCCACATGTATTATCTCTTATGAAGAAGGCTCACCATTTCACGATTTGGTGACTAAAGAAAAGGGTAACCGCTACTCGCTGGGTCGCTGAATACTAAGACATAACTGCCAGGAAATAAGAGATTACATGAACACAGTCACTTATTCAATAAATAACACTACTAATTGCTGGAGGACTTAGAGAATAAGTGACTGACTGGAAAGAAAAGCACACATGCATTATAATTCACTTAAGTGGCCCGAAAAGGTAATGAGGAAATAGAACAAGGCCAAGGATTTTTAGGGCTTTTTCTATGTAATGTCTATAAATATGAAATGAAAACCTAGGGTTTCAAGCTGAGAACAAGGAAAAACATTGCAGAGACCAGGGAAAATTGAATGTAGCCATGAAAATTTTTGCAGGTGCCAAAAGTGGCTCTATCTGAGGATGTTGAAACATGAGTTTAAACAAGAACCACAAATCTTTGGGACATAGACCACTCACTAAAAATAATCAAATTTTCTCTTTTCTCTTTTCACCTTTTCCACTCTTGACACTTCTCAAAAAATAAGGACCCCACTGAAAGCAAACACAACTAAAAGCAAAGCAACTGTACATACAAGGAAACTATTTACAAAAGGCCCAAATCCTCAAACTGGACTTAGCTCTTACCTCTATAAAAAACAAATTTTTTTACCCCATGCTTAAAAAATAAGATAACAGTATCATTCTCACTTGCCTGTCTTAACCCACTGTCATCTTGTAATACCCTAGCATAAAAAAACTCATCTACATAATTATTATATGATCTTTCATGAAAACTAGTCAGATTGTAAGCATGAAAATTGTGTGGCATATACATGTTACATTCATTAAATAAGAAAGCACTTGGATACATGTAACATTTATCTTCTTTAATCTTTAAACCATAACCCAGAAAGTTGCCATCCAACCATGAAGGAGAGCACTCAAAAGCTATCACTTTGTTAAAGCAAGTATCACTATATCCAATCACATCCATAGATGGTAGGTCATAAGAAATAACATACTGACCTTTAAGAAAACACTGAGTAGGCTCATCGTATAGGATATAATCTAGCTCAATCTTAGGATATGAAGTAATAACTTTAGCATCAAAACATCGACAATCCATACCATAGATTTTCTTTCCAATAGGAGGAGCATCCCGCATCCTAGAAACATCAAGCAGATCCAAAAGTTTCTTGTGGATAGGAGGGAAAATACTAGTATATTCATTATCTGCATATGAGACTTGAGCCATTGATGGATCACCCTTTAATGGTTTAACGGAAGACTCAGAATCCAAAGAAGATTCAAAATCCACACTACTATCCTAGTCAATAGTCAACATTATGTCTGGAGTCTCCATATCCATTGAATCTGAAACAACACTGATGACCTCAAAATCTAATAAATCATATTGAACATGATTGTGATCTAGTGACATGGGAGTGCAAGGAAAATAAAAAATATAAGCAGAAAAAATCTGACTCTCTGATGTATTTTCTTTGTCAAACTAGATATGTGTGGAGTGTTGAGTTTTAGATCTATCTTTCCCTAAAACTCTGAGATACTCATAAGATAACAAATCTGAAATTTGTTCACTATGAAGTGAACAAAAATCCTCATTCATGCTTATCTATGATACACTCTCACAATCAAAATCTTCACTTTCATTTTTCACACCCCTAGCAATGTCATTACCATCAAAACTTATATTCATAAGGCATGAAGTTTGGGAATCATTTTCTGATACATACCTTTGAAAGTCTGAAGTTTCCTCACTGCATGGTAAGGATTGATAGTCTAATTTATCCCAACTATCTTCTTGCTTGATGCTGTGAACTTCTTCCTCATTTGAATCATGGAGTGAGGTTTCTTGGGGCATATCATCTTGTGTCAAGAAATCACTACAAACACTCACATCAGCATCATAGTTGTCATTTTGTTGTCCACACAAAACATTTTCATTGTCTTGCTATTCACAAAGTTCATTGTTAATATTATCACCAGCAAAATGTTTAGCACAAGTGGACTCATCATCATAATCACTAAAATCAGATTCATCAGCATAACTAGACTCATCATTGTTATCATTTTCAACATTTCAATATTTGGAATTTTCAAATTCAACATCACTGTATTCAACCTCATCATCTATAGAAGAAAGACATTCTACATGTTCCATCCATTGCATAGTTTTCTGAATACATTCTACCCTCTGAGGGATTAACAAACTAATTGTATGAGGAAAACAAAGCTTAACAAATAAATTTACCCATACAAAGTCCTGAGGACAAAAAGGGATGTCAAAATCCCTAATCTTATTAGTAAACCTTATGAAGAAATCATGTTGAGACTCACCCTCCTCTCTGCTCATGTTCTTTTATAAATGTAACACCAACTTTTCTTGTAACCTTTGTGTTAACATTTTTATCTTTGCCTCAAGAACTTCAAGCTTTGGTACAAGATCCTTTGATTTAGATATGTCTTGTTCATCATTGTGTTCCATTTCATCATTTTTCTCAAAATCACCATATTTTTTAATAAAACAATCCTCCAATGCTGCCATAGATCCTAATGAGCCATAAGGTAATTCTTTAAACCAATCCCTTGCAATCTCAACTAGAGATACTACAAACAAGGTCATTAGTACATCCTCATGTGATATTGTGATCATCTATCAAGTTAGCAAAATTTTGCAAATGATCCTCAGCTAATTGCTCACCAAAACCAGTGAACTTTGGTAAACAATCTCTAACCACTTCTAGAATATGATTTGGGTATCTAGGGATACCTTCAAAATTTATTGGTCCAAACAACTTACTTCTAGATGATTGTGACATCTCAGTAGGCAAAGAAACTATAAAATGCCTCTTATCTTTTCTAGTACATATTTCACCTTGGATTTTGTAGGAATTCAACTAAAACCTTTGAAACATGAAAACCTCTTTTCACACCTTATTTCCTTTTT
The DNA here is from genome assembly GCA_027943335.1 of Chamaecyparis obtusa. Lineage (NCBI taxonomy): Eukaryota > Viridiplantae > Streptophyta > Pinopsida > Cupressales > Cupressaceae > Chamaecyparis > Chamaecyparis obtusa. The sequence goes on along the minus strand of BSBK01003337.1, from coordinate 398,330 downwards.
CCTTAGTGCTTTGGTCACTTGATAACGAAAACATTTAAAACTTTAAAATACCTAGATGTATTGGAGTAGCTACAAAATATTTTGTGATCTCGAAGTCACCTCCAAATCACCTTCAAGAACTTTGTAGAGCCGCCACTTCTCTGCAAAGGAAAAAAATTGCAAGTAGCTGAGATCTTCCTTCCTAGCTTTGACCTTCTTCAAATTAGAAAACTCCCAACACACTTCAATAGGGTACATATACTGTTTATCAGGACTGAAAAATATGTCATTATGCACTGATCAAACAAGGGACTTTAGAGTCACCACTCACAACTTGGTGAGATGATTTGTTATTTCTTAAAACTGACTCTTATACACTTCAATGGACACCACTGGATAAATGAATAAGCTCACTAGGAGTTAAACTCAACTTGGAACCTATGTTATTCTATCTTTTCTTTAACATATCCCTAGCAGAGTTGCCAATCTATTAGGAATTTTTCTTGTGGGGTCAAACTTGGCAAAGCTATGGACTTGGTTCTCAGTTAAAAAGGTCTCCAAGTTTGCAAGAAAAGCCTAATTGATGAGGATTGGATAAGATCCTCCTTCTACGTCGAGCTCCATAGGACTCAAGTGGGTATTGGCTATGTACTGGTTACCATATTTTAAGTAAGCCTTTGATTAGTGGATTTGGTCTTCATTGTCATGGTATTATGTTTTTCAAATCTACATCAATGAAAGATGATTCTGAAAATAGCTAAGAACAATCCTTCTTCTTTTGATGAGTGCAACTCAAGGAAGACTAACCTTTGATTCTCTCTTCAAGGAATCAACCAAGATGAACCATACCACTAAGATACAGTTCCTTCACAATATGCATGAACTTAAAATAGAAATGAAATGGTAATGATTACTTAGTGTTTGGTGCCTTAAAGACAACTGCATAACAAACATCTAGCCAGTGCCTACTCCATTGGGCAATAGAGTCTGAATATAAATGCACAGGAAGATTTCAAAGAAAAATAGTAGGATGCCTGACTAACTACATGTAATCCAAATAGGATGCCTTACAAACTATCCTGTCAATCTTATAGTGTCATCATCAAATCCTAACACATATGTCTACTCTCTAAAACTATTTATGAAATTTAATCCTCTCCTTGAGAGAAACTCAAAAATAATTAGACACACTACTTGGTAGCTGGTATGTTTTCAAATGCCTTACAAATCAAAACATACAAGAGCAGTGCACATAGCAAAGAGACAATAATAATGTAAGATAGGAATTGTCGTGTATTTCATTGAGAATAAGCCTGTCTATTACATACAAAGCTTGAAAGTTTAGGAATTCTAGACATAAACATGGAAATCTGCTATGTAGAAAGATATTCAATATTCACTTTTAAGACCTACTCACAATAGAGAAACTGTAAGAACCCCTGAGGAACCAGAGAATAGAACCCCTTAGATTACCAAAAACTAGAACCTCTCTAAAATAAAAAATACTACCATATATACTACTAGTCACCTTAGAATCCTAAACAAGTTAGGATGTAACAAGATATAGATGACTAGGGTAAGGGTTAGGGTTTCACCCACCAAACCAACTAAGATCAATCAACATTTATTACAGTGCATGAAAACTAGGCGGTCAGGTCTAAGAATGATCTTTATTTATGATAAATCTCTAAAATTGTACTGAAGACCATGAAATCACCATGCCTATCAGTTTGGTCAGACACCTGCAACATGCATCAAGCACTTCTTTAGTCATTCTTTCATGGCACAGACCTCTGCAGTCAATCATCAAACTCTCTAGACCACACTGTGACAGTTGAAAATATCAATTCTACCAAATCCAGTCGCTAAAACATTCAATTTTAGTCCTTTTGTCACTAAAACCCTTAAAATATTCAAATTCCTAGTAATAATGGTTAGATTCATCATGCCAATAGCAAATCAATGGTCGGCATTCAAATCTGGGCTAAGTTTATATTACGACCATCAGATCTTCATCTTTTCCGGGCATCTCAGCTTAACTCTTAATAGGAATCCTGGTTTACATTTGACGATTAAAAGACTGAAGAAACTCAAATTCACCGAAACATCCTTTAACCCTGGGTTTCATTATGAGAACATGTGAACACAAGCCTTTTCTAAATCACTAGATGTTTCATGGCTTAATTGTTTTCTTAAGCGACTTGAAGATAACTGTGTTCACCGATTCACTAGATGTTTAGGCTTAGACCGCCAGGAACTTGAGACTATGTGAACACATAGTCATTGATTCGCTGAATCACATTTACAAACCCTAAGCCCACTGACACATCCTCATCACCATCCAGCTCGGCCAATCAAAACATAACAAATCTACAACACCTGGTAGATGGTCCCACTATTCTCGACAAGCACCTAACTCTTAAGGATTTAGCGAACACACGACTAAAATTTTTTGCCAAGTCGCAAAATACCTTTTCTTAACCATGGTCATGTCTGGCAACTATGTGAACATTGCATTTTTTGAATATCTCAATCTTTCGCTGACCCTTGGTTACATTTCAAGAACTGGTGAGTGAAGACCTCACTCATTCATTGAATGTCCCGGTCAACTACCAGTTTATTTAGAGAACTAGTGACCACTCATTTGCTTATTCACCACATCATTTGGAGCATTACTATTTTACTTCATGAATAAGTGAAGAAAAGGAAACTTGTCAGAGCCACCAAACTTAGATGACAATGACAATACTCAGTCATAAGTTCGCTGAATCATCTTATGCAAGACTTGCATATGGGCCCGCCTTGTGCCACCTGTCATCATATTACTCAATGTTCATTGCTTGATCACCTCTGACACTACCAACTATCCATCAAAACCTGACCCACATCGGACCCTTCTGACATTAGGCAAGATCAATGACCATCGCATGATCTGATAGAGGGAGAATACTCCTTGCGCTTTTACACCAACCATTGATCATAAAGGAAACTGAAAGTCAGGCCCTGCATCAAATTCCATGCCACTACGTAGTGACCAATAAACAACTGCCACCTTAGCATCTTATTGACACATGTCCACGTACATTATCTCTTATGAAGAAGGCCCACCATTTCACGATTTGGCAACTGAAGAAAAGGGTAATTGCTACTCGCTGGGTCACTGAATACTAAGACATAACCACTGAGAAATAAGAGATTACGCGTACATAGTCACTTATTCGCTGAATAAAACTACTAACCACTAGAGGACTTAGAGAATAAGTGACTAATCAGGAAGAAAAGTGCACATGCATTATAAATCACTTAAGTGGCCTGAAAAGGTAATGAGGAAATAGAACAAGGCCAAGGATTTTTAGGGCTTTTTCTATGTAATGGCTATAAATATGAAATGAAAACCTAGGGTTGCAAGCTGAGAACAAGAAAAAACATTGCAGAGACTAGAGAAAATTGAATGCAGCCATGAAAATTTCTGCAGGTGCCAACACCGGGTGTGCCAGAATTTTTTACACTAACTTTGCACACTTATTTCAAGCTCTCCTTGTCTTGACAACCTAGTATAACATGGGAATCATCTCTAGGTTGTGGGACGTATGCTAACTGAGATGAGACCTCCAGATTCTAGGCTGGTACCTCTTGGATAATCACCTTAATTTTCTTTTTGACATGAAAGTAAACTCTTGAGGGAAAAGGGATAGAAGGAATGCATGAAGGGGAAATAACTGAAAGAAAACTACCTACTAGGTGATACACAGAAATGAAATGAACATAATACACTGACCAAACTAGCATGAAAGCTCTTAGATCTAATAGAGCACAATCTTTCTAAACAGACTTGCATAAGTGTTTCACAGAGGGGTCTGAACAAAAGAAATAGACTGTGACCTACAAGCAGACATTCTCTTCAGCAAAAGGGCACAAGAGTGAGACATAATGATAGGGGGTTGAAGTATACCCACAAACTCATTCAAATCAAATTAGACACAATAGTACACAAATAAGCTGAAAGAAAGAAGGGCCCTGGAACTCCAAGCTTTCTCTAACAAAGCCAGTATATTATACCCAATAAGAGAAATATAGACAAGGGAAAGACCTAAGGGTAGAAGAAATGCCATAGAAAGCCTCTATTGAATCTGATAAATCAATGAAAGGTTACAAACTATAAAAGTTAGAGGGTAGAAAGAATGCCTCGGATAACTCCTATGAAAGAAAACCTCTCTTTTACAATTGTAAACTCTGAGCTCTAAAAGCTCCCAAAAACTAATATATACATCTTTTTTTTTGCACATACGTAGGAGAAAAAAATCTAATTAGGGTTACATAGATTTTCATAGAATAATAGAAAACCCTAATTCTACCATTTCTGATCACAAGTGCATCTTTGAAATATCTTGATCGATCAGATATCTATCTCTTCACATAATTTTCTCACCATAACTACCTCTGAGAATGTTGGCCAATTCATCTACCTCTTTGCAACTCAAGCTCACCATAACTACTCAAATTTGGTACTCATCAAATATTTGAATTTAAAAATATAAATTGCCACAGTTGGCACCAAGCTTTTCTTTATCAATGGCTGATATTTAAACTTCAATTCATCTTTAAAACATAGCAGTTAGATCTTTCTAGTTTACCTGAGCATTGCTTCTATTCTTAACCTTAACTCTACATTTACCTCAGGTTCTCCTTTCTCTTTAGTTACTTAATCTCATGACCTTTTATTTAACCCTAGCTTTGTCTAGTGATCACATGACAAGTGTTGATCTTACTTTGATCTTACGGTAGTCACTTAGTCTCTTGAAGTCTTCAGAATATCCCTTCCCATTAGGAGGTCATGCGACTGAAGGTAATCTCATAATCACTAGATAGAAAGAATATTCTCTTTTTTATTGGGTGATAACCCAACTGAGCTACAAACTTGGGCCCATCCTGCCACTTGTCATTCTTTCATTTTCCTTCAACTACCTTGTCAGCTCTGACAACCACTAACTGTTCTAAAATTGGCCCACCCTATCTTAACTATAGGATATCTAGAGATTAGGTGACTGTGTAGTCGCTAGTCTACTAAAAGGTTTTCTTAACCTTGATCAAGTTTGGAGATTTCCCAACTAAGGGCTTTTCAACTCATATTTAACCATGTATTCAAATTCAGAGATCTAGCGATTGTACCTTAACCTCCAAGTCGTATGAACCTTTGGAGTATTCCCTTTGTGTTACGAGATCACCCAACTAAGGCAAATCTCATTATCACTGAATGGAGATGAATATTCTGTTTTTACTAAGAGATCACCTGACTGAGCCTTAGTCGCCGAATCCCTAAATAATATTTGGAGATCTAGCGACAACACTTAAGTCTCTAGGTCTCAAGACATCTTAACTTAACTCATTACCTTCTTGAGACTTCATGACTGAAGGGATATAAAGACCCAACATAAACCATGGTTAGATCTAGAGAATAAGCAACTAAATAATTCTCATGCTTATTAAATAAAGTCTTAACCATGAGTTAGATCATGAGAATATGAGATTGCGTTCAGTCGCTTAATCACTAAAAAAACTTAACCTCTCCCAAAACCTAACCACTGACCATCTAGAGATTACACGACTGAGGGAAAATTAACCGCCCGCTAGGTCACCAAATGAAAAGGGAATATGCCTTTAGATTAGGAGATCTCACAAACAAAGGAGATCATGAGGTTAGGAGATTGAAAGGAATATTCTGCCAAGATTTAGAGATCTCGTGACTAGCCTAAGCTTATAAAGCGCACATGCAAAATGGAGACTTAAGTGGCTGAAAAAGGTAATGATAAAATAGAAAAGGCCATAGGGTCTTTTAGGGTTTTTTGCCTCTAATGGTCAAAATTTAAAATTAAAAGGTTATCAGACCAAAGAACTTGAATCAATTTGCAGAGACCAGAAGACAATTCATAGAACCATGAAAAATTTCACAAGGTGTTCCACAGAGTTTAATGGAAATTGCTGGATAGAGCCCAGTCTGTGGCCAAAATTGTATGGAATCAAGAAATTTTGGGTAACACTTACTTTTGAGTAATGATGTAGTTGGTTGCATCCATCTAGTGGTATATGAGCTTAATCCTTCTTCTAGACTAGATGTTGGTACTTCCTCTATGGGGGAGTATGTGTATTTGAGGTGAGTCATGAGGACTCTAGTGAATATATTTTCTAAATAATGTCTTTTGACATTGAGTTGTTGTTGACATAATGATGGAACTTCTATCATTGATGTCAATGGGGGAGAAGTGTACATGAAAAACCATTTGTACCATCTGTTGGAGAGAACTGAATAGGAAAATGAAGCAAGATTTAATTGATGAAGAGGATTCAAAAATGTTTGTCAGAGCAGTAGTGTTGCAATATTGGATTTTTGGGAACATTCGATGTTTTTCATCTATGTTTCCATCAATTCTAATGGGGGAGATTGTTAGGAATGTATTCTTGGCAGTCATTCTGTAACAGTTGTTGTTGCATTCATGACTATGATTGTCATTGATGTCAACATAGTGATCTTTTGGAGACTCATAAAGAAGCAGACAGTGTTTGGATTAGCACATGTGTGATATTGTAGTTGGAGATATGTGATGTTGAGGATATAATATTTGATATTTTATATGCTTATGGTTAAGACAGCAGACCATAATTCATTTATTCATGGAATTTATGAGCATTTTGGTGGAAGCAGTATTCAGGCAATGTTCCTGAGTAGCGGTTTATGGAAATCAGATGATATCTCATAATCGGGATGTAATATGGTTTTGTGAAATTAAAGGGAAGCTAGAGACACATTGATAGTGATGTGGATGATAGTGCAAACTTTGAAGTCGTGCGAGTGGAGAATTATTGTATTTGGAAGGTGATAGTTTTGTGTAATTTTGATGTAGTGTGTGGAAACTTTTATTTTTTAATTATGTGCTAACTCAATTGTAATTACTTGAGTGTGGTATAAAGGAAGGAATTTTTTCCCTTGTTTTAATAATGATGAGGATATAGCTAAATGTGAATGTATGCATGAAGTGAAGAAAAGAGAAAATGCAGTTGTGAAAGTGAAATTGTGAAGGAAGACATGCGAAGTACATAGATTTGAAATTGAGATCTTGTGTAGTAGTGAGTGTGGTTTGGTATAGTGAGAAAGAAGGTAACATATTATTCTATTGAATAATCTTAAGGTCAATTGGATAGTGTGTTCAGTGATCTTTCCATTAAAGCTGTTTGGGCTGTGGGTCCTTCTGTCTTCCATAACTCTTAATAGGGTTAGAATCTTTTAATAGGGATTCAAAATCTCCTAACTGAGATTCATATGTACTGAATGTATTTTATAAGACTCATAATAGAGTCCATCCTTTCACAAGGAATATTCATATTATTGCATCTTTTGTGGGCATCATTACCACCAGGGTTTACTCTTTGATCAAGAGGTTCCCTAGTCAACATATCTTGTGTCATTGTGTTATTGTGTATGAAAATCTTTCTATGGTTGGTAATTATATTGCTTACATGGTTAAGTGCTGTTGAAGTTGATAAAAGTTATAATTATTAGATAACTGATTCACCCCCCCTCTCTCAGTTATCTTGGTGGACTTTACTTTCTAACACTTCTGGGATGCTTCCACTCTTCTCTGTAATGTGTCATAGGTTGCCAGGGCACTATTTGCCTAAGCCTGTTCTACCTCTATCACCCCCCACATGCGGGATGCTTCAATCTGAGCACTATCTTCCTATACCCTATCCATCATACCCTTCAACCACATCACCTCTCTCTCTGCCTGATCCACCCTTTCTTTTTTCATCACCAGAATACCTTACAAGTTGTCTCTCTCTCTGACCACCACATTGTAGTCTTCCTCTAACACAAATCTTCACCACACTACCTGTTCTAGTACCACTTCTTGAGTTGTGACACGTGGCCCTAGTTCTAGCCATTATAAACTAGGATTAAGTTCCTATTGTGGTTTGGCTGGTTGTCTTTGTTCAAAAAAGATGGAAAATATTGGATAGCTTGGTCTCCATGATGGACCTTGATCTAGGGAGGTCTCATCGTGACTTCCCTCACCCGCATCCTCAATCTATCTCCTAAGCACATCATGAGACAACAATAGACTTGGATCTCTCTAGGGACATCTTATCATGAGCTTTGGCCTCACCCATCTCGCATCCACACTCTCATCACCACCATCTTCATTCCTTATACTTTCTTTCATTATGCCTACTGCCTTTTCTTCTCTCCACTAATGATATTTCTTTCTTTTCCTTCCTCTCTGATACACTTGATGTGTTTTCTCTTGTAAATTATCCATAGACTTTTCTCTTGCTAAATACCAATCATTCATGCCTACACACCCTATTGCTATTAGCTCATCTTTTCCTTATAACCATTGTATATATCACGACAGTACTTCTTCCTAAAAAATAAATATTGTCAGAGAATCTTGAGATTTTCTTCATCCGATGTACATATCATCATGTCTTGTTGTACATATCCTTGTTAGTCTTGTAGTAACATTTTCTTAGAAATCTTGTCCCATCTAGCCTTATACTTCAGCAACTCCCTAGGGGAAACTCTTTCCTAGCTATCACTGAGATTTCTCTGCTCGAGAATTTCCCTCACAACAGTCACCAATGGTTCTCACTGCATCTGCCTACTATTGTTGTCCTATTGTTCATCCTGTGAAGTGAACATGTGGGTCACTGCAAACATGCTTATCAGATGCTGGGGCAAGTTCTTACTTGTGCATCTCTTTAATATCCTCAGAAAATCTTTAAAAAGGGTAAAATGTCTTGAAAAATGCATAAAAACATCAAATATTTTTTCAAAATTCCTATAAAAAAAAAAATTCAAATACTTTAAAAATTTGTAATAAATTTGTTCATAATATTTTCCTTGTCTTTGTTTTGACTTCTACTTTTTGGATGATCTTCTCAGATCTTGAGGCATTTGTTCATATGTCTCAGGAAGGATGAGATCACTCTCTGTCTACTATGTGTTTGTTTAGACAAATGGATCATTGTCCTAGCTTTCTATGCCAGGTATGACATATCCACTTTTGTAATATCAAAATAAAGCTCTAAAGCTGTGAAGTGCACTTATGAAGAAAAGTTTCAACATCACTCTCATCTTTGCTTCATCTAATTTTACCCTTCTTTTTCAATCCTTTTCTTTTCAAAAAATTGTCCTCAAATCAATTGCTACCCAATTTTTTGAGGGGGCATCATATTTCCCTTCTGTCAATCCACTGGGGCAATCTAACCTTGATCCCTAAAAATAGATTTTGATAAGTATTTGGACAATCTAACCTAAATTGATCCACTGAGGCACATCACTTGGGGAAATCTAATCTCAACCCCTGAAAATCAATTCTGACTGGTATTTGGGCAACCTAACCTAGATTCCAAAAATAAAAACTCCATTCTAGAGATAATCTTGAAATCTACACAACACTTGGGGCATAGAAAATTCATCAAAATCCATATCAATCTAGTATCTTCTTAATCTTGTTAACTATATCAACTCTTCGTAACCATCAGTTCAGTAGTGTTGTTTCCTTAATTCTTCATAATTGAAGGGTTTGTATTTGATACCATTTCAATTCCTTTGGACAATCAGGTCACTCACTTCCTCATAATCATAGGTTCAGAATCAAACATCTTATCACTTCTTCGTAATCAGTGGTTCATTGTTGGTACCGTTAGCATCATCTTAATCTTTGGTCAATGAGGACCTAAATTTAGACATCAGACTATTCTTTGAACCACTGTGCTTCACATAGTAATTCAAAGAGGGGCAAAATGTAATACCCCAAAATTGGCCTCAGTAAATCAATCTTTCTGAATCATCAAAGTCCTATGGTACAAAGCAATTCTATCTTCTAATTGACTCTACTCGATTTAGTGTCAAATGCAGAAAAATTTAAATCTATATTAATCGCATGCTACATTTAGTTGATTAATTTAAAGTCCTAGCACTTTAATTAATTAAATTTCCTCCTATTAATTTAAATAAATACATTTAAATTAATTCATATTTCCCTTTTAACCCACGTGGAATTAAATATTACATTTAATTCTAGTTTCTTCTATTAATTTATATAAATATATTTATCTATTTAAATTAATTCATATTTTCCTTTTTTGGAATTAAATATTATGGGAGCACATGGCTCCTATATCTCACCAAACTCATTTTTCTTACCCACCTCAACAACTAAAATTAAAATAATGTATTCTTAACCTCTAAAGTCTTCTCTTCTCCTTCCAAGTCAAAAACAACCACATGGGAAGAAATATACTTGGCTCAAATAATCCAAACTCTACAAACTCGGATTTGGACTTTGAGGTAATTTTTGAAGGCTCTTTATGAGTCTTGGGCCACCTAGTGACCAAAATTCAACCCCTAACCCTAAGTATATCAAGTGGGGAAGCTAAATTTGACTCTAACTACCTTTTAAAAGCCTCCTAACCCCTCCAAAACTTCACTTAAGGATAACATATGAATTTGGGTAATCTTTTGTAGTAGGTTTCATTTTTCAAAGTGGATCCACTCATCCACCCACTTTGAATTAAATAATTAAAATGAGAGAATCTCAGCCCTTGACCTTCATTCAACCTTGACCATTGATTCTCCTAAAAATCTTATAAATATGACTTCATTTCCCTTTACAAAGAGAGCCTTCATTAGTATTGTTATTATAGATCTCTTGGGATCCATCTTCTTCTATCATCTTCTTTTATCTTTTTCACCCACACTCCTAGTAATTTGATAGTACACTTCATTAGTCATTTGAAGAGCTACATGCAACCATCTTTGGGAGAAGAAAGGAGAACATGAGAAGAAGGGCTTGAAGGGAGTTTAGATTAAAATTTATATTCTTCCATTTCAAGTGGTTTTCATGCTTAGATTTGATTTGATTTGCATTTAGTTTGTACAATTTTTGTGGTTATTTCATATGCATGCATCCTTTACATCTTTCTAGTCTATACAACTATGAAGGATTCAAAATTTTTTAACATGAGTAACAGGGTCTCCCTTAACATTTTAATTCTCAAGATGAGCCATATCGGCTTGCTAAGAAATAGGAGCACGAATGATGTATAGGGATAAATGACTTCCCATGTCAAATGTAGGAATTCAAAAATTGTTTTGAGTCAAGGATGCAATTTGTTGTTGTAAAGATGATAGTTTGAGCCAAATTTATGATTGTTGAATCATTAGAAGAAATAGGAGGCATAGCAGCATTAGAAACACTAGGTAAAGTGTACGAAGTAGTAGGAATGGAATACACAATTGGAGGAACACTTGGAACCACAGTCGTAAGAGGATTAGAATAAGTAAAAGGAACATTATGATAAGAAGCTTGTGATGTAGGAAGGGACATAGGAGGAATAATCATTGGAAGAGAGGAAACTGTATATTCACCAAAGGAGGAGTATAAGTAGGAATGCTATATAAAGGAATAGAAGAAGATTCCACACTAGTAATAGGAGTGAATCCTAAATCTTGAGCTTCTTGAGCTAAAGGTTTAACATTTGAATGCATGAGATGATTAATACAATATAGGAGATTAACACCTTGATCATTATCAAGAAGGACTTTCATAAGAGACTCTATAGCTTGAATAGAATCTTGATTATGGTTTTCTTGAATAATACAATTACCCATTTTATCAAGCTCAGTTGAAAGTTTTTGGACTTGTTCAGGAGGAACTCTTATAGCATCATCCTCATCATGAGATAAGTGAGAAGAGTTTTTCTCCATAGTAGGGTTGGAATAATGAAGAATTAGATTTTCATATAGGATCCTAAGGAAAGGAGAGGAAGACTCAAAATCAAAGGTACCCATAAGTCTTTGACTTCGTCTAACTAGAATATTATAGGTAGGACTAGAGGTAGTAAAGCTCATATACCAATGCAATGCAAATGAACTAAACTAGGAAAACAAAAAGAATAAACAAATGAATTTTTTTGCATTTTGATTTTATATGAGATGAAAACACACAAAAGAAATCTAATACATGCAAAATCTAACACCATAAAAGAAAGAGTTGTCTATCGTGGATTCACCAAAATGTAGGAGAACAAAGATTTTTCACCTAAATGTATTGTATGAAACTGTAAGATATGGGATTGGAAGCCCAAAAATATATTGGATGTGTGTGGGGGAATGTAATACATAATTCTTAATCCAAATTCCCAAAGGAGAGATCCAAATTGATCAACCAAAATAGAATGGTTAATGCACAAATGAATCAATCAATGAAGAGTATGAAAAAAGTAGAAAACCTTATATTCCATTATAGAAAGTATGTATTAGAAAATTGATTGAATTAAAGAAAAATACTAACCTAAAAATAGGTTAAATTTGGAAAACACTATTTTCTGGTGTTTGTGTTCAATTTCAAGAAATTCTACAACCAAATCTAGCCTGAAAATGCAGAAACAAAGAAAACCAAGAAACCTTCTGTCTTTCTGAGAAAGGTCATCCTTGACCTCAGGATAGGGGTAAGATCTTACCTTGGGGTACAATCTTACCCCAAAAATTCATTCTTGACCTGCACTATTCTGATAGAAATTCTTTTCGTGAATCTTTGAAGTTCGCTGAAAAGGGTACTCAAATCTGCACTGATATTCATTGTCTCACACCTATACCTACAAGAAAAAGGGTTTTGTTTATTGGATGAGGGCTTTGGCTTGGTCAAACCCCAGTTTAGAATCAACCTTGAAATGTAATTGAAATTTCAATATATAAACAAAGTAAATGGAACTATTCACCTTGCTTATGTTGAAATTCTTGTGGAGGATTCAAATCCTTGAATCCACAAGTATGGATGCTCCAAATGAATATAGAATTGTATGTAAGATATCTCAAATAAATTTCATTAGATCTTCAACACCAATCTTGAATGGATCTTAGGATAGGAAGAAGCTTGAATGAATGTGGATGGAGAAATCTTCAACAAGAAGGCTCCAAAGAGATTGAATCCTTCAATGGCTATCAATGGATCTCCTTAATGATTGCTTGCATGCTTGAATGCTTGAGGATGAATGAATTCTTAAATGATTTCCTTATCCTTCTTACTTGATTTATCACTTGATTTCACTTGAGAGATTTCTTGATCATGAAAGGGTGGATATGAAAAGATATGATTGATAATGGATGTGAAAATGAAAGAGGAAGGCTTCATTTTATACTAGTCTAGGGCACAAAATTTTAGAGAGGTTGACATAGGAGAATTAAATTCCCATTTAAACTTTAACCCATAGAAATGGACCTAGATTAAATATAATTTAAGAGTTTACCATTTCAAAATTCCAAGCAGCCAACCTAGAAGTGGGAAATAAAACTTTCCTAAGCCCAACATCATGAAACCTCAAGAATCCAAATTTTAGGCACGGGGTCGGGGTCGAGATAGACCTGGACCCAGAAGGTTATCCTTGACCCTAAGGTCAATGATCTTAGTTTCTCAGGATAGAGTACCAAAAAAAGGTTGGAAACAAGTGGAGAGAAGAAAAATAGGGGAAAAAGCTAGATCCAATCAAAGACCCATTCAAGGCACTCAACATGACCCTAGATCACTTACTCGGAGGGCTAAACCAGTCCTAAATGGAAGTGCTTCCATTTTCCAATGATACACCTACTAACACTATATGTAGAGAATATTTTTTGGGAAAGCAGACAAGAAGTAGTTTTGCAAGAAAAGAATATTCAACAAATAGAAAGCAGGAGCTAATTCATATAGATCTTTATGGACCTATTCAAACTAGGTCAGACTTTGGAGACATGTACTTTATCATATTCACTGATGATTACTCTAGAATGATGTAGGTTAGATTTCTTAGAGAAAAAGCATAAGCATTTGAGACTTTTAATTTTTATAAGGAAAAAGTTGAGAATGGGACAAGCTTGAATATAAAGTGTTTGCAATCCAAAAGAGGTAGAGATTTCACTTCACATAAATTCAATACCTTTTGTGAGAAGCATGGTATTATGAGGCAAATATTTGCACCTATGACACCACAAGAAAATTGAGTTTTTGAAAGAAGAAATACAATAGTTCTTGATGCAACAAGAACCATGTTGATAGAAAGAAAAGTTCCACATATGCATTGGAGATAAGCATACAATACAATAGTATACATAATGAATATAGTACAAATCAAAGAAGGTACATGAAAGAGACCATTTGAGCTATGGTATGGTAAGACACCTACTATTAGTTATTTTAGAATATTTGGAAGTAAATGCTACATTAAAAGAGATGAATGCATAGAAAAATTTGTTGCTAGAAGTGATGAGGGTATATTCCTTGGCTACTACACTAGGATTAAAGCTTATAAATGATATAATCTAAGAACTAGGAAGATGACTGAAAATAAATCCAAGTTTATTTTTACTCAAGTTTTAATAAACCTCATGATGTATTGGATCGTATTCATTCTGGTGTGTTTGGTCTTGTAGATTTTCCTTCCATTGAAATATTGACATATTATATTTCATTTATTTATGATTATATCAGAAGGACATGGGTATATTTTCTAAAGAGTAAATATAAAGGTTTTAGTTGATTGAAATAATTTAACACAATGGTTTAACTACATACTAGAAAGAAAATAAGATGTTTGAGGATTGATAATGGTGGTGATATTTTCTCTAATGATTTTCATTGATTCTATAAATATTGTGGCATTAAAATACATAAGACAACTTTGTATTCACCACACAAAAATAGAGTTGTAGAATATTTTTTGGGGTTGAAGCTATTGCCATTTATTGCTACCCAATTAATAAATCTCCTATATTAGCTCTTCATGATAAAATGATTATAGAGGAATGATTTGTTCATAAGCCTCCACTGGGACATATTATGGTTTTAGGTTAAGAGAATATGTAAATGTACCTAAGGAGAAGAAAATAAAAATAGAGAAGAAGGTTGTTAAATGCATCTTCATTCTACATAGTTATGGTGTGAAAGGATGAAATATTTGGAACACTATTCCACAAAAGGTGATATATAAAAGAAGAATTACTTTTAGAGAAACTAACCCTACTTATATTACATTATAGCTAGAGAAAACTAGAAAGGAAGATGTGATTTAAGTTTATTCTACAATTGAAAAAGTTACATTGAGGCTCCTAGAAGGCAATAATTTTAGTTTAGCTCACCTAGCTTTGAATCTTCAGAAGAGGAGTAAGAACCTCCAACTTAGCTTTTTTAGAGGTTTACAAGACATCAAAAACTAGATGGATGGTATTCAAATAATGATTGGAGATTTATTTTCTCTTTCAATACAACTCTGGATGAACATAGATATGTAGAAGAGGCATTAGGTATGAATGATGCAAAATATTTAAAAATTATTATGGATGAAGAAATTGATGCTTTGGGGAAGTGAAAAATATGGGACTTTGTACCATTTCTTAAAGAATGAAAATGTGTCGATTCAAATTTATGTTTAAGAAAATATTAGTTTAGATGAAGGTATTGAGAGGTGTAAAGCAAGGTTGATCACAAAAAACTACTCTTAGGTTAAGTATTTTGATTCTCATGAGATATTTTCTACTATTGTAATAATGAAATCCATTGTATTATTGTTTTCTATTGCTGATTTTATGATTTAGAGGTTGAGAAAATAGATGCATTTAAACTATTCTTCATTATGGTGATTTGCAAGAATATATTTCTATGACACAACCAACACACTTTTTTGTGAAAGGTAAAAGTAAATTTATTTATAAATTGAGAATATATTTGTATGGTGTCTGATAAATTCCTAATATGTTGTATAAGAAAATGATAAATATGTGTTGAGTTAATGTAGTCAAGGACATATAATTCCCAAAGGAGATGTCAAGTCCTTGCAACAAGAAACACCATAGTGGAAACACAAAAAAGGATAAGGTAAAAACCAAAAAGAAGGAAATATCACTTATATTATCCTTAAATTGGACTACAAATGTAGTTTATTACATCACCATTATTAATATACAATTACAATCTAGTCAAATATGTTCATTGTTTACAAAACCAAGATCATAAGCAAGGCACAACTGATCATTCCTTGAAACTACAAAGAATTCAATAGGTGAAACCACATAATCTAGCTCACATTAAATCCTAATCTCTTAGAGCTTCTCCAAGATATTCTCAAGTTAGATACCTCTAAGCTACTTGCAAACAAGAACCACTTAACCTACTGAAATACAAGATTGCTAGCCACAAGTTGGCTTATTTGATCACAATCTCCCAAATAAAGAAAATAGTTTACAAACATATAGGCTAGGACACAAATTCATAAGAAAATCTCCAATTAGGTACATCATGTTGTGAAAATATACAAGGAGCTTGGTCACATGTGTAAGAATGATGCAGGAGCATCTTGGGTCCTTGGAAATCCTGTGTCACCAATTTTATTTTTTTTGAAGTTTGTATGTGTTTCTTAGTTCCTTCTCCTAGGCGGTCGGTTGTTTCATTGGCACTCGACAATGCTTGTTTGTTGCTTACCGAGTATTTTATTTTGAGTTTCTCTTGAGCTTGACTTGTGCATTGATTATGGGTCATGGATTTAATAATGGTATCCATCATTGGGAAGCATGTGCTCCTAGATTTGACCATTTCTTCCATTGATTATGGATCTAAAGGCCAACTCAATTTGGTAACCTCTTGTATAAATATAGTTGTTTAGTTTGAGTTTAGGGGGCAATTTTTGTTAGAAGTAAGAAGATAGAAGATTAGAGATTGTTGGTAGATCTTTGCATGTTTGAGGACTTTTGTAATTCATTGTACTACTTGGCCATAACTAGGAAGGCCTTATAGCCCGACATGTATGAATCAATTTGAATGAATAATATTTCATTGATCTTGCATTCTCTCTCTCATTGTGTTGTTATTTACTTCCATGTGTTGTTGAGCAGGCTGGATCATTAGGGTGTGCCATTGTTTGGCCCCTTTGATCCATGCCCTTGCATCAAAGAATATATAAAAAGGCACCACAAAGTTTCACATAATGTGAAACTCCAATGCAAGCTGAACCCTCACCATCTTGGTCATTAGAATAGGAAAATTGAATATGACAAAACCTAAACATTAAATAACTTAATCTAGAAACATCAAAATGGGATGTGAACCTATACATAGTATCTCTAGGATGTCTAAAACACAACATAAGGATCACATAATAAAATGAGCCAATTGTAATGATAGGAAACCTAAACACTATAAATTGCCCAACTAGAATAGTAAACAGACAAATTGAAAGGAAATATTTTTGGGCAATGCAAGATTTAAAATGTCCAAAGGATGATCCTACTTTAGACACCCCACCTGAATAGAAGATGTTACATAAGAGGAACTTATAAAAATTTGAAATTTTTCAAGACATAAATTCCAAGCTCATTCTTGACCCACATATCCTCTTTGTCTGTAACCATCATATTCTACAAATGGCTACATCTACTATCCAAATCCACAAACCTAGAAGTATACCATCCATCATTAGGTGTTTCTAAGCTACTTCTTCAACAAACGATGCTCTAATTAAGATACAGGATAATCTTGAGATCAAATCCTTCTTGCATGAATGAAAAAAAATTTATTTGTTTCCTGTTTGATCAGTCTAGTGTTTTTATTACCAATTGATCCGTGCTTGTGATTTTGGGTTGTGGCTACTAGAGTGTATTTGCAGCTTCATAATGGAACATATCCTATGATCGCAACTCATTTAGTTTCATGGCACATGAGATTTTATAGATTCTTTGTGAGACTATCATATTCTTCATTTTCTGATCAGTCTATATGTTTCCTAATAAAAATTTTGATCTACCGATTGGAGTCTCCCATTGTGGTCATGCCATATCATTGTTACATTTGAGGCTAACATTTGTGTATGATTGCATATCTTATTTTATTCATTGAAGGTTTTCCTAACATTTTTTCTCTATTATTGGGCAATATGATCTTTTATGGGTCAATTGATGATTGTAATGGCTATGTAAGCTTGTGGACGTATTCATAAGGGATATGTGATTTTTATAAGATTATTTGGTCCTAGCTTGGATAGGGTTTTTGTAAGGGTCTTCTAATCATAATCAGGCCTATATTCTTGGTATGTGAGACTATATGTTTGATGAAGGGTGCTCCCCTTAGTACCACAAACACATAACAAAAATAGAGAAACAACAACAATTTGCAAGAACATAAAATGTGCATCATATTATCTTCACAAGTGTGGAATTAAAAATTTTAGAATTACAATATGCAAAGCTGCATGGACATTTTCCATACAATATTCTATAGGACAAAGCTTCCAATAATTACCCAGAACTACCCTAGAAAACACTATGGGCCTTCCTTATATAGACAATTTTCCACCACCCAAGAAGGTTCTAGAAATTTAGCTCTTAAGGCCAACCACTCTTAGAATTATTTTATTTTTCATTTCTATTACAATAGGGTCGGCTCAAAATTATTACAAATTATATTTTTAGGTAAACCAACTTCCAAAGGCCATAACTTTTTTAACTATAGCTCTGATTTTCTATTATAAAGACTTTTCAAAAATGGTGGAACTTGATCTCCAGTGCTTGACTCGTGCAAGCTCCAATTAGTGGGGGGAGATTGCAATCTAGAGCCTCTAAGGCCTTCAAATTTGAGCTCAAATATTTCATACCCAAAAACCTCAATAACTTTACCAATACATATGAAATGGCAATAAAACTCAACTGGTAGGATGATATGACTAAGATGAACCCCCACCTATGAAATCAGAACATTTCAAGCTTGTATGAGCAGCTTACTAAAAATAGTAAGTTTCCATAAATAATATCTCTACACAAGATAGCCCTTATCAAAAAGAAATGATAAATATTTCTAAGTGATGCAAGATTGCCTTTACACCTAGGATGCTCCTGCATCAGACACCCAATGTAATTTGAGAAGTGACCCTGTCACATCTCAGGTGTGTAGAGGAAAACCAAGATGGTTAACCTTGTCTCTTGTTAGCCATGATGAATCTTCAATAGGTCATGCTTTCCATTTGACCAGATATTATTCATATGTCTTTTTCCTTGTGCTTCTTCCAACATGACTATCTAGTATATCCTCAATCTCCTTGGTAGTTGAAGTAGTTGCTGGAATACTCCATTGTGCTTCTGTGATCTCATCTTTAACACCTCCTTCATGATACTCTGTCAGATCTAAAATGTTAAATACTACTAAAATATTCAGCTCATTAGGCAATTCTACCTCACAGACATTTCCTAAATCATGCTTCTTTAGTATCTTACATGGCCCAAACTTCTTCATTTCTAGCTTGTTATATGTGCCTGCTGGAAATCACTCCTTCCACAAATGAACCATGACTTCATCTCCAACTTGAAATTCCTTATGCCTCCTTTTCTCATCTTCCTTAGCTTTATACTTTGTATTCATCTTGGTAATGTGCATCCTCACCTAATCATGAATGTTCTTCAAATGTTCTACAAAATCCTCAGCTTCAACACTACTTATTTCTCCTTTATCTATCTTCCCCAATTAAGAAGCATTTCTAGGACTACTTCCATATACAATCTAGAATGGTGATTTACTAATGCTCTTATTGACATGATTATTATATGAAAAAATTTCCTATGGTAAAATAAAATCCTATCCTATTAGCTTATCTCCAACCAAACATCTTTGCAAATTCCCTAAACTCCTATTCACCACCTCTGTCTATCTATCAATCTGTGGATAATGTGATGAGTTGAACTTCAAATATTTTTTTAAATTCTTCCACAATGTATGCTAAAAATATCCAACAAACTTAGTCTCCCAATTTGAAACTATGCTATTTGGTAAACCATTTCGTATCACTACTTCTTTGAATAACAATTTTTCTACATGAACTGCATCATTAGTCTTCTTACAGGGAATGAAATGTGCCTCTTTGAAAACTTGTCAACAAACAAAAAAATTGAATCATGCCCTCCTTGAGTCCTTGGTAAACCAAAGAAAAAGTCCATACTGATATCCTCCCAAGGCTTCTCTAGTACATGTAATGGGTTGATGAAGGGTACTCCCCTTAATACCATAAACGCATAACAGAAACAAATAACAAAAATTTGCAAGAAGAGAAAATGGGCTTGTTATTATCTCCACAAATGTGGAATTAAAAATTTTAGAATTACAATATGCAAAGCCACATGGGCATTTCCTTTAAAATATTCTATAGGACAAAGCCTCGAATTATTACCTAGATCTACCTAGAACTGCTCCAAACTGCCTAAGACAACACTATAGCCTTCCTTATATAGGCAATTTTCCACTGCTTGGGAAGGTTCCAAAATTTTAGCCAATAAGGCCAACCAAACTTAGAATTATTTTATTTAACAATTTACTACATCAAAGTGGGCTCAAAATAACTTTTGAAACCCAAAAATAAATTTTTGAAGGAAAATTATTTTCTACCATTTCAAGTGACCCAACTTCTAGAGACCATAAATCATCACTCGTTGAACCAATTGACTATTATGACCCCATTTCAAAAAGGGCACAAAGTTCTCTACAACACTTAACTTGTGCAAGCTCCAATCATGTGAAGTTTCAACCTCATCTGGGGTCTCTAAAGCCTTCAAAACTGAGTTCAAAGTTTCTATACCCTACTACCAATACCAAAAATCTTCAATATCTACAAAGCTAGACTTGATCTGTCAATGAAACTTTATTGGCAGGCTGATATGACCAAAATGATCCTCTAGGGAAGAAAATAGACCATTTTGAATATGAACAGAAAACTTACTAAAAATAGTAACTTTCCAAAAATAGAAACTCTGCACAAGATAGCCCTTATTAAAAAGAAACTAGAAATATTTTTGGGTTATGCAAGATTGCTCTTACACCCAGGATGCTCCTGCATCAGACAGCTAGGGTAATTTGAGAAGTGACCCTATGATGACTCAGGTGTGAAGAGAAAAACCAAGATGGTTAACCTCCTCCTTTGTCAGCTATGATGAATCCTCAATAGGTTGTCCTTTCCATTTGACCAGATATTCTTCATATGTCCCGTTCCTTGTGCTTCTACCAACACCACTATATAGCATGTCCCCAATTTCCTTGGTAGCTAAAATAGTTGTTGGAATACTCCATTGTGCCAATGTGATCTCATTTTCAACACCTCCTTCATGATACTCTATCAAATCTAAAATGTTAAATACTAGTGAAATATTTAGCTCACTAGGAAATTCTACTTCATAGACATTTCTTAAATCATGCTTCTTCAGTATCTTGCATGGCCCAAACTTCTTCATTTTAAACTTTTTGTATGTACCAACTAGAAAATGCTCCTTTTGCAAATGAACCATGACTTCATCTCCAACCTGAAATTCCTTATGCCTTCTTTTCTCATCTACCTTAGCCTTATACTGTGCAATCATCTTGGTAATATGCTTCTTCACCTCCTCATGGATGTTCTTCAAGTGTTCTACAAAATTCTTAGCTTTAGCACTACTTATTTCTCCTTTATCCATCTTCCTCAACTCAGATACATTTTTGAGACTACTTCCATAGACAATCTGGAATGGTGATTTACCAGTGCTCCTGTTAATAGAATTAATGTATGCAAATTTTGTTTGTGGTAAAATCAAATCCCATCCCCTTGGATTATCTCCTACCAAACATCTCAGCAAATTCCCCAAACTCCTATTCACAATCTCTGTCTGTACATTAGTCTATGGATGATGTGATGAACTTAATTCCAAATCTATCTTTAATTTCTTCCACAATGTATGTAAAAAATATCCAACAAATTTAGTGTCCCAATCTAAAACTATACTCTTTGGAAAACCATGTAGCCTCACCACTTATCTAAAAAATAATTCTGCTATGTGAACAACATCATTAGTCTTCTTGTAGGGAATGAAATGTGATATCTTTGAAAATATATCAACCACCACAAAAATTTGAATCATGTCCCTACTGTGTCCTCGGCAAACCAAGAAAAAAATCCATATTGATATCCTTCAAAGGTTTCTTTAGTACAAGTAATGGATGATACAACCCTATATTCTACTTCACTCCTTTTTCCATCTAACATACTCTACAACTCTGTACAAACTTCTTGACATCTTGCTGCAACAGTGGCCAATAATAGTTCTCACTAACAATAGCAATGGTTTTATCTTGACCAAAATGTCTAGCCAATCCTTTGCTATGCTTCTCCTTGATGAGATTTTCCCTCATGGAACTTTGTGAAATGCACAATTGACTCCCTCTGAATAGCATACCATCCTAGATGATGAAATCCAACCACTTTATTCTAAGCTTCACCAAAATCAGGATCCTCTAGATACAAACTCATGAGTTCCTTGAACCCAGCCGTCTCAATCTGCATCTCTGTTAGTAAAATTTTCCTTCTGGTAAGGGCATCTGCAACCCTATTAGACTTTCCACTCTTATGTTTCAAAAAAAATGTATAACTCTACAAAAGCTCAACCCATTTCAAATGCCTTTCATTCAACTTTCTTTGACTATTCAAATATTGCAAAGCTTGATGATCAGTATAGAAAACAAACTCCTTAGGAAGAAGATAGCGTCTCCACTTCTTTAATGCCTGAACTATAGCATAAAATTCCTAATCATAAATAGAATATTTTCTCTTGGCATCATTTAACTTCTCACTTAAATAAGCAATAGGTTTACCTTCTTGGCTCATAACAGCTCCTATTGCAATACCACTAGCATCACAATATACTTGAAACACCTTATTAAAATTTGGAAGTGCCAAAATAGGTTTTTCTATAACTTTTTGTTTCAACAATTGAAAACTCTTTTGTACCCCATTAGTCCACTTAAAATCCTTTCTATCCCCTCTCATTGTTTAAGTCAAGGGTCCACAAATACTGCTAAAATTTTTGATAAACATTCAGTAAAAGCTAGCTAGACCATGAAAAGATCTTACCTTAGTAGCATTCCTTGGAGTATTTCATTCAAGGATAGCCTGCACTTTCTCCGGGTCCATTTTTAGACCTTCTCCTGAAACTACAAATCCAAGATACACTAACTCCTTCACAAAAGTGCACTTCTTCAAATTAATAAAAAATTTCTCTTCCCTTAACTTTTCAAACACCATACAAATATGAATCATATGCTCCTCCAATGTCTTAGTAAAGATCAAAATATCATCTAGGTAAACAATGACAAACTTACCCAAAATTTCTTTCAGAACCTCATTCATTAGCAACATGAAAGTACTCAGTGCATTGGTTAGCCCAAAAGGCATGACTAACCACTCATACAGTCCTTCCTTTATTTCAAAGGTAGTCTTCCATTCATCTCCTTCTCTGATCTAAATCTGATGATATCTACTCTTCAGATCTATCTTTGAGAAATACACAACTCCATTCAAACAATCCATAATATCATCCATCCGCGGTAAAAGAAATTTGTACTTGATTATAATATTGTTGATAGCTCTAGAATCTATACACATCCTCCACTCTCCATTCTTCTATGGTGCTAATACTACTGGTAAAGCATAGGGAATCAGACTCTCACAGATCAATCCTTTCTGCAACAAATCCTATACTTGTCTATTCAACTCCTCACTTTCTACAGGTGTCATTCTGCGTGCTTCGTTATTTGAAAAACTTTCCCTTGGGATCAAGTCCATCTGATGACTAATCTTCCTAACTTGTGGTAATCCACTAGGTACATTATTAGATACAATAGCCTGAAACTCATTCAACAAATCAGCAACTTCTATAGATACATCTTCTACTTCCTGTTTACCAACTTTTGGAATTAAAGAAAAACATATGTGCTCATGCCTCATAACCTCTAGAAATTTTTTTCCATCAACAAAACTTATTCTTGTAGTACCACATACCTTTTCTTCTATGTCCTTCAATGGCTTTATCTTATGTCACACTCCATCCTTTGTCAAGAAATAGGTGTTCTCATGACCATCATGTAAAGCATGCTTATCAAAATGCCACGGTCTTCCCAATAACATATGACACACATGCATAGGTATGATATCACATAGTACCTCATCATGGTACCCACCAATCTTGAATTTCACTAGGCACTGTTCATTAACCATGACCTTGTGGTCATCCTGCACCTAGGCAATCTGGTATGGATGTGGGTGTTTCTGTCTCTTTAGCTTCAACTTTTTCACCATCTCTTCTAACACCAGATTTTCAGTGCTTCCACTATCGATAATCACATCACAACACTTATCCTAACACTTAAAATTGGTGTGAAATAGGCTCCTCCTTTTCTCAGGTTCATTCTCACCAATCAACAGGACTCTTTTGTTAATCAGTGTTTCTCCTCTTTCAACATCTTTAGAATGTGATGATCTGGCATCTTCATTTACATGTGCAACTCTAGCTTGGCCTTTAGTTATCCTATCTTTCCTTGGTGTTGAGGACATTCAAAGGCCCTATGACCTTCTTCTCCGGAATGAAAACATGTTCTAAAGAAGCCTCCCCTTTCAGATCCTTGTCCTCTTCCTCTCTGATCTCTATTATCCTAACCTTGGAAATGGTTGGAATTGTTTCCTTATTGATTTTGATTGCTATTAGCATCATCCTTCTTTTTTGGATCTTTAGTTCAGCCTCCATAAGACCATCCACCATATCTTCCACCACAACCTCTTCTACTTTGTTTGCTTTCAAATTTCTTGTTCAACTTTTCCTCCACTTTTATGGAAAATTGGTATGCCTCTTGAATACTATTCATTCAAAATAGATTTAACTCCTCCTGAATGCTTGTCCTCAACCCATTAAGATAATGAGAAACTTTCTCCTTATCAGCTTTTGCATGACCTATTCTAATGAGGATTCGATAGAATTCCTTTGTATACTCTTGAACAAATCTTCCTACTTGCTTCAAACCTTGCATTTTCTTCAGTGGGTCAAGCTCATAATCAATAGGAATGAACTATAACTTCAATTTATCTACCATTTGATCTCATCTTGTGATTTTATCCTTTCCTCTTCTATTTTTCTCTAACTGAATCTCTTGCCACCAGATCTTAGCATGACCCTTCAGTCTGACCTTCACAAATCTGACCCTATTAGGATCCTCAATATCTTCATACTCAAAATATTTTTCACATTCATTCATCCAGTTGATCAATTCCTCTAGGTTAAGCTTTCCAAAAAATGTCAGAACCTCAATCTTAGGTCTCTTTTTGATCTTTGAAATGGCTCAAAAAAGTCTTTCCTCTTCTTGATTGAAAACTTTGACTTCTCCTTCCTGATCAGAATTTCCTTCTCCTTTGGCTTCATCCTCACTTTTGTCTCTGACATTTAGGTTCATTCCTTTTCAAATATCTTCTTGCAATACTTGCACTTGTCTCTAGAACTCTCTAACCTCAAGTGTCACACCATCAGCTCTTCTACCACGTTCCCTTCATGGAGGTATTTTCACATTGCTTGCTGAAACCCTAACCACAGTCTTGGTGAAAACTACCTCACATTTGGTGATCAATTTACACACTCAAGAACTCTTTCTCTAATACCACTTGATGAAGGGTACTCCCATTAATACCACAAACACATAACAAATATAGAGAACAACAACAATTTGCAAGAATAGAAAATGGGCTTCTTATTATCTCCATAAATATGGAATTACAAATTTTAGAATTACAATATGCAAAGCCACATGGGCATTTCCCTTACAATATTCTATAAGAAAAAGCCTTGAATTATTACCTAGATCTACCTAGACTTGCTCCAAACTACCTAAGACAACACTACAACCTTCCTTTTATAGGCAATTTTCCACTGCTTGGGAAGGTTCCAAAATTTTAGCCAATAAGGTTGACCAAACTTAGAATTATTTTATTTTATAATTTATTACATCAAAGTAAGCTCAAAATAAATTTTTAAACGCAAACAATTTTTTTTGAAGGAAAATCATTTTCTGCCATTTTAGGTGACCCAACTTTCAGAGACCATAAGTCATCACCCGTTGACTTGATTGACTATTATGACCCCATTTTGGAAAGGGCAGGAAGAACTCTACAACACTTGACTCATGCAAGCTCTAATTAGTGAAAGTTTTGACCTCATCTGGGGCCTCTAAAGCTTTCAAAACTGAGTTCAAAGTTTTTGTACCTTGCTGCCAATACCGAAAATCTTCAATATCCACAAAGCTAGACTTGATCTATCAATGAAACTTTACTGGCAGGTTGATATGACCAAAATGAACCTCCAAGGAAAAAAATAGACTATTATGAGCATGAATGGAAAAATTACTAAAAATAGTAACTTTCCAAAAATAGCAGCTCTGCACAAGATAGCCCTTATTGAAAGGAAACAAGAAATATTTTTGGGTGATACAAGATTGCTCTTACACCCAGGATGCTCCTGCATCATGGCTGATACAACCCTAAATTCTCCTTTTCTCCTTTTTCCATCTAACATACTCTACAACCCTGTACAAAATTCTTGACATCTTGCTACAACTGTGGTGAGTAATAATTTTCACTAACCAAAGAAAGGGTTTTATCTTGACCAAAATATCTAGCCAATCCTCCACTATATTTCTCCTTGATGAGATTTTGTCTCATAGAACTTTGTGGAATGCACAACTAACTCCCTCTAAATAGCATACCATCTTGGATGATGAAATCCAACCACTTTATTTTCTCTAGAGTAATAGGTTCTATGAATTCTTTCCAAGCTTCACCAAAATCAGAATCCTCTGGATACAAACTCTTGAGTTCTTTGAACCCAACCACCTCAATCTACATCTCTATCAACAAAAGTTGCCTTTTCTAAGTGCATTTTTAGCCCTATTAGACTTTTGACTCCTGCATTTCAAAAAAAATGTGCAACTCTACAAAAACTCCACCCATTTCAAATGCCTCTGATTCAACTTTCCATGACTATTCAAATATTACAAAGCTTAATGATTAGAATACAAAACAAACTCCTTAGGAAGTAGATAGTGTCTCCACTTTTTTAATGTCTAATCGATAGCATAAAATCCTTGGTCATAAAAATAATATTTTCTCTTTCCATCATTTAACTTCTCACTTAAATAAGCAACATGTTTACCATCTTGGCTCAAAACAACTCCTATTCTAGTACCACTAGATCACAATCTACTTCGAACACTTAATTAAAATCTGGAAATGCTAAAGCAGGTTATTCTGTAATTTTTTTTTCAATAGTTTAAAAATCTTATCTACCCCTGTAGTCCACTTAAAATCTTTCCTATCTCCTCTCTTTGTTTTAGTCAAGGGTCCACAAATACTACTAAAAATCTTGATAAAATTTCTGTTAAAACTAGCCAAACCATGAAAATATCTTACCTCAGTAGCACTCCCTAGAGTAGGCCATTCGAGGGTAGCCTTCACTTTCTTTGGATCTATTTTTAGACCTTCTACTGAAACTACAAATACTAGATACACTAACTCCTTCACAAAACTACACTTCTCCAAATTAATTAGTAATTTCTCTTCCCTTAACTTCTCCAACACCCTATGGATATGCATTATATGTTCCTTGAATATCTTACTAAAGCTCAAAATATCATCTAAGTAAACAATGTAAAAATTACCCAAAAATTCTTTCAGAACGTCATTCATGAGATGCATGAAAGTGTTCAGTGCATTCGTTAACCTAAAAGACATGACTAACCACTCATACAATCCTTCCTTTGTCTTGAAGGAAATTTTCAATTCATCTCCTTCTTTGATCTAAATCTGATGATATCCACTCTTCAGATCTATCTTTGAGAAATACACATCTCCACTAAAGGAGTCCATAATATCATCTATTCATGGCAATGGAAACATATACTTGATTGTGATCTTGTTTATTAGCATAAAATCTGTACACATCCTCCATTCTCCATTCAACTTTGGTGCTAATACTACTAGTACAACATATGGACTCAAACTCTCTTGAATCAATCCCTTCTACAACAACTCATGTACTTGTCTCTTCAACTCCTCACTTTTTCCTGGTGTCATTCTATGTACTACCTTATTTGGAAAATTGGCTCCTAGAATCAAATCCATCTAATTACTGATCTTTCTTACTGGTGGTAATCTATTAGGCACGTTATCAGATACAATATCTTGAAACTCATTCAAGAAATCTGCAACTTCTACAAGTATATCTTCTACTTCCTCTTTACCATCTGTTGGAATTAAAGAAAAACACATATGCTCATGCCTCATACCCTCTAGGAAATTTCTTCCATCAACAATACTTATTCTTTCATTACCACATCCCTTTTCTTCTATGTCCTTCAATGGCTCTAGCTTGTGTCGCATTCCATCCTTTGTCAGGGAATAGGTATTCGCATGACCATCATGTACAATATGCCTGTCAAACTACCATGGCCTACCAAACAATGTATGACATGCATCTATAGGTATGATATCACATAGTACCTCATTGTTCTATCTACCAATCTTGAACTTTATTAGGCATTGTTCATAGACCATGACCTTGTGGTCATCTTGCACCCAGGTGATCTAGTATGGATATGGGTGTTTCTACCTCTTGGGCTTCAACTTTGTGACCATCCCTTCTGAAACCAAATTTTTAGTGCTTCCACTATCAATAATCACATCATAAAATTTATCGTCACACTTGCATCTAGTGTGAAACAAGCTCCTCCTTTGTTCAGGTTCATTATCACCACTCAAAATGACTCTTCTATTAATTAGTGTTTCTCCTCTTTCAACATCTTCAAAATATGATGATTTGGCATCTTCATCTACATGTGCAACTCTAGCATGGCCTTTAGATCTCCTATCTATACTTCCTTAGCATTGTGGACATTCATATTCCCTATGACCTTCTCCATAGTAAAAATAAGTTCCATGGAAGCCTCCTCTTGTGGATCCTTGTCCTCTTCCCATTCCTCTTTGATCTCTATTATTTTGAACATGGAAATGATTGAAATTGTTTCCTCTCTGATTTTGACTTCTACTGGCCTCATCCTTCTATTTTGGATCTTCATTTTGACCTCCATATGACTGTCCACCAGATCTTCCACCATGACCTCTTCCGCTTTGTCTTCTCTCAAACTTCTTGTTCAACTTTTCATCTTTTTTTTGGGAAAATTGGTATGCCTCTTCAATACTATTCATTTAGAACAAATTCAACTCCTCCTGAATGGTTGGCCTCAACCTATTAAGGTAACAGACAAATTTCTCCTTATCATCTTTCGCATGGCCTATTATGATGAGGATTTGATAGAACTCTTCCATATATTCTTGAATAGATCTCTATGCTTTCTTTAAACCTTACATTTTCTTCAATAGATCAAGATCATAATCAATAGGAATAAACTATCACTTCAATTTATCAACCATCTGATCCCATCTTATGATTTTCTCCTTTCTTCTTCTATTTCACTCTAATTGAATCTCTTGCCACCAGATCTTCGCATGGCCCTTCAGCCTAGCCTTCGCAAACTTGACCCTATAAGGATCTTCGATATCTTCATACTCCAAATATTCTTCTAATTCATTGATCTAGTTGATAAACTCTTTTGGGTTAAGATTTCCTAAAAATGTAGGAACCTCAATCTTAGGTCTTTTCCCAATCTTTGAAATGGCCCAGAAAAGCCTTTCTTCCTCTTGGTTCAAAATTTATCCTTCTCCTTCCTGATCAAAATTTTCCTCTTCTTTGGCTTCATCCACTCTTTGATCTTTGACTATAAGATTCATTCATCTATGAATCTCTTCTTACAATTCTCACACTTGTCTCTAGAGGGCTCTAACCTCAGGTGACACACCACCAACTCTTCCATGATGTTCTCTTTGTGGAGGTATTCTTGGGCTTATTGTTGAAATCCTAAACCATAGTCCTGGTGCAAAATGTTTCACAGTCAGTGATCTATCTACACACTCAAGAACTCATTTTCTGATACAACTTGATGAAGGGTTATCCCCTTAATACCAAAAACATGTAATAGAAACAAAGAAACAACAACAATCTGCAAGAACAAAAAATGGGCTTCTTATTATCTCCAGAAGTGTGGAATTATAAATTTTAGAATTACAATATGCAAAGCCACATGGGAATTTTCCTTACAATATTTTGTAGGACAAAGCTTCCAATAATTACCGAGAACTACCCTAGAAAACACTACGAGCCTTCCTTATATAGACAATTTTCCACCACCCAAGAAGGTTCTAGAAATTTAGCCCTTAAGGCCGACCACCCTTAGAATTATTTTATTTTTCATTTCTATTACAATAGGGTCAGCTCAAAATTATCACAAATTATATTTTTAGGTAGCCCAACTTCCATAGGCCATACTTTTTTAGCCATAGCTCCATTTTTCTATTATAACCACTTTTTGGAAATGGCAGGACTTGATCTATAGTGCCTGACTTGTGCAAGCTCTAGTCAGCTAGGGGTCGATCATGATCCAAAATCTCTAAGGCCTTCAAAATTGAGTTCAAAGATTTCATACCCAAAAACCTCAATAACGTTACCAATACAGATGATATTACAATGAAACTCAACTGGTAGGTTGATATGACTAAGATGAACTTCCACTAGTGAAATCAAAACATTCTGAGCTCATATAACCAACTTACTAAAAATATTAAGTTTCCATAAATAGCAACTTTGTACAAGATAACCCTTATTGAAAAGAAACAAAAAATATATTTGGGTGATGCAAGATTGCCCTTACACCTAGGATGCTCTTACATCAATGTTATAGAGAAGTTGTATTGGATTAGGGAGAGGGGGCTGAATGAGTAATCCCTAATCTGAAATAACTTAACAAATTTTCTCTAATTAACTCAATAACAACTTGATAAAATACAGTTCACTATTTACCAACAAGAATAAATAAACTATAACAATATGTAAATCATTCACAACATGTAACACCAATATTTAACGTAGAAGCCTAGCTTTGGGAAAAAGCACTATGGTAATTGTCACCTACTATGAAAATATACTTTTGGAGTACACTTGGTTAAGAGAAAATCTAGTTAAAGATTATAATAGATACTGTTAGGTTTCACCTGGTCAAGGTATTTATCTCAGATCTATTAGGATCTTCACCTTATTAGGAGTGGCCTTGTTAGAGGGCTTCAAACACTCTTTATAATGTTACCTTTTCAAAGAATTTTACAATAAGACTATTAGGTATGTTGGAAATTTATCTACACTAATGTATATGACTTAATATAGTGTTTTTATTATGGCAATAAAGTCATATATTAGTTTGGAGTCAACGCACTTGATGAGAAGATTAGAAATTGGTTAAGTGTTGAAGACTGGACAGTGTACAGAGTTCCTGCAGCTTAGAGCATACATGCACATGCGTACAGAAGAATTATGGTGTGCACCCTAGAATTTAAGTTGGTTAGACTATATTCATGTTTATTCTATGAGCGCATAATCAGATATGCAAGTATGAGGAAGATACATACAGTTGAAGTTGCACAGCCAGTGTGTGCTAGTGAAGAACACAGTATGCAACCGATTGTTAGCATTTTGTGTTGCATTTATATTTTAATGATGTAAAGGCTATGTGCCTATTTTAATTAGGTTTCCAACATGTATATTTGTTTTTTTGTAAACACACATGAGCCAATTCAATTGGAAGCGCTATATGTAATAGGTATAAGGGATGACCTAGTTGTTTATTCTATATGCGCGTATATATATAAGATGCACCCATTGTAATTAGCATGGAAGTTGATAGAAAATTGTGATAAGAAAAGAAAAAATGCGTGAAGACACTATAAGAGGTATTAGAGCTTTGCAAGAGGTCAAAACATCAGCGCATCAAAGGAACTGATTTGACAAGAAGTGTCATAGTGACAGTTCATCTAGCAGATATAGTATGTATATGAAATTAGTAGGTTATAGCCTTCATCACTTGAGTAGTGAGCTCTTGGATAGTGCATCCTCTCCCCTAATAGGGACAATTGTAAAAGACTCCTAACAGGGTCTAACCCTTGACAAGGTCTACTATACTTAAAGCATTGTAAAGCAGCTCCTAATATAGTTAAGGATCTTCTAACAAGGATCATAAAATACTAGTATAAAATATTAGTGTGGGTCAATTCCCACTAGGGTTTTTACCTATTTGGTTTTCCCCATAACCATATTGGTGTCATGTGTTGATTTCATGTTTCATGTTTATGTGGATGTTTATTTTAGTACTTAAGCATTTAAGTTTAATGTAAAGATTAAAGCAAAAAGTTAAAATACAGTGAACACTGATTCACCCCCCCTCTTAGTGTTCCCATTCCTAACAATTGTTATCAAAGCTCTGGTCCTCAACAAAGAAGTTTAACCACTTGAGGAGATCATGGAAAAATAAGAAATGAAACATCTAAAAGAAATCTTGAGGCCACTCTTGAAGACTTGGACAAATCTGAAAGAGAAATTGAAGAACTAAAAGAAAAAGTCATTGATGCTCAATTAGTTATCAAAAAGCTAAGAAGGGATCTGAAAGAATGTTCCACCAGTGAAATAGGGATAATGGTCAAGAAAATGAAAAAATAAAATGCATCCTTATTAGATCAGCTTGAAGAATTTGATGATAAACTAATTAACAATCAGGATGTCTATAATGAACAAGTGAAAGATAACCTTCAACTCAATGAAGAACTAAGACAAGCAAACTAAAAATCTTGGAGCTAAAGAATAGAAAAGAAAGCTTGGAGTTTGAATTGAAAGAAGAAAAGAATCACATTGACAAATTACACACCATTCTGATTTGATAGAATCTCAGTTGTATGGAAGAAGAGCCAAAGGAGACACTAGCTATATTGGATACAATGAAGCACAAAATCAGATTGACAACATGCAAGAAAGAAATGATACACAAAAAGACTCTACTAATGATAAGAAGACTGAAGATCAAACCAAAGATAATGGTGAACCACCTAAGAATGAGTGCAAGCCTATAGACTACACTTGTTTTGCATGTAACAAGCATGGACACATAGGAAGGAACTGTACAGAGGTAAGACCTTTTAATGGTTACTATTATTCATGCAATAAATTTGGTCATAAAGCTATGAATTGAAGGACTAGTAAAAAGAATAGGATTTAGCATGATCAAAGAAATCAGAATCAAACAAATATAAGAAGTTCTCAAAATGTTACATGTTAAATATGTAACTATAATGGTCACTCGATGAGACAATGTAAAATGGTGACTCATGTCAATGTTCCGAGGAATATAAGAGCTCTAGTCATTTGTCACTCTTGTAACAAGGCTAGACACATCTGAAGGTTCTATAGATCAAGGACACAAGGTCAAGAAATCCCTAAAAAAGATCGAAGAACTAGTATTGGATCCTGAAGGAGAATTCAAGTTTGTGAAAGCCTCAAAGGATGTGAGCTTGATTTGGTTAGAAGGAAATAAGGAAAAATTTGTTGAGAATGTATTGGATGCATCCATAGTGGATGCACCCTCTACATCTAGATGAATGGCCCTTAGGGTCATAGGGGGAGCTAATTTAGCTCTAGACCCCTAGATGGCTAGTATAGTCACTCTCTGATTATGTACCTTTGAACTTAAGCTTTTGGAGAAAAAAGGAACCTTGGTGCAAGAGTGCACATACTGATTGTTCGCAGAATAAAAGTTGGAAATTTTTAAGTGACAACCTGGTTTATGCAACAAGCATTAATGGTAGAATTTTTACTTTAAGCACACAGAAATCTTTTTTATTACTCATTACATTCAAATTCAAAGTAATTAGAGTGCAAAAAGAGCCTTAGAAGTTATTGTGAAGATTTTTAGATTGATCGTTAAGTGATTAGGAGTTCATTTGATCAGTTGCAAAACCCCTAGTTTACCATGCTGATTCAGAAGCCTTCAAATTATCTAAGAGAACATTTGGAAAGCAATAAAATAGGTAAGTGATGGCCACTCCCATAGTATTTGATGTTGCAGAAAAGAAAAGGTATGTGTTTAAGAAGCATCCATTTAAGTCTACCCTAGATGACTTAGAGGGAGAATTATCCCACATGCCTATGGGTGTTATGCATGTCAAAGACATTAGGGATTACATTTATTGTAAGAAGGAACTTATAGGATTGGATAGACTAAGGGTACACATGGAAACCAAACAAAACCTTCTTGTATGAATATGAAAAGTGGAATGATCACCCTATAGTGGAGTATGCTATGACATATGAGTTCTATGAGATAGAATGGATTAAAATAATTCTAAGAAGAATTCATAATGACCTATTTTGGATAGGTGATGTGCCTATAAGAATCACTAGTGACTTGATATATGAGATGATAGGCCTATCTAAGACTGGCGTTATCCTTCCTATGGGAAAGGATGTCAAAAAAATTGTTGATAAAACATGTAAGTGAAGGAGTGATAGGCGCGGGATGACAATTGAGCTTATTGAGAAAGCTGACATTGAATTGATCCCATGATACTTGGATATAGGTTTCATCACACCAACAAGGTGAATAGTGTGTCTGTGGGCACAATTCTAGTAGCCATCAGACTTGTGAAGGAAGATGGGGAGTTCAATCTATGTGAGATCTTGCATGCACAATTGATTGATAACATCAAGGCAATCAAGCATGACAAGACCAAGATATTCAAGTTTGGGTCTTTGATCATTTACCTGTACCTTCATATAGTCAGGATAGTATCATATTTGTATTTAGACAACTTCATTCTAACCATGCCATAGATATCTAGAAAGGCATCTACTGAAAGTACATTGAGAGATTACATAACATTGGATTTTAAGACCTTCAAGGCCAAGATGCAAATGAGGTATAGAATTCTAGAAAACATTGTTGACAAATAGAAGGATACTATTTGTTTGATGGTTGAAATAGATACAAATTGCATGGAGGCAGTTGCATCTAGAACAAAATGGATTCATCCACTTGGATATGAAGTAGAGGAACAAGTTTTAGAAGCATATGCTCAAGTATTGCTTTCGGTCCCTACTGACCCTAATGAGCCAATATGGGGAACTTATGAGGAGAAGACAAGAAAAATAGATGCCAAACTAAATAGTGTAGCAACAAAGAGAAAGGTTGCTAAAGTCACATCAGAGATCTTGAGAATACATGGAGTGTCTCAAGTAGATCTTGACAAAGCAAAAGAACAAAAGTTTGCTTTGGAATTAAAGAGCACAGATGCAGCAAAGGCAGAATAACATGATCCCTAGTTGAAGAATGTAAAGATAGAGAAATCAGATGAATAGAAGGATAAAACTGATGATACTCCTTCTGTGACCAAGGTAACCATTGACCTTACTACTCCCCCAAAGTATAAGATAATGGAAAAGAGGAAGAAAGAGGTTGGCACCAGTCATCCATCCTCATGAGCAATACGAAGAAGAAAGAAGACTCAAGATCCTCTTGAGGTAGGTTTCAAACCTAGCTTAAAAGTGCTAAATGCAAGAATAGTTGATGAAGGAAGAATTGATCAGGTAGGGAAGTTCAATGATAAATTCAATGAAATAGACAAATCTGAGATTCATAGTATGTTAGTCAAACATATGCTGAAGTTCAAGAAGACAATCTTGGAACTTTTGACCATGATCCCTGACAATGTATGGAATATCCTCAAATTCTAAAAGAGATAGGCTATTGAAGAAGATATGTGGATAAGGGAAAAGATCTTAGATGAAACCCTTCCTATATGTGAGCTAGAAGAGAATAAGTTACTATTAGATTTGGTGAAGCCTCACCTCAGAACCAAGATAAGAACATTGAATATAATGGATAAAAACTATGAATTAGTTGCCAAAGAAATAGAGAAAGCCTTTGAGAAGGTCTTTATAAATAGGAACATGTATCCACCTACTACGCCCATAGCACATATACCCAGAATGGTTACAAAAGGGTCAAAGACAATCAAGGTATAATCTACAGGTCCTCAAGAATCAATGCCTACAGTAGAAGCAAATGAAAGGTAGATAAGTCTATGCCCACTATAGAGAAACTAAAAGATAGCACAATGATCATTAATAATGTGGAGATAGCCATGGCAGCCACAAATAAGGATCTAGACAGGTTTGAGGAATCTTTTTTCAGCACCTAAGAAGCTTAAATTCTTTATGGTAGTAATTCTCCAAATCCATGAGAAGTAATGATTGAAGATATAACAGATGAAAAAGAAGAAGAAAAGAAAGAATCAGAAAAAGAAGAAGAGAATAATGAACCATTAGTTGAACCACTCAAGATAAAACAAGAAGTGATGGAGAGTACTCCCATCACCCCATCTGTAGCATTTTTGTCAAGTTTGACACCTGACACATCCAGTTTGGACTCATGGAGAGAAGAAGACCTGATTAAGTTTAGCCTCTTAGCTATGGAGAAGACCAAAGAAAAATAAGTGATGAGGAATCCCCTCCTAGTAGAATCAGTAAACGTTTTGAACAATTTGTTGCCAAAGGACAAGCAAGTGTCCCAGGTTCACTCTATTGATGATGTGAGTTCAGTGATCTCATAGTTCAAAGGAAACTTCTCTAGCTTGGAAGAATCGACATACTATTAGGAATAGTCCCAAGAGATAACTAAGAGGGGGGGTGAATCAGTTATCTACAAGATTCAATTCTTTATCCAATTAAGTATACTTAAACATAAAGCATAAACACAATGAAAGAACACATGAACACAACACCAATATTTTGGTTATGGGGAAACCCAAATAGGTAAAAACCCCAGTGGGACTTGATACCCACTAATATTCTATACTAGTGTATAATGATCCTTGTTAGAAGATCATTTACCCTGTTAGGAGTAGCTTTACAATACATGAAGTATAGTAGACCTGGTCAAGGGTCAGACCTTGTTAGGAGTCTTTTACAATTCTCCCTATTAGGGGAGAGGATGCTCTATCCGAGAGCTCACTACTCAAAGGGGCGAAGGCTACAACCTTCTGAATAAAAGATGCACGCTATATCTGGATCTTGGTGAACTGTACTTTGACCTATTTTCTAGATCAGTTCCAATGTATAGCACAAATACTTTACTTGGTCACATAGGCCTTCTTTTGATGGCTCAACACTTTGCACATTCTTCTCTGCTCTACTTAATAAACCATGAACCACACTCTAGCAATCACAAATGACTGCCTATAAATATCTCTCCTCTAAATGATATAATCAAGTCAGCCTGTTAGAACCACCTTGAAATCATAAAAGAGAAACCATAAAAAGCTCCAAAAAACATTATGTTGGCTCTATTATGCACACAACATATTCTAGGACCTATCCAAATAAGAGGAACTTTCTCTCCAAGTTGAATAAACTCATGCACTCTTAACCAAACATCAATAAATCATCTCTAAACTTAACTCCAAGGGTGCATAACCTAAAGATAGGTGCAACTCAAGAACCAATGAAATCTCTATTAGCTCCACTGAACAAACATTGGAAACTACTACTAGCAAATGGTGACTGCATAACTTCACTTGTGTTCATCATCAAACCATGCATCCATGAACTTAACATCACTAACATGTCTACAACATATATCCTAGGGTGCATGCCCATAAGACAACTGTATGACCAACTATACATAGAACACTACCTGTAACTCTATCAGGAACACTGTTGACAAAAGTTTCTATATAACTATTTGTACTAACAGTTAACCTCTGTGCCCATGATATGATGCTAATATCATGTCCATACATCATAAACATAAATCTTACTACATAATACTTCTATGCATGCTACTTTCCATATATTCTCATCAATGACAAACATACAGTCAGTACCGGCCTACTAGAAAATCTCCAACAATCTCCCCCTTTGGCATTGATGGAAACATGTGGAATGAAAACCCACCACCAATCCAAATGAATAATTCTTTAATAAAATTCTCCATTTCCTCTTCAAAATTCCCCCAAAGATGAATCCTCCATCTACTGCAATATATTCCAACATTCTCCATTTCCTCAACTGAACTACTGTCACAACTGAATACTGCTCCCCCTAAGTATATTACTCCTTCAATTTTTCATGACTCTATATACTACTCCCCCTTTGACATCAATGGAAAATGGTGCCATTCATTTTAAGCATTGGTACTACTCTAGAAGTAGAGTAGTCAACCTTCCATCAATCCTAGAGGACTGATGCCATTCCTGCTTCCTTCTAAGTAGAATCAAGGAAGGGAATTACTCCCAACTTCCCCCTGAGATACTCAAAAGTATCCTTAGGCAAGGGATTTGTGAATATGTTTTCCAACTGATCTTTAGTATTCACATAGTCCAACTTAACTTCTTTCTCTACCACTTTCTCTCTTAGGAAGTGATACTTGATCTCAATGTGCTTTGTCTTTGCATGCATCACAGGGTTCTTTGACATATTAATAGTGCTAGTGTTATCATAGTGAATAACAATAGGATAACCAATCCAAATTCCAAAATCTTTTATCATCTACTTGATCCAAACAATTGTAGAATAATTCAAGGCTACTACAACATACTCTGCTTCTACTGTTGACTGAGAAATATGATTTTGTTTCTTGCTTTCTCAAGTGACAAGTCTATCACCAAGAAACACTGCTCCTCCTGATGTACTCTTTCTATCATCAACACATCCTGTCCAATCTGCATTAGTGTACACATGAAGCTCAACATTTTTTGAATTGGGATACCATAAACCATAGTCTATAGTTCCTTATAAGTATCTAAATATCCTTTTTATTGCCATGAGGTGACTTTATTCAGCCTTTGCTAAAAATCTTCCAACTATGCCAATTGCATTGGAAATATCAGGTCTAGTCTGAGTAAGATAAATAGGTTTTCCAATCATAGACTTGTATAATGTTATATCAACTGCTGGTGAGTCATCTTCCTTTATAAGCTTGCATCCAGTAATCATAGGGGTCCCTACTAGCTTGCAATCATCCATCTTGAATTTCTTTAATATTTCTTTCACATACTTAGATAGATTAATGAAAGTGCCTTTCTCTTTATACTACACATTCAATCCTAAAAAGTATTTGATAGGACCAATCATGCTCATCTGAAATTTATTCTACATTTCCTTGAAAAATTTAGTACTAAGTTTGTCATTACCTCCAAAGCTAATGTCACCAACAAATATAACTTCAAGTAACAAACCTTTAGATGTCTCTCTAATGAATAGATTACAATCTATTGCTCCTTTCTTGAATACAATATTTTTTCAGTATCCATCTAGTCTCTCATACCATGCTCTAGGGGATTGCTTAACTCCATAGAGGGCCTTCTTCAATCTACATACCATATCAGATCTATCTAATAAGGTGACTATTTCAAGCTGCTCAATGTATACTTCTTCTTTCAGATCTCCATTCAAGAAAGATGACCTGACATCCTTTTGATAAACTTTGAAGTTTTTGATTGTAGCATAAGCTAGAAACAACTTAATAGCTTCTAATCTACTCACAGGTGAATATGTGTCTGAATAATAAATGCCTTCTCTTTGTGCATATCCTTTGCATTCTAATCTTGCTTTGTTTCTTACTACTATACCATCTTCATTCATTTTGTTTCTAAATATCCACTTTGTACCAATCACATTCTTATCACTAGGTCTTGGGACCAGTTCCCAAGTGTCATTCTTAATAATCTGAACAAGTTCTTCTTTCATAGCATCATGCCAATGTGAATCATTACAAGCTCTTCAACACTTAAAGGTTCAATATAAAATAATAAACATACTACTTCACTATTAGGTGAGTTCTTTGCTTGTGATCTTGTCAAGACTTTACCACTCTGATCTCTAATGATGTCTTTCTTTGAATGGTTTCTAGATGTAAAATTTGGAGCTTTAACTATTGCTAACTCATCAGCTTTAGGAGTCTCTTCCTCACTTGTCTCAAGGTCATTGAACAACACATCAATGTTGTCAAACATTTATTCAATAATTGTCTCACTAGAAGAGGGTCTAGGTTCCTCTTCAATCATGGGTGAGTAATCATGATATCTTTCTTGAACCATAAACTTTTCATCAATCTTAACATGAGCAATTTCAATTATCTTTTTCAATCTTAAATTGAAACATCTATAAGCTTTACTTTTAGTAGAGTAACCAAGGAAAATACCTTCATTACTTCTTGCATTAAAGTTGCCTATTGCTTCATCCCTCTTGATGTAGCACTTGCTTCCAAAGATTCTAAAGTATTTTACTATGGAAACATTACCAAACCAAAGCTCATATGGTGTTTTTTCAGTGCCTGGCCTTAGTTGAATTCTATTGATGGTGTAGACTGCTATATTGACCACATCTCTCCAGTAGGTGTGGGAAACCTTTCCTTCTATCATGATGTTGCATGCTACGTCAAGAATGATCCTATTCCTTCTCTCAACAATCCCATTCTTCTGAGGTGTTCTAGGTGCACTTAACTATCTCTTTATGCCATGTTCTTCATAGTACTCATAAAATCTGTCAGAGGTCAATTCTCCTCCTCTATCTGATCTCAAACATTGAATCTTTAATCCAAATTCATTCTCAACCTTAGCTTTGAATATTTTGAACTTATCAAATGCTTTTGACTTATCTTTCAAGAATGCAACCCACATCATCCTATTATAATCATCAAAAAATAATATGAAATACCTTTCACCATAGTATGATCTTGTTTGAGTTGGTCCACATAGGTTTGCATGAATTAGATCCAACTTATTCTCTGCTTAATTGTGCTTGCTCCTGAATGAGTTCCTCACATGCTTTCCCATCACACATTCCCTGCATATAGTATCAATTGGCTTTTCTATGCTAGGAAGATCTCTTACTGCCTTAACATTGCTTATCTTCACTATGTTATCAAAATTGATATGACATAGTCTTTTATGCAACAACCAACTGTCAGCAACTTTAGCAACAAAACAACTTGCTTCTGAGTTGAGTTGAAAAACATTACCTCTTGTCTTTGATCCTAATGCAATCATAACACCATCCTTGTTTTTAATGATGCATTTGTCATCTTTGAACTCCAACTGATATCCTTTTCCAAGTAATTGTCCAACACTAAGAAGGTTATGTTTCAAACCATCAACATAGAGAACATCATCAATATTGTTCTTTCCATCTAGAGTGATGGCTCCTCTACCAACTATTGGTTTAGGAGTGTTATCTCAAAATCTAACCATACCACCATTGTATTTGTCCAAATGAACAAATCTACCTTTATTACCTATCATGTGATGTGAACAACCACTATCTATAATCCATTCTGTCCTTATATCTACTTGAGAAATCAATGCTAGCTCTTGATTTACTTTCTCATCTTTAGGAACTAACTTACTATTCATTTTGTCTACAATAGCAATGAATCCAATTTCTTCTTCACCTAATTCATCATCTAAAACTCCATCTCTAGAAAAGTAAGATTCCTTAGAGTACTTACACTTGTAATCCTTCTAGAACTTTCTAGCTCTAGTAGGACACTTAGTTACAAAGTGACCGATCTTATTACATGAAAAGAACTTAAATGGCAATTGACCTTCATATTTTCCTTTTCCTTTCCTTTCTCTTTTAGCAATCATAGCAATAAAGTCATCTAAAGTTTTCTCTTCATCATCATCATCAAAATTACCAGAAGTGTTTGCACAATTTTTACCATGAACTATTACTTTGATGGTTATCTAACTTTTAGGTTCTATCTTCAATCTTGAAATCTCAAAAAATGAGATTTTGCTGATCAAGTGACGCAGGGGCAGGGTAGATACAAGCAGAATCAAGAAGAATTGAGACCACTTGAATCAACAACAAGCCATTTCTCAGAGTTACAAAATGGAAGCAATATAAAATAACATGAAATCAATGAAATCAAAATAGATATGAGACAATCAACTAGCAGCAACAATAGAGAATTATGTTATTTCTTTCAACATGCTCGGCTATGACGCCTTCTGGGTTTCGGCCTTATACAATGAGAATTATGAAATTAGAATTATAGCTTGCATCCTATCTTTGTCTCCAATGATATATTTTTATAATCCTTCCTATATCTTTCTCATCATGATGATCTCCTTGATTCCCTACTACAACAATCTAGACCCCTTATATAGCCAGCTAAGCCACAGGTCGGCCAGTCAGGCATTTACTTACAATATAGGTCCAGTCTCAAGATTTAAACCAAAAATAATGCTAGAATTAATATAAATTGATGTGACTTTGGATTTAGGTCCTAACATGACTCAATATAATTCATTTAAGTTCTCAAGGTCCAATTTGATCACACGAAACATCGCAAGAAGAAACACCACACGTTTCACCCGAAAACTAGCAGGAAATAGGTCTTGAGGAAAAATGGACATAACATTTTACTCATAATGAATTGGAGTTTCCAATCTTGGGAAATGATATTAATTTATGTCCTCTAAAAATACTTAAGAGGAAAAAGGCTGATTCCTTATGGATCAAGGTCGCCAATAAGAACAATCAGCACGAAAACTGTAGCAACGGCTCTGATGCAAAAACTGGCAGAAAATAGGTCCCGTGCCAAAATGGCCATAACTTTTGACTCATAATGAATTAGGAGATTCACCTTTGGGAAATGATATTAATTTAAGTCCTCTTAAAGTCCTTAAGTGAAAAAATAAATATTCCTTATAGATCAAAGTCTCCAACATGAACAATCAGCACCAAAACTACAAGAAAACATTGTTCCGACGGTAATGAAAATAGCTGTAACTTTGAAACAATCCATCCAAACTGTATGTTCTCATAGGATAAGGTTCCAAAATAGGTGCTCAACATAATTTAATCTTTTCACACAATGAAACCATCAAATGCAAATATTATAAATAAAACAATAGCGAATAGGTACAGAAATCAGATTTTGTTTTTGGTTGATGCAAGATTACTCAAAGACCCATGATGCTCATACATCAGACACCTGGGGTGAATAAAGAACTGATGTTCACATAAATAAATACTCATATTATGACCTAAATCATAAAGATCCAACTCAGCTTTTGTAATCCATGAACTATCTTCAATTGGCTTGTCTTTCCATTGCACTAGATATTCCATGTAGTCTTTTCCTCTTGTACTCTTGCTCACTCTTTTATTCAAGATCTTCTCAATGCTATCCTTATTTTTCTTAGGATAATCTAGAACATATTCTATCTCATAATTTGATTCAAAGTACTCAAATATATCAGAAATGTTGAATATAGGTGATATATCCATGTCCTCTGGTAATTCTACTTCATAAGCATT
Source organism: Chamaecyparis obtusa (assembly GCA_027943335.1). Classification (NCBI taxonomy): domain Eukaryota; kingdom Viridiplantae; phylum Streptophyta; class Pinopsida; order Cupressales; family Cupressaceae; genus Chamaecyparis; species Chamaecyparis obtusa. Next base: position 355,192 of record BSBK01003337.1, on the reverse strand, counting down.
TCCACTGTCAAACTTCTTCAAAATCTTACAAGGTCCAAATTTATTCATTTTCAGCTTGTTGTAGGTACCAAATGGAAATCTATTCTTCTTCAAATGAATCATGACATCATCTCCAACTTCAAAAGATTTATGTCTCCTTCTCTTGTCTACTCTCTATTTATATTTCAGATTACTGTCCTCCAAATTCTTTTTAACTTCATCATGTGGAGTTCTCATGTATTCTACAAAATGATCAGCTTCAACACTTCTTCTTGTCTCAGTAGGTAAATCTCTTAGCTCTGTGGTTCCCTTAGGATGAAATATAGTAACAATATCAAAGGGTGTCCTTTTAGTGCTTCTATTCACTGAGTTATTATATGCAAACTCTGCTAGTGCCAAAACTAAATCCCAATTAGTAGGCTTCTCTCCAACTAAACATCTCAACAAGTTTCCCAAACTTCTATTCAAAACTTTAGTCTATCCATCTGTCTGAGGGTGAAATGTAGAACTAAACTTCCATTATATATTCATCTTCTTCCAAAGTGTCCTCCAAAAATAACTAGTAAAATTTGTATCTCTATCTGTAACAATAGACTTAGGCAAACCATGCAATCTTACCACTTCCTTGAAGAATAATTCAGCTACATGCAATGCATCAAATGTCTTCTTACAAGGTATGAAATGAGCTATCTTAGAAAATTTTTCAACCACTACCAAAATAGAATCATTATCTCTCTGAGTTCTAGGCAATCCAAGAACAAAGTCCATACTCACATCTTCCCAAGGTCTATCAGGTACAGGCAAAGGTGTATACAATCCTGAATTTTGACTAGTTCCTTTTGCTACTTGACAAATTCTGCAACCTATAACCATTCTCTGTACATCTCTATAAATCTATGGCCAAAAGTATCTTTCTGAAATCAAATTCATAGTCTTATCAATCCCAAAATGTCCAGCAAGTCCATCACTATGTTTCTCCTTCATTATGTTCTCTCTCATAGATCTTCTAGGTATGCACAACTAAATTCCTTTAAACAACATGTCTTCTTGAATGAAATAATCAAACCACCTATCACTCACTATGTTTTCTTTACAAGCTTTCCAAGGCTCTGCAAAATCAATGTCAGTCTCATAGAAATGTTTCAAATCATCAAAACCAAGTACCTCAACTCTCATTTTTGTCAGAAAACTTCTTCTTCGACTCAAGGCATCAACTACCTTATTTGACTATCCACTTTCATGCTTCAATGAAAAGAAAATATTTTGTTCTTCCATTTCTCTTGCAAATGTTTTATCATCAAACAAACATACTCTGACTGTAGTAAAGGGACCTTCATCAAACTTCTCTATCAAAGGAAATAACACTTGCTTCTTTCCATCCATCCAAATAGTATATTGATTCAATCTACCATCATGCAAAGCTTTCCTATCATACTGCCAAGGTCTACCCAAAAGAATATGACAACAATCCATAGGCATAATATCACACAAGACTTCATCATGATAATTCCCAATTTTAAATTAAATAAGGCATTGTTCACTTACAAGTAGTTTATGCTCCTTCTAGATCCAAGCAATATGGTAAGGCTTAGGATGTTTCAATCTCTACAACTACAATTTGTTACCTAGCTCTTCAGATGCCAAATTATCAGAACTTCCACTATCAATGATTACCTTGCAACATTTATCAGTGATCTTACATCTGGTTTTGAACAAAATTTTCCTCAAAATAGGTTCCTCATTAGCTTCTTCATTCCACAAGATCCTTATTAGCATCAAGTTCTCACAATGTTTAGGTTCATTAGACATTTCCTCAACTTCTTCACAAGCCAAATTATTTCTACCATTACCTCCAGTCTTCTTTCCAAAATTAGTACATTCAAAAGCTCTATGTCCTTCTTCACCACATTTGTATCAAGTACCTTTAAACCAAGACTTCTCTTCTCTTTTCCCATTATTGTTATTCCTAGAGTAACCACTATATCTACCTCTAGAGTAATTACCTCTTTTACTAGCAGGGTCATCTTCCCATCCTTTATCTTGTACTAAATTTTCAGATCTATTACTTTCTCCATAAGATATGCCTCTACTTCTTTGAAATCTACCACCTCTTCCTCTTTGTCCTTTTGTCAATCTTTCTTCTACCTTCAAAGAAAATTAGTATGCTTCTTCCACACTATCAATCTTCACATAGCTGATCTCATCTTGAATTGGTGTCCTCAGGCCATTCAGATATCTAGCCACCTTCTCAATTTCATCATCCACATGTCCAGATCTGATATCCAATTTGTAAAATTCCTCAGTATATTCTTTCACACTCATGTCCTTTTGTCTTAGATTTTTCATCTTTCTCATCAAACTAACTTGGTAGTCAACTGGAAAAAATTTCTTCTTCATCTTTCCAAGCATCTTCATCGATGTCTTGATCTTTTCTTTTCCTCTCTTTTGTCTCTCTGTTTTCAAATGATCCCACCAAAGAGATGCATGACCTTTCAACTTTGTGACTGCTATCTTAACCTTCTTATTATCAAGAGTACCTTCATACTCAAAGTAATTATCCATCTCAGAGATCCAATCCAAAAGTGTATCGGTCTCAAGTCTTCCATCATAGCAAGCAACTTCAAATGTAGGTCTGGAGTTAGCCTTAGACAAAACTCTCAAAAGTCTTTCCTCATCTTGTTCAACTTTAGGTTCAGCATTAGGTGCTACTTCTTCTTCTTCATCACTAACATCTTCAAGATGTGCTCCTCTTCTCTGGGCTATCTCTACAGCTTCAAGCCTAGTTGCAATCTACCTCAACATATCCATGATAGCATTATCATTTCCTCTACCACAAACCATCTTGATAATAAAGTTCCAGAAAGATCATAACCTTCTACAAGTTATAGGTCAGACCTCAGATTTCCCACCCTACAACCAATCCAATAAGGTTCTCCACAATCCAATCCATAAGAAAGAACTTTCTCTGATACCACTTGACAATTGGGCAGGGTAGATAGAAGCAGAATCAAGCAGAATTGAGACCACTTGAATCAAGAACAAGCCCTTGCTCAGAGTTACACAATAGAATCAATATAGAATCATGTGAAATAAATGAAATCACAATGGATATGAGACAATCAACTGGCAACAAAAAAATATAATTATGTTATTTCTTTCAACATGCCTGGCTGTGAGGCCTTCTGGGTTTCGGCCTTATACAATGAGAATTATGAAATTAGAATTACAGCTTGCATCTTATCTTTGTCTCCAATGATATATTTTGATAATACTTCTTATATCTTTCTCATCATGATGATCTCCTTGATGCCCTACTACAACAATCTAAACCCCTTATATAGCCAACTAAGCCACAGGTCGACCAGTCAGGCATTTACTTACAATATAGGTCTAGTCTCAAGATTTAAACTAAACCTAATGCTAGAATGAATATAATTTGATGTGCCTTTTGATTTAGGTCCTAACATGACCCAATAACATTAATTTAAGGTCACAAGGTCTAATTTTATCACATGGAACATCGCAAGAAGAAACACCACATGTTTCACCCAAAAATTGGCAAGAAATAGGTCTTGAGGAAAAATGGCCATAACTTTTTACTCATAATGAATTGGAGTTTGTAGTATTGGGAAATGATATTAATTTAGGTCTTATAAAACACCTTAATATTTTAAATTCTGATTCCTTATGGATCAAGGTCACCAACAAGAACAATCAGCACCAAAACTGTAGCAATGGCTCTGATGCAAAAACTGGCAGAAAATAGGTCCCGTGCCAAAATGGCCATAACTTTTGACTCATAATGAATTAGGAAATACACCTTTGGGAAATGATATTAATTTAGGTCCTTTTGAATTTCTTAAGTTTTCAAAGAAATATTTCTTATAGATAAAGGTCTCCAACATGAACAATCAGCACCAAAACTACAGGAAAACACTGTTCCGATGGTAAGGAAAATAGTTATAACTTTGAAACAGTCCATCCAAAATTTATGTGCTCATAGGAGAAGGTTCCAAAATAGGTCCTCAACATAATTTAATATTCTCACACCATGAAACCATAAAATGAAAATATTATAAAGAAAACAATAGCAAACAGCTACAGAAATAAGGAAATGTTTTTAGTTGATGCAAGATTGCTCAAAGACCCAAGAGGGTCCTGCATCAGAAACCTGGGGTGAATAAAGAACTAATGTCCACATCAAGCACTAGTCATATTCTGACCTAAATCATAAAGATCCAGCTCAACTTGTGTAATCCATAAACTATCTTCAACTGGCTTGTCTTTCCACTAAACTGGATATTCCATTTAGTCTTTTCCTCTTGTACTCTTGCTCACTCTTTTATTCAAGATCTTCTCAATGCTATCCTTATTTTTCTTAGGATAATCTGTATCATCTTCTATCTCATAATTTGATTCAAATTACTCAAATATATCAGCAATGTTGAATATAGGTGATATATCCATGTCCTCTGGTAATTCTACTTCATAAGCATTTCCACTGTCAAACTTCTTCAGAATCTTACAAGGTCCAAATTTCTTCATTTTCATCTTGTTGTAGGTACAAAATGGAAATATATTATTATTAAAATGAATCATGAACTCATCTCCAACTTCAAAAGACCCCTACTACAACAATCTAGACCCCTTATATAGCCAGCTAAGGCACAAGTCGGCCAGTTAGGCATTTACTTACAATATAGGTCCAGTCTGAAGATTTAAACCAAAACTAATGCTAGAATGAATATAAATTGATGTTCCTTTGTATTTAGCTCCTAACATGACCCAAGAACATTCCTTTAAGGTCGCAAGGTCCAATTTGATCACACAGAACATCACAAGAAGAAACACCACATGTTTCACCTGAAAACTGGCAGGAAATAGGTCCTAAGGAAAAATGGCCATAACTTTTTACTCATAATGAATTGGAGTTTGTGCTCTTGGGAAATGATATTAATTTAGGTCCTCTAAAACAATTTAAGAGAGAAAAGGCTGATTCCTTATGGATCAAGGTCTCCAACAAGAACAATCAGCACCAAAACTGTAGCAACGACTATGATGCGAAAATTGGCAAAAAATAGGTCCCGTGCCAAAATGGCCATAACTTTTGACTCATAATGAATTAGGGGATGCACCATTGGGAAATGATATTAATTTAGGTACTCCTAAATTATTTAAGTGTGAAAATAAATATTCCTTATAGATCAAGGTCTCCAACATGAACAATTAGCACCAAAACTACAGGAAAACATTGTTCTAACATCAAGGAAAATAACTGTAACTTTGAAACAATCCATCCAAACTTTATGTGCTCATATGAGAAGGTTCCCAAATAGGTCCTAAACATAATGTAAGATTCACACACCATGAAACCATAAAATTGAAATATTATAAAAAAAAAAACATAAAATAGGTACAAAAATGAAGAAATATTTTCTGTTGATGCAAGATTGTTCAAAGACCCAAGATGCTCCTGCATCATCAATGTCTCTCTCTTGAAATTAGATGTAAGCTACATGGTCTCATCAAGGATATTGATCTTTCTTTCATATTCTAGAGTGAGAGTAGTCATCAACTTGTCCATAATATCTTCCTCGAAGACCTCTCCACCATTGTTCCTAATTCTAGCAACTGCTCCATTGATCCTTTGATTATAAGCTCTGATGTTTTCTTTAGGTAGCATCTCTAATGCATTGAATCTTTTCTTCCATGTCTTTCTATGCGCATCCTTTACTTGCTAGTCTCCTTCAAATATGTTTGCTAGGTACTTCCATATGTTGTGGGTAGTGTCTACCTTCTTTATCTCTGAAAACTCACTATTAGATAGGGTGTTGATAAGGGCTTCTTTAGCTATAGAATTCTGATGAAACAATTCCTTTTGTGTGTCAGTAGAATCATCCTTTGCAAGGTCTTCTAAAGTAGGAATCTTGGCTTCTTTGATAGTTACATTAAAAACTTCAAAAGCAGTGCACTGCAAATGGGTCACCATCTTGTTCTTCCAATCAAGATAATTCTCTCCATCAAACTTAGGACTCTCTTTTCTAAAGTATGCCATCTGATCAACCTCAAGCTATTAAAATTTCTCTCCAAGGCACTTGGCTCTGATACCAATTGTTAGGAATAGTCCCAAGAGATAAATGAGAGGGGTGGGGTGAATCAATTATCTAAAAGATTCAATTCTTTATCCAATTAAGTATAGTTAAACATAAAACATAAACACAATGAAAGAACACATGAACACAACACCAATATTTTGGTTACAGGGAAACCCAAATAGGTAAAAAACCTGATGGGACTTGATACTCGCTAATGTTCTATACTAGTGTATAATGATCCTTGTTAGAAGATCCTTTGATAGTAGACCTGGTCAAGGGTCAGACCCTATTAGGAGTCTTTTACAATTGTCCCTATTAGGGGAGAGGACACACTATTTGAGAGCTCACTATTCAAAGGGGAAAATGCTACAACCTTTTGAATAATATATACACACTATATCTAGATCTTGGTGAATTGCACTTTGACCTACTATTTGGATCAGTTCCAATGTATAGCAAAAATAATTTACTTGATCACATAGAATTTATTCTAATGGCTCAACACTTTGCACACTCTACTCTGCTCTGCTTAATCAACCATGAACCACACTCCAACAATCACAAATGACTACTTATAAATATCTTTCCTCTAAATGATATAATCAAGTCATCTTGTTAGAACCACCTTGAAATCATAAAAGAGAAACCATAACAAAATCCAAAAAACATTTCATTGGCTCTATTATGCATGCAACATATTTTGGGACCTATCCAAACAAGAGAATTTTAGACACATGCTACACACTGTCGGCTCTACCAAAACAATAGGAAATTTCTCTCCAAGATGAATAAACTCATGTACTCTTAACCAACCATCAATAACTCATCTCTAAGCTTAATTCCAAGGGTGCATACCCCAAAGTTATGGACAATCAAAAATCAATAAAATCTTTGTCAACTCCACTAAAAAAACATAGGAAACTGCTACTAGCAAATGGTGACTACATAACTTCACTTGTGTTCATCTTCAAACCATGTGTCCATGAACTTAACATCAATGACATGTCTAAAACATATATCTTAGGGCACATACCCATAAGACAACTGTACAACCAACCATACACAGAACACTACCTATAACTCTATCAGGAACACTACTGACACAAGCTGCTATATAACTATATGTACTAATAGTTAACCTCTACGCCCATGATATCATGCTGATATCATGTCCATACATCATAAATAGAAATCTTACTGCATAATACTTCCACACATGCTACTTTCCATATGTTGTCATCAATGAAAAACATATAGTCAGTACTGGCCTGCTAGTAAATCTCCAACACATACTTAGTTGTAGAAGGAAAATATATGAAGAAAAGGCTCAATGAATTGGTTAGCAACTATGCACTTGACCTGAGCTCACTAAAAGTTGGTCAAGCATCCCTTGAGGAGTTTTCTGCAAAGGGAAGGAAAATAATTGTTGAATGTATTAACTAAGATAAATTAACTGGTGATCTGTACAAAAAGGTACAAGAAGTAGAAGCCACGATTGACAGCATCATGAAATCAGTTAAAGATCCATCTATGGATGTAAGCATGTGTAATAATGTTTACTAAGGATAAATAGACAAAATTGAGAAGGCAGAAAAAGAGATAACAAAGATAGGGGGTAGGCAGACTCAGCTAAGAAATGCTCTTGCACCCTCATTAGACATCCTCAATCAGAATATCAAGGAGATCAATATCACCATAGTGACATATGATCAAGGTCCTACCACATATTTGGAGAAGATTGAGAATATGTAGTATGCACTATGTGCCCATCTCCAAATTGTCAATTCTTTGATAACTTTTTGGAAGAAAGAGATCTAGAACTTGCAGATTGCATATCCAGCTGTGTTATCACAGTAAGTTTTTGAAGTTTCAATTTTTGATAAACCTTTTTCATTAATGTCAAATGGGGAGTTATGTATAGAATATGGATCAAAATATGTATAGGGAGATATAAGTATATGTATAGAAGACAAATTTTTTTTTGTATTAAGGACAGTTAGCAACTTGGCCATATTCCTTTGTTTCCATCAATGAAAAAGGGGAAGGTTGTTCGAAATTTGGCTACACTAATGTATATGACTTAATATAGTGTTTTCATTATGGAAACAAATTCATATAGTAGTTTGGAGTTAGTGCACTTGATGAAAAGATCAGAAATTGGTTAAGTGTTGAAGAATGGATAGTGTACAGAGTTCTTGCAGCTCAAAGCATTAGCGCACATGTGTACGGAAGAATTATGGTGTGCACCCTAGAAGTTAAGTTGATTATACTATATTAATGCTTAGTTTATGAGTGCATAATTAGATATGAAAGTATGAGGAAGATAGAGGCAGTTGAAGTTGCATAGCTAGTGTGTGCCAGTGAAGAACAGAGTATGTATCCGACTATTAGCATTTTGTGTTGTAATTATATTTTAATGATGTAAAGGCTATGCACCTATTGTAATTAGGTTTCCAAAATGTATATTTGTTTTTTTGTAAACACACTTGAGCCAATTCAATTGGAAGTGTTGTATGTAATAGGTTTAAGGACCGATCTAGTTGTTTATTCTATATGCGCATATAAATATAAGATGCACCCATTGTAATTAGAATGGAAGTTGATAGAGAATTATGATAAGGATATTAGAAGTGTGTGAAGAAACTATAATAGGTATTAGAGATTTGTAAGAGTTTAAAGCATCAGCACATCAAAGGAATTGATCTGACAAGCAGTGTCATAGTGACAGTTCATCCAGCAGATATAGTGTAAATCTAAAATCAAAAGGTTGTAGCCTTCACCACTTGAGCAGTGAGCTCTTGGATAGTGCATCCTCTCCCATAATAGGGACTATTGTAAAAGACTCCTAACAGGGTCTAACCCTTGACAAGGTCTACTATACTTAAAGTATTGTAAAGAAACTCCTAACAGGGTTAAGGATCTTCTAATAAGGATCATAAAACACTAGTACAGAATATTAGTAGGTGTCAATTCCCACTGGGGTTTTTACCTATTTGGGTTTCCCCATAACCATATTGGTGTCATGTGTTGATTTCATGTTTCATGTTTATGTGGATGTTTATTTTAGTACTTAAGCATTAAAGTTCAGTTTAAAGATTAAAGGAAAAAAGTTAAAATATAGTGAACACTGATTCACCCCCCCCCCCCCCTCAGTGTTCCCATTCCTAACAAGGTATACTCTATTAAGACATTTCTCTATTAAAAATGCTAGTAAGAAATATTAAATAAAATTGAATTGTATATTTGCAACTATCTTTTCTCAACCAGATCCTTGTGTTCTCTTCAATCTTCACTTCAATTCTTCATTATCTACTAGCATCAACACTTCATCAAATCCATCTTTTCCATTCAAAATCTCTCTATTCCTTCTTCACTACTTTAGTCAGTGACACTTTGACTATTCAATTCTCCAGCCATTTTCCCATACAAGATCATCCTTTATATAGACAATTTTTACATCTTAATCTCCTTTATTACATTTTTTTTAACAATCTTAACCATCCAATTTATTATACCTTGAATCTAGATCTCAACAACATATTTTCTTTACACCTAGGAACTTGAAATTTTCTAGAAACTTGTTCCATCCCTTTTTCCATTTATATCTAGGTGTAGATCTCCACCTTGAACTTTCCTATCCATAGATATCTTGTAACTAACTCTCCTTGTCATCATGATCAACCAACTCATCATATCTAATCATTAAATGTCGATTCAATCCTTATTTAATATTTTTCCCTTGCTCAGTGTTCTTCACCAAAATTTATGTTAACTTCACTTAGTTCTTAAAGCTCTCTTTGTTTTTCACTACCTTTGATTCCTTTTTCTTCATTCAATTACCTTCCTTTTACCTGTACCTTACTAAATTACATTTCTTTCTTGGTAGACAAAACAACTTAACTTACTGACTTACCAAATCTCTATTACCATGCTTTACCAACTTAATATATTGATATGTTCGATAGAAAATAATTATATCAACATAGTCTAATTAATTTATAATTAGTATGAGTTTCCTAATGAACTTATTAAACTTCATAACATATTATTTCTTCTTCTCCTTAACTCATTCATCTTATATCATTACCGAATGATATGTTAACATAATATAAACCAAAAATCAATTGCTTGACATCAATTACAGGACAATAACTGATCTATCTTTTCTACTATCATGTATTCTTCTGATCTTGGTTGGTCTTCATCATCAACTCGATCAAATAATCATTCTTTAATATTACTATTAGTTATTGTAACAATCTCCTTCTTTGGCATTTATGGAAACACTAACAAATTCAGTGTTCAATTGATGATGGTATCCCTCACTGTCATTCATATTTTGTACTCCCTCTGAGTAGTAACTTCTTCTTTTATTTTCTTGATCTTCCATCTATAATCTCTCTCTTTCTATCAATAGTAGTCTTCTATACTATTTTGTTTTCTAGTTCTATCAACAACATTCTCCTTCTTTGTATTCAATAATCATCAATGATATTCTCCCACTCAACTTCTCCATCTTTTGATAAACTTATCCTTACATCAATTGACTTATTCATCTCCCTCTTTCATATATTCTCCCTCCAATAATGTCATTCATCCCCCTATTTGAAAATAATGCGAACGAAACATAAAATTATCAAATTATACCTAAAGTATATAGATTTTCCATTGTAGTCATAAACATCCTTCACATCTCTAGGCTTCACCTAAAGAGTGAACACTAGCATAAACTCAAAAAATATATATTCTAATGAGTTCCTGAATTGATGCAGCATGCATATTTCCTTAGTTCACATAAGATAGGGGAAGAACCCCTAAGTTACCTCAAAGATACTCAAAAGAATCCTTTGATAATGGTTTAGTAAATATGACAGCTATCTATTTTTTAGAATTCACATACTCCAATATCACATGCTTACCTTGTAATTTCTATCTCAAGTAGTGATACTTAATAGATATATTCTTTGTCTTTGAATGCATCACATGATTCTTTGATATGTTAATAGCACTGGTATCATCACAATAAATTTTAATAGGATCAATAATTTTTTCATACATACCTTCCATTAATTATTTGATCCATACAATGTTATAACAATTCATAGTTGCTCCCACTCTAAACATTTTGAACGGCTTGAATGCTACCACTCCCACCTAGTTTTCTAATGGCACACCTACTTTGGATGTTGGTTCAATGGCTATTGCTGGTTTCCCTCTATCCAACACTACTGCTACTAGTGAAACGCCCCCTGTTGGTGTCACCCCTGCTTAGCTGGTGTCTAGTTTGTTTGGGATCTCAGCTGCCAAGGGTTTTGTGATCTCATACGACAATGTTGCTACTTTTGAAGTGGGCATTCTAGGTCTTGGTCCTACATCTTCTAGGCATAGGAGATCCATTCCCTCTTCCCTTGTTCCTCCCATACCTATGAGTAAACCCATTAGGGTTCTTCTTGACTCTGACACTATAGATGAGATTTTGAAAAATAAGGAAGACTTCTCTTCTAATGCCACCATTTTTCACTTCAAGGGTTTTTGGCCCTCACTTTTTGACTTGCATGCTTGGATTTCCAAGCATTGGGAACCCATCTTAACTAATGTTATTCAGATTTACCCTGTGGTTAGGTGTTTTTTTATTATCAAGTTTGATAAAGCTAAAGATAGGAATACCATTCTATGCAATAACTATTTTATGTAGGAGGAATGTTTCCCCCTGATGGCCAAACCCTAGAATGTGGGGTTTGATCCTCTTACTAAGTCCTTCAATAAAATTCCCTTATGGGTTAGACTTCTAAATCTTCCTCTTTACCTCTGGTTAGATTCTATTCTGGAAGTGGTGGGTGAGGCTATAGGGGATTTCCAAATGGTGGATCTCAGTTCCTTTGACATTTTCAAAACAACTTATGCTTGTATTCTTGTGGTGGTTGACATCTCCAAGGGTCTTCCTGAGAAGATCACTTTGGCTTCTTCTTCAAGCTCTTGGACACAAACTCTTGATTATGAGGGTATTTCATTCTGTTGCTAGAAATGCCACATGACTGGTCATCTCACTCCGTGGTGTGGTTTAGACAAGGTTAAAACAAAGAAAACACCTACTTGGTGGTCAGGGGTTGCTGCCCATCATTATACAGTCTGTAAAGCCCCAATTATTGGAGGTTCAGATGCCATCTCTCCTCCTTCTAATAAAGCTTTGGATGATGCTTCTGTGGAAGTTCCAAACATCTCTACCACTACTATCACTACTTTTGATTTGGCCTTGGATCATGTTGCTATTGTCCTTGTCCAGTGTTATGCTATCTTCTAGTGTTGTTGGATAGGATGTTGTCTCTAGCATGGGTGTTCATGGTGCTATCTCTATTTTTGTTTCTTTCTTGGATGTTGATGCAGCACGTTCTTTGTCCCACATTTCTCCAATGAGGGTTCGGGGGAATGATCGGGGTGCCATTCCTGCCCCTTTTGGGGTTTTTGATGTTACCTACCCTTTTGTGGGCTTTTCCACCTCTTCTAGAGTACAAGAGGCTATTGGTAATATGGAGGATGGATGGACTACTATGAAGGGAAAGAAATCTAAATCATCCACTCCCTCTTTTGATACATGAACTTACATTCATATAAGAATGGGCTAAAATGAAAATCTTGATTGTCCTCTGTGGTACTTGGTCTGGGCTTTTGTCCTTTTGGTAGGAACTCTAGTTTGTTCCTTTGGTTTGTTTAGTGGGGCACCACATTTTTTTTGATCTTTTATTGCTATATCCTTTCATGCTCTTGTACAAGATTTTAGGTCCTTTCAAAACCTATTTTTACATAATCAAAACAATTCATAGTTGCAAAAACATACTCAGCTTCAATAGTAGATTGTGAAATATAATTATGTTTCTTGCTTAACCATGTCACTAGCCTTTCTCCTAAAAAGAAATCTCAGCCACTACTATTTTTTCTGTCATCAATATTTCTAGCCTAGTCAATATCAGTATATACCATGTGATCAGAATCTCCTCTTGTGTATAACAGACCAAAATCTTTAGTCCCATTCAAATATCTGAATATTTGTTTAACTATAGACAATTGTGTCTCCTTTGGATTTGTTGAAAACCTTGCAACTATACCAACAAAATGTGCAATATCAGGTATAATGTGTAAAACATATTGTAGTTTACCAATCATAGATTGGTAAAGTGACTCATTTAGTTCCTTTGTATCATCTTCTTTCGACAATTTACAACTAGTAGTGATTGATGTTCCAACCAGTTTTGAGTCTTCCATATTAAATGTTTTCAAGATTTCTTTGATATACTTAGATTGATTTATGTAGATCCCATCCTTTAAGTGTTGAATGTAAAGTACAATAAAGAATTTAATCTCTCCTATGAGAGACATCTCAAATTCTTGTCTCATTTCCTCAACAAATGATTTAGACATTATCTCAATTCCACCAAATATAATGTCATCAACAAATATCTCAGCAATCAAAATTTCATTAGAACTATCACATTTCAAGTATAAATTATTTGTATCACTAGTCCTTTTAAATCCAATCTTAACTAAATAGGATTTTAATCTTTCATATCATGCTTAGGGTCTTTGCTTCAATCAATATAAAGCTTTATGTAGTTTGCATACCATATCCTTATTTCTTTTGTCAACAAATTCATTAGGTTGTTCAATGTAAACTTCTTCTTCAAGAATTACATTAAAAAATGTAGACTTAACATCCATTTGATAAAAATTTGAATCCTTTGTAAGCAACATATACAAGAAATATCCTTACACCTTATAATCTAATAAAAGGGGTAAATATATCACCATAGTCAATACCTTCTTCTTGTGCATACCCCTTGCAAACTAATCTTTCTTTATTTCTGATCACATCTCCCTTCTTATTGAGTTTATTTATAAAAATCCACTTTTCTCTAACCACATCTTATCCTTAGGTATCGGTACAAGTGACCAAGTTTTATTCTTTTCAGTATAATCTATTTCTTCTTTCATAACATTCATTGAGTCTTGATTCTCTAGTGCATCCTTTATTGATCTTGACTCAAATTCAAAAAATCAAACATGTGTTATCTTTCAAATTACTTCTTGTCATGAATCCTACATTCTTATCTCCAATAATTCTTCTCGGTGAGTGGTGTTTCCTCACATAGTTTTCTAATACATGATCGATGGAGTGTTCAATAATGTTTTCATCTCTCAGTGGAGGCTCATCATGTTCATTAGTTTCTTCTTGTTGTTTCTTGATTGTATCAACTAGATTACCTTCCTATGCATAGCCAAATGTTTTATAATCCTTAGGTTCCTTTTTTTGATCCTCTTCATTCCTTTCTTTCTTCAATTGTATGTGGTTGAGTGTATAAACCATAGTACTTATAGCTTCTCTTTAAAATGTTTGTGGAACCTTTTTGTTAATCAACAAAGTTTCAGCACAATCAATAATGGATCTATACCTTCTCTTAGCTATCTCATTTTTTTGTGGACTCCTCAGTGCAGATAATTATCTTTTAATTCCATTCCCATTACAGAAGATAGTAAATTTATCAAAGAAAAATTCACCTCCTCTATTAGATATTAAACACTTTAGCTGTTTTCCTATTTCTTTTTCAAGTCTTGCCTTATAACACTCAAACATTTGAAATGCATCAGATTTTTCTTTTTGAAACATAGAAGACATCATTATTGAATAATCATAAAAAAGAAAATGAAATACCAATATCCATAATAGCTTTGAACTTTCATTGGACCACAAAGGTTAGTGTGAACTAATTCCACAATATCATTTGTAGAGTAGGATTTACTTTGAAAACTTGACTTAGTCATCTTACCAATCTGACATTCTTTACACATAACTTTATCTCATTTTCTTAATCTTCGTAGTCCTCTAACTCTACTCTTCTTAATTACTTTGATCAAATTATCAAAATTCACATGACACAATGTCTTATGCCATAACCATACATCTTCAGTTTTAACAAAGAAGCAATGTTTTGCATCAATATCAAGATAAAATAGATTATCTCTTGATTGTCCACCAGTTCCAATTAGATCTCCATCAACACCAAAAATATTAACCTTTTTATTCTGAAATACCAGTCGTTGGCCAATACTTTTCAATTTTGCAATACTTAATAAATTATAGTTTAGTCCTCTAACCCAATATGCATCATTGCATTTCATCTTTTCATTTAATACAATTGATCCATTACCTTTCATAAGGCATGGAGAATCATTTCCAAATCTGACAAATCCTCCATCATACTCTTCTAGGTTCAGAAACTTATCAATATCACCAGTCATATGATGTGAATGTCCACTATCAATAATCCATGGGTCTTGTTTACTTACATGAGAAAGAAGTTCTTTTTTACCTTCATACTTTTCTTCATCCAAATCTTCCTTTACTGGAACATACATAACTTCATATTTTTCTTTGGTATCAATAGATTCATCATTAGTTACACCTTCGTCATCTAAGTAGAAAGACTTCTTATTTTGGTTCTTAATATCTTTGAATCTTCAAAGTCAATTGTCTCTTTTTTCATTCTTATGATTCATGTCATTGTCAGGACATCTATATGCAATATGTCCAATCTTATTACAATTGAAACATTTCAATGGTAACTTGCCTTTGTACTTTACTTTGCCTCTAGGTAGTCTGTTAGCCAAGAGTGCTTCCATTTCCTCTTGTTCTTTCTCTTTAGTCAAGCTACTGCCATAATCATTTACATATGAACTACTATGATTTTATGTTTCTCTTCTTAATGGTCTAATGCTCATAGATGACTTGAAGGCAATTTCAATGGTTAGTAGACTATTATCATAATTGCTAAGCTCAAATGCAGTTAGCTTACCAGTTAGGGCTTCCAAAGTAACAACATTATTTGGTGTAGATCTCAATTCCTAAATCATAGATATTCCAATAGAATATTTCAAAGAAAGAGTTCTCAAGATTTTACTTACTACTTTATTAGTAAAGGTTCTACTAGCACCTCTGATAGCACAAACAAATTCCTTGATTCTGCTACTATATTGCATGATGTTATCTTCATCCTTCATTCTCATTTCATCATACTTTCCCCTAAGACTATCAACCTTAGCTTTTTGTACATTGTGATGTCCTCCATAGATAAGTGTAAGCCTGTCCCACATCTCTCTTGAATTAGCACAATCCTTAACATCATTGAATTTGGCATCAAAGAGGGAAGAGGAAATCTATATCATAACCAAGTTGTGTTCCTTATTTTATCTCATATGAGAAAATATTAAAGGTCTCATAGGTGGTGGAGTGTAGTCATTATCCAAAAGATTCAGTGCAGATTCTCCAAACCTAGATAGATACAATCTCATTTTTCTTTTCCATGTAGAGAAACTTTCTTTGTTCAGCTGAGGTACTTCTCTCCTATACATCTTTGGATCTTTTACTCAAGTCTTTTAAACTTATCACTTCAAAGTACTCAACACTTATACCAATTTATAGATTCCAAAGAGTGGGGGTGACTCAGTAATCCCTTCTCCCAAATACCTTAACAACTTTTCTCTGATTAACTTGGTAGTAGCTTAGTAAAATATAGTTCACTGTTTACCAAAAAAGTAAATAAACTATAAAAATAAATAAATCATTCACACAAATCATTCACAACATGTATTACTAATATTTAATGTCAAAACCCAAATCTAGGAAAAACCACTATGAGAATTGACACCCACTAAGAAAATACTCTTCTGAAGTATGCCTGGTTAAGAGCCAATCTAGTTAAAGACTATAATACATACTATTTGGTGTGACCTGGTCAATGGATTTTCTCTAGATCTATTGGGATCTTCACCCTATTAGGAGTGGCCTTGTTAGAGGGCTTCAAACACTATTTATAATGTTACATTTTTCAAGAATTTTACAATAAGACTGTTAGGTCTAATTTATTAAGAGATTTATCCATTACAAATATTGGTAAGAAACAATAACTAAAATTCACTTGTAGATTTGTAGCTATCTTTTCTCAATTAGATCTTTCTGCGCTCTTCAATCTTCAGTTCAATTCTTCATTATCCACTAGCATCAACACTTCATCAAATCCTTCTTTTCCATTTTGAATCTCTTTGTTCCTTCTTCACTACTTCATTTGGTGACCCTTCAACTATTCATTTTTTGAGCCATTTGTCCACACAAGATCATCATTTATATAGAAAATTTTTTCCTCTTAATCTCCTTTATTACATTTTTCTTTGATCAATCTTAACCATCCAATTCATTATACCTTGAATCTAGATCTCAGTAACACATTTTATTTTCACGTAGGAACTTGAAATTTTCTAGAAACTTGGTCCATCTCTTTTTCAATTTAGATCTTGGTGTAGATCTTCACCTTGAATTTTCTTGCTAGTAGATCTCTTTTAATTAACTCTCCTTGTCATCATGATCATCCAACTCTTCATATCTAGTCGTTAAATATCAATTTTATCCTTATTTAATATTTTTCCCTTGCTTGGTGTTCTTCACCAAAATTTTGGTTAACTTCACTTAGTGCCTAAAAATTTCTTTGTTGTTCAGTGCCTTCGGTTCCTTTTTCTTTATTGAGTGACCTTCCTTTTGAAATTACCTTACCAAATGGCATTTATTTCTCTATAGCCAAAACAACTTAACTTGCTAACTTGTCAAATGTTCATTACCATGCTTTATTGACTTAACATAATCATATATTCGGTAGAAAAAATTAAATCAACATAATCTAATCATTGTCCAAGTTGTATCAGTTTCCTAATTAAGTTCTTCAACTTCATAACATGTAATTTATTATTCTCCTTAACTCATTCATCATATATCATTATAGAATGATATGGAAACATAATATAAACCAAAAATGAATTTCTTGACATCAATGACAAGACAATAACTGATCTAACCTTTCTACTATCATATATTCTTCTGATCTAGGTCGGTCTTCATCATCATCTCCATTGGATATGGTAACAATTTGTAATTGTCTTTTCTGATAATAAACAAAGGTTGATCTCTGATTTCTTTCCATCTTGGCTTGTTGTTTCCATTGTGTTGTGTTGGATGCAAGGATTGGATTGATCTCTTGTATATTTCATCATGATTGACCATATCAAGTCGTATCAAAGAAATATTTTGCAACAAGGATTTCTTGTGGGGTGGTGGTTTAAAGGATCAGACCTACATCTTCTAGAGTTTGTTAAAAAGGCTTGGATGAATTCTAGAGGTGGAGAACAAAGTGTAGATCCAATGGTCTTAGATTTTTTGACACAAATTTCTACCAGAATAGAAGTAGTGGAGATTTCTCAAAGGAGATAGAAACATCTAGGAGATGCAAGTGATGAAGAGGAAGATGAATAAAATAAGAATCCTGTAGTGGAAGGATAGAAAAATGAGGCAAAACTAGAGTTAAATCATAAAGAGGAGAGGTTCATCCAAGCCTTGACTAATGTTAATAGGAAACCTCATTTTAATCCACTTGATTATTATGGAAACCTAGATGCTAATGAATTTATAGATTAGATCATAGAGATGGACAAATATTTGGAGCTTGAAAGAACTAGTGAAGAAAAGAAAGTAAAGTATGTCCGCACTTAGCTGAAAGGAAACTCATCCTTATGGTAAGAACATCTACATATAGATTGGTAGAGAAGGGGTAAAGACAATATCAAATCATGGTAAAGGATGATGAATAAGTTGAAAGCTAATTTTTTTACTGAGAACTACTAATTAAGTCTATTTAGAAAGTTGTAGAGCTTAAAGAAATGAGACATACGTGTTAAGAGTTATACTGAGGACTTCTACAAGTTCAACATCAGATATGGTTATATAGATGATGAGGCTAGACAACTTTCTCACTACCTTAATTGTTTGAAGATATCTATACAAGATTAAATTTGCTTGTTGTAGATTAGGAGTGTGGAAGTGTTAGGAGAAATAAAATAATGGAAACAAGATAAAAAATAATCCAAGAAGTAAAATGCAAGATGGATTTTACCATAAACCAAATGTGAGAGAGATGCAAGATCAAACACCAAAACCAAGATAATACTCTAAGAATCCAAGAAGAGCGAAGAAATTTTGGTAAGGGAAAAAAAAAAAGCCCTTTGTGTATTATGAATGAGGCATGAAAAGCCTAAAGAGAGAGATAAAGAATATGAGCAAGAAGCTCAATAAAATATGATAGAAATACTATGCGAGATGAGATAAATTGTGTAAAAAAATTGTGAGAAAATTGGTGTCAAGTGCGTGGAGAAACATTTCTTAAGTACAGATGAGTGAAGGAGTTTGCATGTAACTCTCAATGTGAATGAGTGCCACATTCATACAACTGTGTGCCAAGTGTGAGCATCCTCATAAGGAGGAATAACCTATTTTCCTTATTAAAGGAATTATAAAATATGAGTTGTCCTCCCACTTGGACTAGTGGACAAAATTAGATGTAGAGATTCCTTTAGGAATATCCTAATATAAATAAAAGGAGGATACCTTGGTTTATCCTCAAATTAAATAAAACAACCAAGGAAAGATTACTAATTCTAACACCCCCCTTTAATATTTACTTGGGGAGATTAAAGCAATAGGTATAAAACCCAAATGTTTACAATGTTTTTGAGATTTCTCTTTAGAAAGAGTCTTTTTTTAAGATATCGATAGTTGGATCATTTCCCTTGCAATGGATGAGGGACTCATGTTTATTAGCAACTTGATCTTTCATGAAGTAATGCTAGAGTGAGATGTTCTTGGAGATTGAATGGTACATAGTACTCTTTGAAATAACACTTTGATTATTAAAATACAAAGGTGTACGTTCTTGTAGAGGAGGACCCAAATCTTTAGGTAATCTTTGATTCCATAGAACATCTTTAGATGCGTGTGTGCATTCTGAATATTCATTTCTAGTAGAAAATAGAGATGGAGATGGATCAACACTTGAGCCAGGCAAAAACTACTAGTAGATCTCCCATCATTGGGATCTCTACCTAGATCTGAATGAGTAAAGCCTTTTAAAGAAAAATAAAAGTGCAAATCATAAAATTAATCAGTCATGTAAACATCAATGCAATCATCAGTTTCAGAAAACAAATTTGTAATGTATCTATCATTATATGAAAAATCAAGAGGAGTGGAGATATTATAATCAACATCATTATCACCAGTATTATCATTATCATAGTCATCATTATTGTCCTCCACAATAACCATGGGATTAGTACTATAATCAGAATCTTGAACTTTGGAAAAATCATGAAGTTCATCTTGAACAATACACACATCTCTACTAGGACATTCAAAAAGGGGTAAGGTAACATTGAGAAAAGTAGAAATAATGTATTTTTTTGGGTTCTAAAATATCATCGAAAGTGGAATTAGAAGAATCATCAAGTGTGAATGCATTATAAGAATAGTCATCATCATATGATTCATCCCAAATAGGAGAATTATTGAAAATAGAAATATTATCACAGTGAGGATTAGACATAATTAAAGATAACATAATTAAATAAACAAAATGATGAGATTAAGCCAAACAAAGTGAAGTACTTTGAAGATAAAATGCTAAAGAACGAGAAAAAAATAAATAAATTTTGAAACACAAATTTAATGAAGAAATAGAATTAAGTTTCTGAATTTAACTTAATATTAAGTATACTTTTAATGGTACAACTTTAAAATTTTAAAAAATTTAAATTTTTTGTTAAATGTTAAAATAATAAAAATAGATTTGATTAATATTAAAATAAAGAGCGAATTAGTGAATAAAAAAAGTATTAGAGACAATTTATTAACATTAATTTACCTTTGTTTGCACAAATTGATAGAAACAAAGAAAAATTTAAATCAAAAGCTATAGTTAAATTTTTAAATTTTTTAAATTTAAAAAACTTAACAATTAAATTTAAATTTAAAAAAAAACTAACTTTCAAATTTTAAACAAACAAATTTAAAATGGTCAAATAGATTTCTAAAAATAGTCAAATAAACTTAAATACAAAGCTAAGAATTATTTACAACTGAATGTGGACCTCTAATTCAGCCATAGACTTCAACATGGTCATTGCTCATTAGCTAATTACAAAAATGAATATGAATTATTCACTTCGTACACATACATGAATCGACCTGTTGCCTCCTATTTAGATGGGGTTTTGAATCACTCTAAGAAATTGAAAATGAAATGAGAATTAAGCTAAGAACATAGTAAGCAAACTAATTTAAGTACGAGGATGCATCAATATACTAATAAAATGAAATTACTCTAATTATGAAATGTAAAACTAGCTCAAAATGAAAAAGTGAGACAATATTTTGACATAATTTCAATGCTCAAAAAAATTGCGTCCCCAAATGAGGAATGAGAGGGTTCTAATATAGAAGAGGCCGAGTGGACACTGAAGAGTTTCTTGCAAAGAAACGGTCGACCCTTCGTCTCCATGGTGGGAGGTGAAACACATTGGAGAGATTATTTAATAAAATAAATGAAATATGGCCACATGGGTGGCTTTTCCAATTACTTGAATAATTAAATTCAAAGGAGGGTATTTCATTTAAAGAACTAAATAATATTTAATTCCTTTTTAATGTGTATTAGCTAAAAGGGGTGCAATTAATTTAATTAAAGTGATAGGACTTTTGTAATTAAATTAATTAATCATAGAGTTTATTTAGCCAATAAATGTCAATATTTAGGAATTAAATATAGTCTATGATTAATGCAATTTTGAGGTTTTCTGCATTCGACACTAGGTCAAGTGACATCAATTAGGGGATAGAATTGCCTAGGACAATAGGACTTTGATGATGTAGAAATTTGAAGGAATGGACCAAAATTGATTAAGATTGCAAGGTGCCAATTTTGGCGTATTACATTTTGCCCCACTTTGAATTGATGTACGAGCAGCACGTTGATTCAAAGAATAGTCTGATGTGACAATTGATGAGGTTTTCAAGATTATCTCCAGAATGGAGTTTAACCCTCAGAAGTTGAGGTTAGATCACGAAGACACCGATCAAATCGAGTTGTAGAACCATCTCTAGAATGAAGCTTGATTCTCTGAAGCCTAAGTTAGATTGTGAAGATATCAGTCAGATTACCTCTTTAGATATGACTGTCCCTAGAACGAGGCTCAATCTTTAGGATTCAGGGTTAAGTTGCCCTAATACTTGTCAATTAAATGAGAACTTATGTACATTTAGGACTATCTCCAGAATGAAGCTTATTCCTCTGAGATCTGGGTTAGATTTTCCAAATAACTATCAGAAAGAATTTTCAAGAGCCATCTACAGAATGAAGCTTGACTTTTAGGCATTAGGGTTAGATTTCCCCAATACCTAATGAGATTTCAAGAACCATCTCTAGAACGAAGGTTGATCCTTGAGGATTCAAGTGAGATTTCTTAGGTACCTAAAAAGATAGATGACAAGATACGAGACACAAAGATGCCCCTAGTAATGAGCTACCTTGAGTGATGAGGACTTTGATTCAAATCAAACAAATTGGAGAATTGATTCAATAAGATTCAATGATGCAATCATCCTGCCCCCTCGGGAGAGAAATCAAAAGATGACACATTAGAAAGATGATTGGCTGCAAAAGGTTGTAGATAGAGATAAAATCAGAGATCCAGAGGAACTTAGAATAGATTATGGAAGAATCAATAAGTTACCTAAGCGATCTAGAGTGATTTGGAGGTCTTGACCATGGTTGACCAAAATTGACTAGAGTTGACTTTTGATGAAAAAGATGGAGCTGATAAAATGATGATGAGATGTGATTTTGAGCTAACTAGGAGCATTAGATTTTGATTTTGATCTCAAAAATTGATTCTAAGAGATCGATTTAGCCAAGGGTGAAGTTTTTGCGCAAAATGAAGTACTTTTAAAAATTAGGTCAAAAGCTATATAAGGCCTAGAGGGGTCATTTTCAATTCATTATTCTCTTTTGTCTTTAGCAATTTAGAGAGCTCAAAGTGAAATGGAGAGTGTACCAGTGAGATCACATCAATTTGAGTGCTCTCGATGACACAATTAGTAGACGGACTATGACCCACCTGTTAGTAGTCAAAAACTCAGCTTGTATTTCAAATTTTTATCACTTTTTAGGAGATTTAGGTTAGATTTAGGGCTTTTAGGAAGTTTCTCACCAAACTTTGTGTGAGGAAATCATTTCCTCATGTGGACCTAGAGCGGATCTCACACAATATTTTACCCAAAGATGGTGTCCTCGCACGGGGCACGTTTGCAGGCTCATGCAAGGTGTGCATTGATGTTGCGCAAGAAACCATCCTCAATGATGTTTTCTTGTGCAAACTGAGATAAGGTCTCGCATGACTCCCAAATATCACATGGGGATCCTACTTCCTCATGCGAGAAACTATTGTAGAGTTTTAAAGTGTTTGTCCAAATTTGTGTAAAATTTTCCAAGTAGAGTGTATGAGAGGCATGCTTAGGATAGGCATATAGTTTTAATTACCTTTTTGCTTTGAAAAACCATCATGATTGAGATACTAATCGAGTGTTGTCACTTGCATTGTAGGTTGACTTCCTAGACATCATGTTTTGATCTCATCACCAAGTCATAGGGGAGCTAGTTTGGTGGCTAGATGATGCAAAGGGGACACACATCGATGGATTGGTCCTATCTTACTTGTGTGATATAACCAACATCTAGGTAAATGATAGATTGCTAGGTGTACTGGTTGAGCATTTCCATTCAGAGATGAACACCTTCCATTTTCCATAGGGGGAGATGATAGTCACCCCAGAGGATATATATAGGATTCTTAGAGTACCCTTCCATGGCCCACATGTGGAGTATGATGTACAACTGAGAGTAGGCACTTTGGAACTATGAGCCATCTTCTAGGATGATTTAGTGATGGGTCAAGCCATTGCATGGGATGACCTAGTCAGCTAGTATAGAGTAGGACACAGGTTAGTAGTTGTATTGGCAGCATTTCTGGGTTGCTATCTGATGTCAAATTGAGGAAAACAAAGATTAGAGTGTAGTTGGGGACATATGCTATAGAGGATGCTAGATCAGCTAGTCATGAGATTCAAATGGGGTCAATGTATGCTGGCCTAGATGTACACAAGATGCACAAGATCATGTATCAGGGTTCCTAAACCATGGCTGTAGGGGTTTTTGTACTACAAATATGGGCTTGGGAGCATCTCGCCATATGCAGGCTAGTTTTTTATGATACCAGGTAGCCTTTCTAGCCTTATATATACAGGTACGAAGGCCCTATGACCCAGCTAGTGCTAGGTAAGAAAGAGCAGTAGCTAGCATAGATTGATGACATGATAGTAGTGGTTTACCAGCCATGGGTAGGCATAGAGGTATGAGATGATGCTTGGCACAAGTTTCTACATATTTTTTTCTCACGTCCTTTGATTAGGCACACTATTAGCATCATTGAGAGATTCCCTCTATCATGGGTGTTACTATTAGAAAGTAAAGTCCACCAAGATCATTGAGAGTGGGGGTGAATCAGTTATCTAATAATTACAACATTTATCAACTTCAATAGATTTTAACCATGTAAGCAATGTAACCAATAACCATAGAAAGATATTCATACATAATAACACAAGGACACAAGATATGTTGACTACGGAACCTCTTGATCAAAGAGTAAACCCCATTGGGAATGATGCCCACAAAAGATGTACTAATTTGAAAATTCCTTATGAGAGGGTGGATTCTATTAGGAGTCTTATGAAATACATTCAGTATAGACAAATCCCTGTTTGGAGACTTTGAATCCCTATTAAAAGATTCTAACTTTGATATTGCTATTAGGATTTAACTGTGTAGTTTTTGAGTCAAACTCATTGACCCATAATTCATGAGTAGTGGTTCAACATGAACCCATCTCTCATGAGAATTAATGGAACACTTAGCACTCATTGGATCTAGGTGATGCTCATGGAGGTGAAGCACTAGGAGTTCACCTCCGTGAGCATCACCTAGATCCAATGAGTGCTAAGTGTTCCATTCATTCTCATGAGAGATGGGTTCATGTTGAACCACTACTCATGAATTATGGGTCAATGAGTTTGACTCAAAAACTACACAGTTAAATCTTGATAGCAATATCACAATTTGACTTGCTATGGAAAAATATCTCCTACTTATCAAGATTCTAACTCTGTTAGGAGTTATGGAAGATAGAAGGACCCATTGCCCAAATAGCTTTAGGGTAAGATCATTGAACTCACTATCCAACTTATCTTTTTATTACTCTATAGAATAATACCAAAAGATTACTAACCTCAACAATTCAATACTCCTTTGACTGTGCCAAACTGCACCAACTGCTTCTTCAAATCTCAATACCAAATCTCAGTACTTCGCATCTCCTCTTTCAACAATTTCTCTTTCACAATTTCTTCATACACTTACATTCATTAAACTTCATATTAAAATGAGGAAAACATTCCTTCATTTATACCACACTCAAGTAATTACAAATGAGTTGCCATACAAATTATTAAATAAAAGTTTCAACATGTTACATCAAAATTACACCAAACTATCGACTTCCAATCAATATAATTCTTCACTCATGCAACCTTAGATCTTGTGCTACCATCCACATCACTATGAACATGTCCTCAAATTCTCTCTAACTGCACATAACCAGATTCCATCCTGATTAGGAGATATCAACCAATTTCCACAAACCCCTACTTAGGAACAGTGCCTAAATACTGCTTCCACTAGTTTTCCCATAACTTCCATGAATAAGAGAATTACTATATGTGCTCTTAACCATGATCTTATATCACATCATATAGTAATTCCTCAACATCACATAGCTTCATCTTCAATATTCCAAGTGTGATAGAACTCAAACACTATCTGCTTCATTGTTGAACTTTAGTAGATTACTATGTTGACATCAATGAAAATCACAATCATGAATGCAACAACAATTGCTATAGAATGGCTACTAATATTCCCCCGTAGGATATATTTAGTATTGATTCCTAAAAATCTCCCCCATTGGCATTGATGGCAACATAGTTGAAAAAACATCCAAGTTCCATAAATCCAACACTGCAACACTGCTGCTCTGAAAATGCTTTCAAGTCCTCTTCATCAATCAAATCTTGCTTTGTTTTCCTATTCATTTCTCTCCAATAGATGTTTCAGATGGTTTTTCATGTATACTTCTCCCCCATTGACATCAATGACATAAGTTTCATCATTAGGTCAACAACAACTACAATGTCAAAAAATACTATTCAGAAAAAAAAAATACATTCACTAGAATCCTCATGATTCAGCTCAGATACACATACTCCCCCATAGAGGAAGTACTGCCATCTAGTCCAAAAGAAAGATAGGGCTCATATATCACGAGATGGATGCAAAAATCTACATCACTTCTCAAAAGTAGGCTAGGGTATAACCCTAAGAATACCTCTTAGATACTCAAATGTATCCTTAGCCAAAGGTTTTGTAAATATGTCTACAATCTTCTCCTTTTTTCTTAATAGCTTATGTATTCAAGTCTGACTTCTTTCTCTACCACTTTCTCTCTCACTACATGATAATTTATCTCTATATTCTTTGTCTTAGAATGTAACATAGCGTTCTTAGACATACTAACTATGTTGGTGTTATCATAATGTATAACAATAGGCCCAACAAATTTTATTCCAATATCCTTCAACATTTGTTTCATCCAAATTATTTGATTACAATTGTTTGCTGATGCTACATAATCTACTTTTGTTGTGCTCTGTGAAATATAATTCTTCTTCTTTCCTAGCCAAGAAACTAATCTTCCTCCAAGGAAAAATGCTCCACCACTGGTGCTCTTTTTATCATCAACATTGCCTACCCAATCGGCATCTATATATGCACATAGTGTAAAATATTAGATTTTTCATACCATAATCCATACTCAATTGTGCCTCTTAAGTACCTCAGTATCCTCTTTACTGCTGCATAATGTGATTCTCTAGGTTCAACTTGAAATATTGCTATAATTCCAACTAAATGTGCTATATCAGGTCTTGTATGGGTCAAATATTGCAATCCTCCAATCATAGATCTATACTTCTTATGTTCCACTGCAGGAGTCTCATCTGTGCTAGATAACTTGTGTCCAGTTACCATAGGTGTTCCAACTAGTTTACAATTCTCCATTCCAAATCTCTTTAATAAATCATTCAAGTACTTTGTCTAACTTGCAAAGATACCATCACTATTCTATGTTATCTGTAATCCCAAAAAGTATTTCATTTCACCAATCATACTCATTTCAAATTCAGTCTTCATTTCATCTGCAAATTTATCATTGGCTTCATATTCTCCTCCAAAGATAATATCATCAACAAAAATAACTACAACCAACAAACCATTTTCAATTTATTTTATATACAGGTTACTATCAGTTGTGCCTTTTGTAAATCCTAATTTCAAAAAATACTTATCCAATCTCGCATACCAAGCTCTAGGTGCTTGCTTCAGTCCATATAAAGCTTTCTTCAGTTTACATACCATGTCTCCTTCAGTTAAAGGAAAACCTTCAGGCTACTCAATGTAGACTTCTTCTAATTCTCTATTTAGAAATGTGATTTCACATCCATCTGATACACTTTGAATTTATTAAAAGTTGCATAAGCCAAAAACATTCTCACTACTTCAATTCTTGCTACTGGTGCAAAAGTTTCTTCATTGTCAATTCCTTCTTGTTGTGAGTATCTTTTACATGCCAATCTTGCTTTGTTCCTTACTACTTCTCCTTGTTCATTCATCTTGTTTCTACATACCCATTTTGTTCCAATAACATTCTTATCTTTAGGCCCAGGGACCAATTCCCATGTCCTATTCTTTTCAATTTGATCTATTTCTTCTTTCATAGCTTTAATCCAATGTTCATCTTCACAAGCTTCACTAGTAGATTTAGGTTCAATTTGAGAAATCAAACATAACTATTCTTGTACCTTATTTTGAGTCTGAACTCCTCTGTCTATGCTTCTGATAATCTACTCATAAGGATGATTCCTTGATAGATTCATGTTGGGTGTCACTGTCTCAGATCTCACTTCAGGTGTCAGTTCTCCAATAATATCACTATGTCTTTCATTCAACAAATCACTATCAATTTCATATAATAATTTAGTAGTCTCAAGGTTAGGTCTAGGATGAGCTCCTTCATCTGATTCATAATCAAGCATTCTTTCCTAAATTTTGAACTTTTCATCAACTTTAACATTTGTGCTCTCAACAATAGTCTTAGTTCTTTTATTGTAACATCTATAAGCTTTGCTCTTCAATGAATATCCAAGAAATATACCTTCATCACTTCTAGGATCAAACTTTCTAATGTCATCATCTCTCTTAATATAACATTTTCTTCCAAAAATTCTAAAATACTTAACTGATGTTGCATGTCAAAACCATAGTTCATAGGGTGTCTTGTCTGTGTCTGCTCTGATTTTTACTCTATTTATTTTATATACTACCATGTTCATTGCTCTCCAAAATATCTTCACTAAGTCATTCTCAAATAACATAGCTCTTGCTGGTTCAATCATTGATCTATTCCTTCTTTCTGCAATACCATTTTGTTCAGGTGTCCTATGGGCTGAAAATTGTCTCTTAATACCATTCACTTCACAAAAAATGTTAAATTATTTTGAAGTAAATTCTCCACCTCTATCTGATCTCAAACATTTAATCTTCATTCCAGATTCATTCTCAACTTTGTTCTTAATGACCTAAATCTTATCAAATGCTTCAGATTTTTCTTTAAGAAATGCAATCCACATCATTCTTGTAAAATCATCAACAAGAATCATAAAATACCTTTCTCTATAGAATCCTCTAGTTCTTGTAGGACTACTCAAATCAGTATGAACAATCTCCAACTTCTCTACTGTTGTAAACTTCTTGTTGGGAAATGAGCTTCTCTTCTACTTAGCCATCACACATTCCTTGCAAATCATGTTAATAGGCTTCATAATTTTAGGCAAATCTCTTACTACAAGTGTAGTACTCACTTTCACAATGTTATCAAAATTTATATGAAAAAATTTTCTGTGCCATAACCAACTGTCATCAATCTTAGTAATCAAACATGTCACCTCAATAAGATTCAACTAAAATACATTACCTTTGTTTCTAGATGTAGTACCAATCAAATTACCATCCTTGTCTTTTATCACACAAGTTTTCTTAGTAAACCAAACTCGATATCCCTTATCAACTAATTGTCCAACACTCAAAATATTATGTTTCAAACCATCCAAAAAGTAAACATCATTAGTGTTAGTCGAGTAATAGATACTATACCCTTAATAAAACAAGGTGAATTATTTCCAATTCTAACAACTCCTCCATCATAATTGTTAAAATTTATGAAATTTTTCATGTCTCTAGTCATATGATGTGAACAAC
This sequence comes from Chamaecyparis obtusa, assembly GCA_027943335.1. Lineage (NCBI taxonomy): Eukaryota > Viridiplantae > Streptophyta > Pinopsida > Cupressales > Cupressaceae > Chamaecyparis > Chamaecyparis obtusa. The sequence continues at coordinate 325,710 of BSBK01003337.1, read as the reverse complement.
CACTATCTATAATCCAATTAGTTTTCTTTCTACTTGAGAAACTAAAGCTTTTTCTTCCTTAATTTTAGTTTCAGGATTTTCTTCTTGAATTGCTACAAATCCTATATCATCATTATTCTCAATATCACTTTCACTCAAAGATTTCTCCGAACTAGCTTCAAGTTCTTCATCATTTCCATACTAACATTCTTTAGATCTTCTAGGATTAAAGTTCTTCCTATAATTCTCAACTCTCTTAGGACATTTAGATGCAAAATGACCATATTCTTGACAAGTCCAACATTTAAAATTTTTCTTACTATCTGGTTCTCTCTTCACAAGCAAGGCAATACCTTAGTCAATCTTCCTATCTTCTTCATTTCTAGATATGATGCTACTAGCATAATCTCTACTCACACTTATGCTTCATGACAAAGTAGGGTGAGCACTAAGAGCACTGAATGTTGTCTCGATTCTAGGTAAGTCTCCTGATAGTCTCAGGCTCATCTTTGCTACTTCCAATCTTCCAAGAAGAGTCTCTTTGGTGAAGTTTGTAGTACAAGTTATAACTTGTTCAATCATCTATGTTGTCTTCTTGAATGCAGCAGTCAATATCCTTAGAATTTTTCATATCACTTCATTCTCTATCTTTGTTCCTCCATAAGATTTAATACCTGCAACAATTTCTAACATTCTACCAATATAGCTTCTAACAGATTCATCTTCCATCATTCTTATATCTTCAAATGCACATATCCAATTATGTAATCTGACTTTCTTTGCATGTTCATCACCTTCAAAAGTAGAGTGTAAAGCTAACCAAATTTCATGAGATCTTTTCAAATATTTTACCTGATTGTACTGATTTTTCGGAAGGCCTGACAAAATTTCTTCTCTGGCAAGTATGTTACACATGAATAGATCTCTCTCCTCATTAGTACATGTTTCAATGTTATCCTCATCAATAATAGTTTTCACATTCTTTGTAATTAACCAATAACTTGGTCCTAAATAAAGTAGGTGTGTCTTCATCTTTTCTTTCCTACTGTCAAAATTTACTCCATCAAACTTAGGGCTTTCTTTCCTAAAATTCACCATGGATCTCCTTAAGCTATTAAAATTTTCTTTCAAGGACCCGTTGCTCTGATTCTAATTGTTAGAAAGTAAAGTCCACCAAGATAACTAAGAGAGGGGGGGGGAGGTGAATTAGTTATCTGATAATTACAAAATTTATCAACTTCAATAGATTTTAACCACATAATGTAACCAACAACCATTGAAAGATATTCATACACAATAACACAATGACACAAGATATGTTGACTAGGGAACCTCTTGATCAAAGAGTAAACCCCGGTGGGAATGATGCCCACAAAAGATGTACTAATATGAAAATTCCTTGTACAAGTATGGACTCTATTAGGAGTTTAATGAAATACATTCAGTACATATGAATCCCTATTAGGAGACTTTGAATCCCTATTAAAGGATTCTAACTTTGTTAGGAGTTATGGAAGACATAAGGACCCACTGCCCAAACAGCTTCAAGGTAAGATCACTGAACTCACTGTCCAACTAATCTTTGTATTACTCCATAGAATAATATGAAAAGATTACTAACCTCAACAATTCAATAATCCTTCTCTGACTATGCCAAACCACACCAACTGCTTCTTCAGATCTCAATACCAGATCTCAGTACTTTGCATATCCTCTTTCAACATTTTCACTTTCACAATTTCTTCATAGAATTAAATTCATTACACTTCATATTAAAACAAGGAAAATATTCCTTCCTTTATACCACACTCAAGTAATTACAAATGACTCAGCATACAAATTACAAAATAAAAGTTTCCACACATTACATCAAAATTACACCAAACTGTCAGCTTCCAATCAATATAATTCTTCACTCGTGCGACCTCAGATCTTGCACTATCATCCATGTCACTATCAACATGTCCTCAACTAATCTCTAACTATGCATAACTATATTCCATCCTGATTAGGAGATATCATCCAATTTCTACAAACCGCTACTCAAGAACACTGCCTAAATACTGCTTCTACTAATTTGCTCATAACTGCCATGAATAAGTGAATTAATTTTTGGACTCTTAACCATGATCTTATAACAAATCATAGAGAAATTCCTCAACATCACATAGCTTTACCTTCAATATTCCTTGTGTGCTAACTCAAACATTGTCTGCTTCACCCCTGAACTTCATTAGATTACTGTGTTGACATCAATGACAATCACAGTCATGAATGCAACAACAACTACTATAGAATGGCTACTAATACTCCCCCATAGGATATATTTAGCATTCATTCCTAATAGTTACAATAGTTTAGGAGGCCAGAGGATGTCTCCCAGGAGTATTGCACCTATGCCCACTTTATTGATGAGGTGAAGAAGGGCTGGAAGCCAAGGTTAGATCAAGGATGTTGTATGATAGAGGCATGGGTGGCGCCAGCCCAATGGAACTATATGGAATGTGTGGCCAATGTAGGGATGACACAAGCTTACAAGGATCACATATTAGCACACCCATATCCTTGATTTATAGATGATGTTGGCATGGGCTAGTAGGCACAATAGATTGTGTAGCTGCCATGACAGTAATAGGTGGTACAACAGATACCATAGGCACCATCATGATAGCAGTAGGCACAATAGTAGTAGTAGGCACAATAGAAATAGTAGGCATGCCAATAGTAGTATGTTTCTAGGTGGAGGAATAGGTAGACTCCCATTCCTCCTAGGTAGATTGGTGTAGATGTTGGTGTGGGTAGTAGCGGGGCCCAATAGAGGTCTACTAGGTAGAGGATAGGTGATTCCTCATAGAAAAAGCATGTTGGACTAGCTACCAACATCTCCCTTTAGGATTTGTGATATGGTTTAATAGCCTCCTATGTTCTATAAGTCTAGTGGTTGTATCAGGCATTAGCAGGTTGATCTTTTGGTACAACAACAACCACTACTTGTAACAAGTGGTATTAGAGCTTGGTCATAGGTTTGAATCCCCTCAGGTGCCACTAAGGGGGGGATTGTTGGACTAACTACCAATGTCTCCCTTTAGGATTTGTGACATGGTTTAATAGCCTCCTATGTTCTATAAGTCTAGTGGTTGCATCAAGCATTAACAAGTCAATCTTTTGGTGCAACAACAACCACTACTTGTAGCAAAGCAGTCTCTTGACAAGGAGACATAGGCTGAGGATGATATCATGCTAGACTAGGCCACATAGGGTACACCTTCTGGAGGTTACGTCACATAACTATAGAATTTTCTATGGAGGACTAGAGATAGATTGAGATAGGCTCAGTGGGAGCTTATGGATAGGGATATACAAGTCAAAGTTTGGGACACCCAGATTATAGAGAGGGACTGAGAGATCAGAGAGCTATGGGAGGCACTGGCTAGATCTTAGATAGAGACCCTATATGAGGCTACCTAGTCAGCCTATTACTATGCAGCCTATGTTGGTGTTGTTCCAAATTTAGCAAAGAAGGTTCCATAGTTTTCATAGTATGCTGGGGCATGGGCAGTTCCACAGGGACCTCTACCACATTGACCTCCAACATTGGGACCTCCTCCACAAGGAGATATTCCACCTCCTCCAAGTGGTGATGGTCAAAGCTAGTTTAGGATCATGATGTATTGTAGCCCATTTTTTATAGACTATGCTCAAGTAGCACCATTTTTGCACGGACATTCCATTGATCCATATATATATAAGCTCATATTTTTGGTATCATTGTATGTGTCATATATTGTTTTGGATGGTTATGATTTATGAGATGTACATGTTTCCTTTATGAATATGCAAATAAATGTGTACATGTTTTATTGGTATATATGTATGCAATGTGAAATTTAATGATAGATAAATGCAATGTATGTGGTACTAATCATCTCATATAGGATATTGCAATACATGATAGGTACTAACCAAAAGAATGTTTGAAGATTGAGAGTGAGGATCAGACACTTGTGCAGCCAAGATGAACATAGGATTAAAGATAAGAACCCTTGATGAATAAATCCAAAAGAGTACCATGAGCATAAATTTTTTTCGCTATGCAAGACTAGAATGAAAATGAAAGCCTAAGCTAGATGCAATTCATAGGACTTGGTTGTTGGAACTATTAGATATTTATCATCATAGAGTTTTTAGTATCAGACAATCATAGGATGTCATACAACCCTCACTAACATTGCAATCATGAGAATATGAATATGACATTGGTCTTAGATTTGTTAGAATGATGTGTAAGCATTAAGGTACAAGAAGCCAGAATGACCTGAACACCTATTCCTTTTAATTTAGCAAGTTAACATAGGCATCAAAGCACAGTTTCTAGAATGACCTGAATGTTGCTTACATACAAACATGCAAGGTACATAAGAGTTTCTCCTTTTCTCCAAGTGAATGATAAGTATACCAAAGGTACTCATAGTGACCCTTACATTCACTTTGTAGGATGAGCATTTGAAATTTCACTTGTAGCAGAAAGAAGTTACTCAAAAAGATAAGGAGAAGAACCAACCTCACCAAAGTTTCCATATAAAAGGAGTCAAGGTACACATGGCCATCCAACATGAGATGAAGGCTCTTATAGTGGACACCCCTCTTATATGGATCATTTGGATCATTGGAACTAAACAGGCAAATAGAAAGAAAATAAAAGATCATGCCCCTAGTCTTCGCATCTCTTCGTCAAGATAGACATCTTAGAGTTTCTCAGGGAGGAATGATAAACCAAAAAGACAAGCACACAAAAGAAAATCTCAGCATGCTTTAGAAAGTTACAAATCTAGTTTCAATTTTAGTTTCAGCAGATTAATGATGGATTGAAAGTATATCGCATGAGAAGTCTCAATAGGATGGTGACAAGAGGCAGATGCAGTGAGAGTTACTGATGGCTAATGAGAGAGGCAGTCTCAAGGATAGATTAGAGTGCTAAAAAAGTATTAGTAGGAAGATGTAGTGAGAACCACTAGTGACTGATACAAGAGATCCTCGTAGAGAGATATCTAAGAGTGAATGAAACATCAGTAGGAAAATCCAGTGAGAACCACTAGTGACTAATGTATGAGGGATCCTCAAGAAGAGAAATCTAAGTGATAGCTAGGTATCAGTAGGAAGAAATAGTGAGAACCACTAGTTATTGATACACGAGAGATCCTCAAGAAGAGAAATCTCAATAATAGCTAGGCATCAATAGGCCGACACAGTGAAAACTATTGGTGAATGATGCAAGGGAAATCCTTTGAAAGTGACAAGACAAAGCCCCCAAGACCAGGAAGGTGCCCCCAAGTGTGACCAGTTTCAATCCATGTAGAGTCAATCATAATCTTGAAGATAAATGAGAGTGAGTGCATGAGCTAGAAAACTAAAGCAGGAAATAAAATAAAGTAGGAAAGTGAAAAATAGGAAAGATGAGAAAGAAAACTAAAGCAGGAAAGCTAGGAACAACTATGCAATGCCAAGTGGTGCTAAAATAGGTATAGCTTTGTGGAACAAGAGGCACCTCTTTACTAGGTTTTCACCATCTTGGAAGAGATTCTATTGTTGCTACCATGACACCTGTTTGCTAGGTTTTCATCAATGGCACATTTTTTTCTCAATTTTTTTGTATTTTCATTTTTTGATTTTTTTTATATTTTTCATTTTTCATTTTTTTTGTATTTTTTGAATTTTCATTTTTTTTTGGTATTATCAAGGTGCCTGTTTACTAGGTTTTCACCAAGATAATAGATGCATCAAAGTGCCTATTTACTAGGTTTTCACTGAGATGATCATTTTTTCTTGACATTTTATAATTTTTAGGATTTTTTCAAAATAGACTATGTACAAGAGTACACAAAAAATGTCTCAACTGTAGAACCGCTTTAAGTGTAGAGCATTGATCGGCTCTTTGAGATGTTCTCCTTTAGTAGTAGAGAGTTGGTAAGCACCAGACCCAAATGTTGTAGTGATAATGTACAGACCAAGCTAGTTTGGTTCAAACTTTCCCTTCTAGATCCGCTCCTATTGATTCTTGGGGTTTTCTCTCAGGACAAAATCACCCACTTGGAATTCCCTTGGTCTGATCTTCTTATTGTAGCTCTTAGAAATTATCTTCTAGTATTCTTTGAGATGATTGAATGCCACTTGCTGAAGTTCATCTAGTAACTCTAGCTCTTGCAGCTGGGATATTCTAATGTCTTCATCAGTAATGAGGCCCTTTAGAGAAACTCACAATGTAGGAATCTTAACCTCAATAGGAAACATGAAATCCATGCTATAAAATAAGGCAAAGGGCATGGCCCTTTTGGGTGTTTGAATTATTGTTCTATAGGCCCATAAAGCCGGATTAATCTGGAGGTGCCAATCTCTACTAGATTTGTGAAATGTGCGGTGTAGGATCTTGAGAATTATCTTATTGGATGCTTATGCCTATCTATTACCCTGGGGATAATAGATGGAAGACCAATGCTGAATGATTTTGAACTTAGTGCATAATTCCTTTAGATCCTTTTTCTTGAACTTCCCTCCATTGTCAATGATTATTCAGGAGGGTACACCATATATATAGATCATATAATTCAGTATAATCCTGGCTACAAATTTGCCATCAACTATGGTTAGAGGCACTACCTCGACCCATTTAGTAAAATAATCTATAGCAGTGATAATGAACTTGTGTCCTCTTGAGGAAGAAAGATTTATTTGACCCACCAAATCAAAGGCCCATTGCTAAAATGACCAGAAGATGATGAAGGGACTAAGCTCCTTGGTAGGAGCATCAATCAAATTTCTATGGAGCTGACACTATTTACAATAGTTCGCATATTATGTAGCTTCTTTTTCCATATTTGGCTAATAGTAAACAATTCTAATAAGTTTACAAGCCAATGTCATGCCGCTTGAATGAGAACCACAGATACCTTAGTGCACCTTAGCTAACACACGTTTGGACTTGTTAGGCTTTAAACACCTAAGGAGGATACCATCTAGACCTAGCCTATACAAGTCATTAGCTACAATGATATAGTGTTGAGCACTACAGATTAGGTGACATTTTTCATTCTTGGTGTAAGTGTTTGGAATAATCTATTCCTAGAGGTAGGAGTAGATATGATGGTAGCAGGATGAATCATGTTCAATGACTAAACAAATCATCCTAGATTTAGGGATATTGTAGGCTGGGTAGCATAATGTCTCCACTAGGAATTCATGTCTAAAGTCATTTTATGGCATGTGTAATATAGAGGCAAGAGTAGCCATTGCATCAGCTAATTTTTTATCTACTCTTGGAATCTACTAGAAAGTGATATGTGCAAAGTACTTTTTTAGATCATCAACCATCCATTTATAAGGCACCAACTTATCATCCTTTGTCTAATAGATGTCATTGGCTTGATTGATGACCAATTGTGAGTCTCCAAAGATTTTAATTTCATCTACACACCATTCAATGGCTATCTTCATGCCATTGATTAGGGCTTCATACTCATTGATGTTATTTGTCTAAGGAAACAATATCTTGTATGCCTTTGGTAAAGAGTATCACTAGTGTGTCATAAATAGTATTCTAGCACCTGATCCCTGCTGGGTCAAAGATCCATTAAAGAACATGCTCCATGTTTGATGTGTGAGAACCTGATGCTAGGGCATTCTTGGTCCTCAATGAAACTACATGGGTTATTTGTTATTTGGCTGGTGTTACTTGGTTGCAGCCTTGGCTGATGGTCTTGGTCACTAAAGGAAGCTCAGTTGTTGAAGGAGTTTGGTGAAGCCTCTTGCACTTGGTGAAAGTGTTACTTCGTGACATTTGTGGTGCTTCATCCACACTGGTGCTCAAACAATTCTTGGCATGCTCAGTTATTTCACTATCACTCAGTTGTTTCTATGGCGCTCGGTAGTTCTAGCTTACCAAATGGAGTTTTGTGTGATTTGTTGGGCCAACTTGGTGCATTTATTGTTGGTAGTTGTTGTTATAGGCCAACATGTTGAATTAAATGTTTGTAAGGCTATTCAAAAGATAACTTGTATTGAATTTAATATTTGTTTGTAGGAGTTCATCATTTCATCTAGCTTACTTGTGGCCAATGATTAGTATTTAAGGGGTGTTGGGGTAGTTGTTTTGGGAGATAAAAGGGAGCATCATATATAGAAGTCTGGGAAGTTAGACATTGGTAAAGTTGTGGAAAATATCTTGCATGATCTTGTAGATCAGATTATTTCTGATAGTTTGTAATAGTAGAGCTAGGAGTTGAGGCTTGGAGAAAAGGAGATTTCTTGGAGCCTTGTGAGCTCAAGTTTAGATCTGCCTTAGGGTTTACATTAGTTGCTGGTTTTTTTTGGGACTGAACTAGCTAAGAGTGTATTGGATCTTGTTGATCTTACAAAATTTCTTCTATTTGTAATTGGCCCTAACCTGAAGGGCCTTACAACAACGCATGTTAATGAAAATTTGATTCAAAGCATATTGTGTTGTTGAGTATTCCATTGTGTTGTTTGATTGGTTGCAAGGTTGGACTATCCTTCATTGGATCTACCATCCTTGACTGCATTAGCTGGTATCAGAGTAGAGGTTTTGATCTTGTTAGGAGTGAAGGTTGATCTTGCAAGGCAACATCCTGCAAAATTGATTTTGTTGGTGAAGAGATCATATGATCTTAGTTGAAGATCTGTGACATTAAACTTGTGGAATCTTTCCCTAGTTTTTTATGCAAGGTTGTAGGTTGTGATATGACTTGCATACAACTTGAAGATTGCCACAAGGTGATCAGTGTAGGGTTTGTTGTAGAGGGTTTCTCTTATCTTTAAGGATGCCTGTGAGAAGATTGGACCCTAGGGTAATTGTTGATCTATATGATACTGTGGAATCTAGGATTATAGAGAAGGTGAAATCAGATTTCAGATCTAAGATAGAACTAATGAAGAATGATATGGTAGCTAAGATCATGAGAGTTGTTACTAGTGTACCTTAGAATGTTGGTACTAAGGATGGTTATGAAGAAGCTGCTAAAGAATTTAAAGCTGTTGGATCTAGTGGTGATGATCGGAGGGACATATCTAGCAAAGATAGAACTACTTGGTTGCATAGAGCTGGAGCTTAGTTAAATAATAGTTACCAAATGGAAGTTTCTAGTTTCTCTGGTACCTTGAAGATTTCTTTGAGCTAGAAGAAATTGAAGATCCACTTCAGGTGAGATTGGCACAGACTAAGCTGAAAGGACATGCTACTCTTTGGTGGAAAGAATTATAAAGAGATAGAGAAGATGAAGGTGAAATGAAGATCAATCGGTGAAAGTTGATGGTGACTAAATTGAAAGCTGAGTTCATATCAATTGACTATGAGCTTGACTTCTTTAGGAGGTTGCAAAATCTGAAGTAGAAGGATTTTCCTATTGAAGATTATACTGAGGAGTTCTACAAACTTACATTCAGTCTGGACACAGAGAACTTAGTAAGGAAAAGGTAGCTCAGTATGTAAATGGTCTGAGATTCAATATTCAGGATGAGCTTGGTATGTTGAAGATTGATTCTATTGAAGATGCTTATCAGTATGCTCTAAAGGTAGAAGATAAGTTGAAGAGGAAACAACATGGTAATTCCCATGGGAAGGAAAAGATTGATCACTCTGTGAAGGATAAACCAACTGATGAAAAAGATGAATAGAAACCTATCGAACTAAAGAAGAAGACAAGTAGAATTATCTTTAAGGGTACTTGTTATAACTATGGAGAGGAAGGACACCATTCTTTTGAGTGCACACAAAAGAAGCTTGGTGACTGATGAACTGTTGTGGTGAATGAGAACATTCAGAATGAACTTGAATCTGAGAACTTGCTGCTTCGATAAACATTGGTTAGTACAAAGAAGGAACCTTGTCAAAGGAGTAACTTGTTTAGGACTCAATGCAAGTTTGGAGGTAAAATTTGTGATGTAATTGTTGATAGTTGTAGTAATGATAACATTGTTACCGAGGACATGGCTCAGAAACTTGGTTTGAATAGAATGAAGCATCCACATCCTTACAGGATTAGCTGATTACAAGATGATCATGCCTTGGAAGTGAGAGAATAATGCTTTGTTAATGTTCAGATTGGCTAGTATAAGGATGTTGTGTTATGTGATATTATGAAGATGAATAGTTGTGATATATTGCTCAGTAGAGCTTAGCAATATGATTGCAGAGCTATGTATGATTGTGTGAAGAATGTGTTTACTATTTAGAATGATGATAGGAAGTTTTCCCCAATTCCTTTTCTAGATACAATGCTTGGTAGGAGAAGCCTAAGTATTGGTAGCTGAGTTGAGTTGGGGGATCCTAAGAAAATGAATGATCAGTTTGAAGAACACACCTATGTGTTATCAAGGAAATACTTAAAAAGGCAAAGGAAGATGAAGTGGAAGAGTATGCAAAGTAAAAAGTTGGAGGACTTGTATGTGAATAACAAATTTGGGGTTTATGTGTTGAATCCTAGAAGATGTTCTTCTCACATATGAACATCTTTTTGAACCTAGGGTGTCTGATGCATGGGCATTCTTGGTTGAGGTAGAGGCATTCTTGGTCCTCAGTGAAATTGCATGGGTGATTTGTTGTTTGGCTGATGGTCTCAGTCATTGAAGGAAGTTAAGTTGCTAAAGGAACTCAGTGAAGCCTCTTGCACTTGGTGAAAGTGTTACTCAGTGAGGTTTGTGGTGCTCAGTTGACATTGGTGCTCAGCGATGCTTAGAATGCTTAGTTCTTTCACCATCGCTCAGTTGTTTCTTTGGTGCTCATATTTTTGGCTTACCGATTAGAGTTTTGTGTGATTTTTTAGACCGACTTGGTACATTTATTGTTGGTAGCTATTTTTATAGGCCGACATGTTGAATTAAATGTTTGTAAGGCTATTTGGAAGCTGACTTGTATGCAATTTAATATTTTTTTGTAGGAGTTGATGGTTTCATCCAGCTGACTTATGGCTAATGATTAGTATTTAAGGGGTGTTGGGATAGTTGTTTAGGGAGATAAAAGGGAGCATCAAATACAAAAGTCTAAGAAGTTAGACATTGACAAAGTTGTGGAAAAGATCTTGCATGCTCTTGTAGATTAGATTATTTCTAATAGTTTGTAATAGTAGAGCTAGGAGTTGAGGCTTGGAGACAAGGATATTGCTTGGAGGCTTGCGAGCTCAAGTTTAGATCTTCCTTAGGGTTTCAATCAGTTGTTGGTTGTTTTCAAGAATGAACTAGTGAAGAGTGTATTGGATCTTGTTGATCTTGTAGAATTACTTATATTTGTAATTGGCCCTAACTTGGAAGGCCTTATAGTCAGGTATGTTATTAAAATTTTGATTCAAAGCATATTGTGTTGTTGAGTATTCCCTTGTGTTGTTTGATTGGCTACAAGGTTGGATATTCCTTCATTGGATCCACCATCCTTGACTGCATTAGAAGCATCATAGACTATCTAGAAATTCAATGTTCAATGGTTGATGATCCTTGAGAGGACCTTCTGCTAATTAATCTGCAATCACTTTTTCTTTAATGGCCTTTCTCTCTATGTACTCAATGTCAAACTCACTGAGTATCATGACCCATTTTGTCAATCTACCTATGAGGGAAGCTTTTCTGAGTAAGTACTTTAATGGATTAATCTTAGAAATGAGTCTTGTAGGGTGACTGAGCATATAGTGTTGTAGTTTTTGTGAAGCAAATACCACTACTAGGAAAGCTTTCTATATGATGGAGTAATTTGCCTTATATGAAACCAATGTTTTGTTGATGTAATAAATGGCTCATTCTTTTCTATTATGATCTTCTTGATCCAACAGGGCACCCAGAGATGTATTTGTAGTTGAGATATAAAGGATGAGTGGCTTAACATTAATAGGAGGCATCAAGATTGGTATATTTGCAAGATAGTGTTTGATCTGTGTAAGCCCTTTGTCACACTCTTCGTTCCACTCATAAGTCACACCTTTATGTAGAGTCTTGGTGAATGGTTGTGACTTAACCACTATTTGTACAATGAAGTGCCAAATGGATTGTAGTCTACCCTAAAGTCCTTTCATCTAACTAATGTTCTTTGGTGGAGGCATTTCCATGATAGCTTGAACTTTCTCAAGATCTACCTCTATTCCTTTAGAAGATATGATACAACCCAATAGCTTGCTAGAAGTGACACCAAATGCAAACTTTTTTGGGTTGAGCCTCAAACTGAATTGTTCCATTCGATCTAGTATAGGACCTAGATCTGCAAGATGTTTCTTTTGCTACATGCTTTTAGCCAAATTATTATCCACATAATCTTCCATTTTTTTGTCCATCATGTAATGAAAAAGAGTGGTCATATAGCCCTTTGATATGTAGCTCTAGCATTCTTAAGTCTGAAGGGCATGACATTCAAATAGAAAGATCCCCAAGCAAATGTGAAGGAAGCCTTTTCTTGGTCTTTTAGAATTATCTTTATCTTATTGTAACTAGAGAAACCATCCATTAGAGATTACATTTCATAGACCGTCATCATATCGACAATCATGTCAATATTGGGTAACAAGAAGTCATCTTTAGGGCATGCTTTATTTAGGTCCCAAAAATCCATGTGGACTCATATGGATTTATCATGCTTAGTAACTTGAACAATATTGGAAATCCATTCTGCATAGTCAATGGCTCTGATGAAACCAGTTTTGAGAAGTTTTTCTAACTCTACCTTGACTAAGAGTGCCACATGTGGATGCATATTACGAAGGTTTTTTTTGATAGGCTTAACACATGGTGTAATAGATAGGTGATGCATGATCAGATTGGGATCTAATCCAGGCATATCAGAGTAAGTCCTTGCAAAATTGATTTTCTTTCTTTGAAAGAAACTGGTGAACTCTTCTTTCTCTTTTGTATATAATGACTGTGCCAAATGAATAATCTGAGGTGTAGCTTCCATACCCAAGTTCACTGGTTGGGTTGTCTTGATCAACACTAATGATCTTTCTTGAAAATGACTAGGAAGTGTATCAAGTATCTCATTCTTGGGTGCCTTAGAGAGGTTTTCACCCTCAGATATGTCTTTTATTTTTAGTTTTTTTTGGCTCTGACACTACCATGATGTGGTTTTCACCATTAGAGAACCTATTCTTTTTTCTTTTAATTTTGTGGCTGAGATACTTGATATCAGCTTCAGTCATGTTGACATTATCTCCACTAGTGGAGAACATCATAGGTTTGATAGCATTGAGGTAACAGGCAAGAGTATAGTCATTCTGGAACATAAGGACTTCACTAGATGGAGAGGGAAAGTTATAGTTGATGAGCTTAGGATGGTAGAGTGAAATAGAAGTGGCAGGTTCAAGTGCATTCATAGTATAGTCATCGAAAGCGTGGACAAGAAATTCTAGACCTAGAGAAATCTCATCCAGAGATGTGTTCAATTCCTCTCAAGACCTCATGACAAAAGTAGAGGGAATGCTAACATTAGTGGAATCACACTCAGTCATCCTAACACTAGACCCTTCACCTACTTTGAGGAGATTTTCATACACATGAACAACATCTATATCTTTATCAAAAGTTGCATCAGACAAAGAATCAAACTCATACTCATGTGAATCAGTGATGCTTGATATAGAAATTCCACCAACACTAGCTATACCATCTAACTCATTTTCATTTCTTATAGTATTAATGGTTTTCTGGTTTTGTTCTTTCTTGAATTGCTCTTGAAAGGATGGTGGCATGTACAACTCACATGCATAATTAGGACCATTAGTTTGGATTTCTATCAACCACTTGTATGTCAGTGGGGTGGCCAAGGCAGTGTCATTAGAATCACTATCATTTCTAGCCATATTGACACATGGTACAAAAACATCTAGTTCTACAAGGAGTTTAGCAAAATTTGGAGGAATAGGATAGGGAAAGATATCCTCATCAGAACTATCCTTTGAATTTACAACTAAGGTAGTGTCTTTAGGTTCTGGATGGCATTCTAGTTTTGGTACAAATTTGTTGACCCCTAAATGAAATGGGATTTTATTGAAGCCTAGACCTGTAGTGTCCTTGGTTCAACAACCTATGGCTTTAATTGGTTCAAGTAATCCATTTTCATTAACCCCTATAGGGCCTCCCTTTGTAACCAAAATGCTTCATGATTTTGAAGGCTTCACTATATGGTTCTTGTTCTAAGTCATGAGAAAGAGTGATTTGTTTAGATATGTCCTTTCCTTTGTAAAGCCAAGTTGTAATAGCCCTATCCTCATCCTTATCTTGTAGTGGCATTGTGGCCCATACAAAGGCACCATCATAGACTATGCAAGGAGAACTAGTAGAGGGTTTATTACTCTTAGAGGGTCTCCCATAGGAATGTGGAGATGGAGGAAAAGCTATTAATGATAACGTAGGTTCAATATGATACCCTCCCCATGCCTATATCTTTGAATTTTAGAGTCTGTTCCATTTATTTCAGCTTGGCATCGTAGAATTTAGTAGACTCTCTATTAGTTTGGACAAAACTATCTGCAGATTGTGTGAGTGTATTGCAAGAATAGTTCTTATTGGCAAGTACTATTACTTCTACTCCATAGAATTGGAAATTGATACATTGGTGATATGTGGATGGGACTACTTGCATTTCATGAATCCATGGTCTTCCCAATAGTATATTATATGCAAGGGGAATGTTTAGAACTTGGTAGATGACATCCCTCTCTATAGGTCCAACTCAAATTGATAGCACAACCAAACCTTTGGATTTTTGTTCCTCTTGATCATATGCCTTGATGGTGATTTTCTTATGGGCATCTATGCAATCTTCATCATAGCCTAATTGGGTGAGTAGCTTAGTGGAGCAAATATTAAGGCCAACACCATTGTCAATGAGGATGTGGTAGACATGCTTTGGGCCTATCATTACTTTAATATGAAAAGGAGCATTGTGCAGATGGCTCAGTGATTGGTCATCTTCTTCAGAGAAAGATAGATAATGAGGTGAGGTTAGGTGGCCCACCATGGATTGAAACTGGTCAAGATCCAAATCTTTTTGGACATTTGCCACAGTGAGGGATTTATCAAGAATCTTCCTATGATCAGGGGAGATCTTCAATAGCTCAAAGATAGTGATCTGAGCATTGGTACATTGCAACTGATCTAGGATGCTATAATTAGTAGTGCTAGGGGTGGGGACCAATTTTGAGTTCTTTTTGGTAGGGCCAACAACAACTTTATCCATAATTTTCTTTGAGGCTTATGTAGAAGGGTCAGGACCCTTAATGGTGATCTTTGCATGAGATCAAGTGACAACCTTCACACAATCTTGAGATTATTCTAGTTTGGAAGAATGAGACACAAGGCCTCGCAAGAAAAATATATTCATAGGTTTAGGAGCATCCTCACTCCCTTTGATAGTGATCACATCACAATATGTGACCTTAATAGATTCGACTATATTAATGACATTTTCATTGGTAGTGTATGTGTAGTTAACCTTGGCATTAGCATTCTTGGTCTTGGAAGATTCACTCTTCTCATGACGAGGTAAGGGGTCTTTGAATGCTTGATGATTTGAGTTCTTATTATGACCGCTCACAACAATATCCCCATTTTAAATGAAATCTTGGATTTTGTGACAAAGTTGGATGTATCCAAAATTTTTAGGTACTTTGTTTTGGTGATAATCATAGTATACAATTTCATTCCACCAAGTAGGTCACAGTTGTAGATCATAGGGATGTAAATTTTCCTAAGGAGTGAGTATTTGGTTTTTCACAAGAGTCTTGTAAACCACGTTAAGAGGTTCTCCCAAGGGAGTAAACTCACATTTGGGTCGAGAGGCCCAAGGTTTGTTTCTAGGAAATCTTGAAGGTTGCTGAGTATCTATCACCACCATTTCAATGGCTTTGGCTACCTATAAACCAGAGGTAAGGTTGAAAATAGACTTTGAAGGTTTCGGGGTCACATTGTCAACAACTCCATCATTTACAACATCTCTATTTTTGTTGTCAAACTTACCTTTGTCTTTGTTTGAGGAGGAAGACCCCTATTTTTTATCCTTGTTCAAATTCAAGTCTCCTTTCTTGACCATAAATGCTTCTATCCTCACAACTTGTTTAATCATATTATCAAAAGTTAGGGGGCCTTGCAATTGTACTTGATATCCAAAATCAGGGATGCGATTATGTAAGATGTCAAGCTTTTCAGACTCAAGCAATTTATGAGGATATTTCATACAAAGTTGTCTCCATCTCTAGAGAAATGCCCAAAAAGGTTCTCATTATCACTGTTTTAGATTGCAAAGATCTCAACTATTAACCAGATGCTAGATATTGTGTGAATAGTGTTGGAGGAACAAATTGGCAATCTCATCAAAAGTCTTGATACCAGTGAGTAGTCGAGAGAATGACTCCATAGCTGACCCACCCAAACTATGCAAAAAGAGATGCATGAGGTAAGTCTCATCATGTATGAACTCCATAGATAGAGCACCAAAATCTCTCAAGTGATCCTAGGGATCAGTAGTACCCAAGTATTTATCATATTTGGGAAGCTTTGCGCATTAGGGAAAAGGAGGCATGCGAAGACTTTTATGGAATGGGAAAGGGAAGATGCTTTCCAGTGTGAACTATTGTGCTAGTTTATCCTTATCCTTTGCAAGTTGAATAATTTGGTCTTGCATGTCTTGAACTAACCTTTGTAACTTAGCGGTCTCAATCTCTTCTTCTTTGGCCATAAGTGTCTGTACCTTGTAGTCTAGGGGTAATTTGGCCCATTGTTTGGCCAGTTCTAGAAAGTATTTCTCCTTTTCTTCCACAAGGAGATTTTTCATCATCTTGAGGAGACTCATATTAGCTTTTGTAGCATCTATGTTGTTTTGGGTTATCTCCTCATCGTCATAACCAAGAATTTCAAAAATACTTTCGGATTGATATTGATTCTGGTCATTTTGAGAGTGATAGTGATATTATTGCTAGTCATTTTGAGATTTGTTTCGGAAGTGGTACTAATTCTGATCATTTTAGATTGATCATGACTTTTGTTGTACTCACCCAATGGGAATTGGAATGGGTCTCTGATCTTGTCAATGTGAAATTGTGCAGCATGCACAAACTAAGTATGAGAGTGCATAGTTGCTGAGAGGTCATGGCAATAGATTCAATATGGTTAATAAGATCGACAGGGTCAATAGTGTTAATGGGGATGATTCGAGATACTGTCCTTCTAGATTTTTGTTGGTCTTGAAACAATGGGTTATGATGTTCTTGAAATAATAAGTTTTCTTAGGAGGCTGTTTGGGCCAAGGATTCTCTTCATTGCTGGTATTGCCTTCCATTTTGTCTAGGGATTCTGGATTAATAGTTTGTTTGAGTTTCTGAGATCGAGTTTGAACCATAAAATGGATGAAATTGATTGCGAAAAAGAAAGATTTTTGATAAAAAGATATGGAGAATGATTGGTAGAAAAGATATGATAAGTATTGAAAATTCATGTCAAGAAACAATAATCTAAGTAAGCTTGATGGTTAAGGATGATATATCCTAATATGATAAGCTCACCAAGATCAAAGTCTGATAGATAAGGTAAATTTTCAACACCACACTAAAAATCTTTGGAAGAAAGTGACTTGTTGACTCTTGAGAAAGGAAATGATGATGAAAAGTTATGAAAGTGGTCAAATTAGAAATCAGAGGTCTATGTAACTTGACTATTTTTCCAGAATCTTACTAAGGACAAAAATGGGTATCTGAAAAAGTGATTTTGAAATTCCAAAAGCCTGTGGGAATGCTCTCTGTTGTAAATGCCCAGCAACAAATGCGTAGGATAGTGTGATATATGCACAATAAAATGAAAAAAATGCGCAGAAAATTTTGATAGATGCAATCTAATAAATGTAAATGCGCAGTAACAGAGATTGTATGCACAGGTTATCAAATTTTTGATGATTTTGTTGGTTTGATGATTGAGAAATTTTTTTTTTTAATTATTTTATTGTTTTTTGATGTTTTCTGATTTTTGGCAAAGTAAAAATGCATAAACACACACACGCAAGACAAAGATGATTTTAATCTAATTTAATCTAGTATGAATGCACAAACACACTTACAATCCTAAGGTTGGCAAGGATGATATCTATTGAATCCCCACTAGGATAATAAAATCTAGCCACGCAAATCCATAGCGAACAACCTAGGAACTTGGAGGCATGGGCTCCTCCTTACAGTGCACTCACTTCTCAGGCACACCAAGTTCTGAATTCAATGGGTCATTACTTCCCAAAGAGCTGCTATCTCTACTATGAACCGTGAGTAATGTGGGGTGTCTTCACGAGCTTGGGTGACTCCTTGAGCTAGTAGATAGAAGGTTTTTGGCCACTAAACAAAATTTTGTAGTAAGGACATCCGTTCAGGTGGTTGTGATCAAGTCATTTTCCTAATTAAGGGGGCTCTCCCAATCCTTTCAAAGCAAGGCTTTCACCTCTACTAAGTAGGACTTTAATGCACCACTGGAGTATTGGAGGAGATTTTGGTTGCCACAACAAATTCACACCTGCCTAATGTGAGACTAATCACACTAGCATTTTTTATATACCAGTTTGGAAGGGCTTGGCTTTAGCCTGTTACCGGTTGGGTCATTCATTAGGGTGAGTACCTCTTTTCCCACCAAAGACCACCCTCTAAAAATTATAACAGTTTCTCTTACACCCAAGGTCCACGAATGGCGAGGGGAGAGGATACGTTGTTATAATTTTGGGATTATAGATATGCTATTAAGAAAAACACAATAGACACTTGAATCTATGCTAAGTAAAAGACACAAAGCAAAAACATGTCATATTTTAAGCCCAAATGAGATTATAGTTTATTTTGCAAACCCCTTGGCAATCTGCAATCAAACTGTTAGAAATATTTTTAGCAATGGGGTCTTCACAAATTACGTCTTGCAAAATAGCCTAAAAATACTACCAGAATGAACAGACACTCATCAAAATGTTAGCTAAAAACAAATCTAACAGAAAATTGAATTTTTCTACAGAAACTTATAAATGCGTAGAACAATGATATAGATGCGCAGTAAATATGGATGTATGCGCAGGAATGATGCATGCATGAAATAGTTTAATGAATGCGCAGCTTGGTGGTATGTATGCGCAGTTACTATGTATGCACCGCAAAAATGGATATATGCACAGTAAATATAACAGAGAGGAATATATAAAAAATGGATGCACAGTAGAAATGAACAGATGCACAGGAATCATGGACAAATGCACAGAAATAACCTGTAGAAAAACCTACACACAGAAAACTAAAAATTGAAAGTGAAAAGCCCAAGTGGGCCCTCCTTCCAGCACCAAAAATATATGCAAATTAGTTGGATACTATTCTGAATGATGAATTAACTAATAAAAGGTTAATAAATCTATCTAATAAGCAAACTACAATGAAGAATGCAATAACAAATGAAACCAAATTAACAATTTACCTTCACCTACAAATGGAACTTGTCCCCATTGTCCTGCTAGCCTTGATTTCTTGAAGATGTTGAGCTCTCAGATTTCCAAATGAAGCTCTTTCCCAAGATGATTCCAAAGTGTGGAGATTTGAATGAAATGAGTGCACAACTGAAACTTGATTATGCAAATATGGTTGATGAAATGCAAATGATGGGATGATAATATGGATGCTTGGTTGCTTGATTGCTTGGATGCTTGGATGCTTGAATGCTTGTTCTCAAAAATACCTATTAGCTTTCAAATGGAAAATGAGGCTCCTTTTATAGAGTTTTGGATGATCTAGGCCTAGGTGGCAGAATCCTGCGGTTGAGAATGAAAGGTGGAAGATCCTAGGGCTAGAATTGACTTGGTTGAAGGAGTTGAGAGAAAGGGGGATGTAGTTGGAATGTGAGAGGAAGAATAGGGATGATGTTCCTCTCATATTGACATGGAGGAGAAGAAGGTGGAAGGGAAAAACACATGTCAGGTGTCTCACAAAGACTAAAGAGAAAAAGAGGGAAAGACCTTTTCCTCATGAGGACTCTTTGCACAAGTGTCCTATGACTCACTCTTGACCCTTAGAGGTGGCTTGAGAAGCCCCTTAGGAATAGGGAATGTCTCTTGACTTGGTTGTTGAGAGGACATGTGTTCATGAGACCAAGTCCTATGAGGCCACATAGCCCTTAAGAATAGGACATGTGTGGGTGAGGATAAATATGAATAAATAATTAATAATAATTATTTATCTTAGCCAAGGTGATGTGTTAGGTGACTAGGTGGATGAAGTGGACTAGGGGATTTAGTCATATTTAGGTGATTGTGTATTTAATTAAATCACTTTAATAGACTTTTTAGAAGACTTAGGATATAGAATTAGACTATAGTGACTTTATTAAATAAATTGAATAATTTACTTAATAAATAGAAGAAACAAATATTAATTAAATAATAAATATTTAATTAATTTATCAAGTCAATAGTAATTAAATGTTAAAGTATTTAATTAATTAATGAACCCATTTTTAAGTGTATACATTTTGCCCCTCTTTGAAATAATGTGCTGGTCACATTGTTTCAAAGAAAAATCAAGCATTTTTGCCCCTACCCCAGACAATGTCTCAGATGACCTATGCATGCCCCCTCGAGAGATTGATTGACAAAAAAGATTATTTGAATTGTGTATTGGAATTTTTTTATAAAAATTTTAAATTATTATTATTATTATTATTTTATTGTACAATCAAGCTCATGAAAGAATGGTAGAAAATATGGATGAAAACGGGGTTGAATGGAAGAAAAACAAGAGGTAGGGTCCACACACAAAGCACACTGTGTCCATAGGCTATAAATAGGGCTAAGGGGTCCACAATAGGCTCATTGTGCACACTTGTCACTTGGAGATCAAATCATGAGAGAGAGAAGAGTAGAGCCACCAGGATGTCGTTCCCCTTGTCAGATCACTGCTTTGAGAGAGTTAGATGCTTCTAGCGACCACCCGATTCGGGTGAACCGGTAGGTGACTCGATCTTGTTTTGTAATTCCATGATTTGATGCATGTTAGATTAGATTTGGAGCATGTTTAGGGTAGATGAAATGATAGATTAGATTAGAAAATTTTAAGTTTTCTAGGCAGAGGATGAATGCGCAGTTTCGACACATCAATGCGTAGCAACTTGTGATGTTTGCATAGAAATTCAAATTTTCTGCACATTCGTTAAGGATAAGTGTGCATTCATACTAGGAGAATGGTAGTGTTGCGCAAGCATCAAATAAAAGTGCACATAGGTACTTGTTGCGCATTTGTTATGAAAAGTTGTGCAAATGGTCAATAAAATTGTGCATACATTTAAAGCTATGCAAATGTCGGTAAATGTTGCGCAAATGTGGAAGAAGACTGCACATCAATAAAAACCTGTGCAAATGTGAAAGAAAGTTGCGCATGCATGTTTCAATGCTGCGCATATGTTTTAGGTGGTAGAAGTTGGTCATAATAGATAGTCAATTAGGTCAAACTTGATGTCGATAAGATGATTTGATCTATCGGTGGTTGATGGTGATCGATTTGATCAAGATTGACAACATTGTAGCATGTTCGCTAGTTAGCCAGTCTAAAATAGACAATTGATAGAGTCATCTGTTGAAACACGTGATAAACATGTTTGAAATTAATATGATAGGATAGATAGATTGATAGATCAATTTATCAAAATCTGATAGGTTGATTGTTGTTGACTTGAATAGGAGGATATCATAGATGTTTTGATGTCACGGGAGAGATATCCCATCACACAGAACCTGAGACCAACATTATTGGAGATAAAGAGACTGGTGATAGGAGCATCGGGACTTTACTATGTGATTTACACACCCAAGATTCGGGTGAATCTGAGCATGATGACCGCATTAGTAGAGAGATGGCACTCAGAGATGAGTGTGTGTGTGTGAAAATTATACCTGATCTGTAGACACAACACTCAGTAAAACATTAGAGGTTAGCAAAAATCAAAATTGTGCAAAATTGAAAGCTATCTAACCAAGCGATTTACTGCCTTCTAATAGGTGCGAGATTAATGTTCTCAGACTGTAATCGAGATCAGTGACCTAGACGATACCTAAATGAAGGATTTGAATGCAAAAGATGGATATGAAATTGAATTGCAATTGATCTATATTTTTGATATTTTCTATGCAATAATAATTGTAAAAACTGATATGAAATCTATGCTAAATGAAATTGATATGCTATGAATGCTATTGAAAATTGATATGCTATGAATCTAACAATGATATGTAATATGAATGCAAAAATAAGATTGATCTCACAAAGATGTCGATTCGCAAGAGCTTTGATTCTTCAATTCCAATTCTCCAGCGTGATTGTGTAAAATATGAGATGATTTGTGAAGAGCTGAAGCCTTTAATTTATAGAAATCCAGGGCTTTGGAGGTGCATGAGAAAAAAGCCATAAATCACTCAAATTAACTCATTTTGATTTTTGAGTTATCTGATCATGAAAGATAGTTAATTCTCAAAATCATGCAAAATCATGCAAAAACAGCTTTTTAACTCAAATTAGAGTTTAGATCAGCTTTTTGAACTCCAAAAGGATGTTGAGTTCCAAAAAGTCAATAACTTGCATTGATTTTCTGATTTGGAGTTTAACTGTTTCTTTTGAATATGCATAATAATTAAGAATTAAATAAATAAATAAAGTGATTTATCCTCAACTCAACTGATTTTTGAAATAAAATAATTAATTTATGGGTTAATTAACTATTTTACCAAACTTTTATTAAAAATTATATTATTAAATAATGACAACATGCTTTAATTAATTAAATAAGAATTTAATCAATTAAAGATAGGAATTTTGATTTATTGTCAAAATTAAATAATACAATTAATAATAGATAGAATTAAATTTAATTACACAATTAAGTGGCAAATATTAAATCTAATTAATTAAATATGAAAATATTCAATTAATCAAACTTAGGATAAATGTGATTTATCGCCAAATAATCATTAAATTAAAGATAATTAAGATAATTAGGAATATTACTAGGAATATTCCCCGATGCAAAATTTAAGATAATCAATTATGATTCGATGATGTTTAGATGTGCCTTAGGTTAGGACTTTGATGTCGATTTTGTTTGATTTGTCGATGTAGGAGATTAATGAACTTATAGCCCATTTTTGGGGTATTACAATGAGTACTTTCCATCTTCTGACAGGGGAGATGACAGTGACACTAGAGGATGTATATCACATCCTCCAGCTTCCCATCATAGGAGAGTTAGTGCAGTACGATCGACATGGTGGAGTCACAGAGTGCAGAGCCGTCTTTGGGGATGATGACATAGAGGATGGGGAGATTAGCTGGGAGGATATGGTCGACTTGTATGACCCTCTTCCAGTGGTTCTAGCAGGTGCAATTGGGGGACTCGTATGCCCTGATCGGAGGTCACACGGATTTGCAGTTGGGTGGGGCTGTACATTACAGCAGGTGATGGAGGGGACTCAATTTTCTTGGGGGGTGTGTTTATTAGCACACCTATACCATGATTTACATCAGGTGGTGTACGATGGGAGTGCATCTCTATCAGTAGGGGTGACACTGCTCCATGTTTGGGCATGGGAGCATATTGTAGTGACTAGGCCATTGGTGATTCAATTTTGGGTTGTAGGGCAGCCCTATATTCATTTATACACCTTAGTTTTGTCTCAGGCAAAATTGGGCCATTTAGAGTTTTGGCCCTATACTTTTGATACACTGGACACAGTGACAGGGAGACCCTACCTATGGTGTGAGTCATGGGATGATGAGTGGTCGTTGGGATTTTGTTTTGAGGTGTGATGGTTGATAGGGCAGATGCCCTTTATTATTGAGAGAGGGTTGGTTAGCCAGGTTCTACGACAGTTTGGCAGGATATAGGGGATGCCCGAGGGAGTGACTGAGTTCACACGGACACATAAGGAGAGATGGGATTGGGGGCCCATGGTATCATTTGATGTTGGGTAGTAGGAGTTTTTGGATGCACCATTCCAGGCATGGTCCATGAGATAGACAGTGGTTGACCCTGGGATGACTATTGATTTAGAGCAGTTTTTGAGAGATCATCCAGTGCCATGGATTACAGATCCAAAAATGAGACCTCTAGAGAGAGATCCAGTAGACAGACGTCTCGGGAGGCAGTGAGGTTGAGATAGGATGGGATGAGGGAGAGGAGGAGATGGAGGAGGAGATGGAGGTGGGGGAGATGGAGGGAGAGTTGGCCCATGGATGAGGGGAGGTGGAGTGAGGCAGAGGGGACAAGGATGGAGATAGCCTCTAGTACACCCAACACAGCTAGTTGTAGGAGTGCCATTATAGGTACCAGTCACTCAGGTAAAGATACTAGTTGCTATAGTACAGATACTAGTTGCGGTAGTACAAGCGCAAGCATAGGTACCATAGGTACAGGCAAAGGGGTAGGCACAGGATGAGGTAGACATTCTATTGGCCCAGGTTGGTATGGTACAAGGTGGTATATAGGATGAGCCAGATGTGGAGATGCCAGATCTATAGGCACAGGATGAGTAGGTGGACATGGACATCAGGGGACAGGATCCCTATTTACATAGAGATGCTACTGAGGAGGAGCCTGATATTGATGCACTACTAGTTCAACTAGCAGCTATCCAGGTAGAGGTAGACCAGGTTCCAGGTTTGGAGAGACAGATTGAGAGGATGGGCAGATAGATGGATGTGCTACGAGCAGAGAGAGATTCAGCTGTTGAGAGACTTGGGGAATCAGAGATGCTATTAGATGAGTTACAGAGGATAGAGGACCTAAGTCCCCATGGGGATATCATGAGAGCCATGATACATGCCAGGAAGGAGATATCCTACTGGCGAGAGGCATACAGACAGGTAGTCTCAAGGGATTAGTAGATCAGGAGCTATAGAGAGAGCTCAGTTGGAATCAGATCAGCAGCATATGAGCAACAGGCACCAGCTGGTAGTGGAGGGGTATCATCACATCCTCCTAGAGAACTGATAGGTTTAGGAGGTCAGGGTGGATCCTCAGCATCAGGGAGGTTAGCAGCACAGGGCCACATTGCATCCCATAGACACTAACATACAGAGTCTGGAGGCAGTGGTTCATAGATGGTGAGAGAGCATTGTATACACTGTTGTACCATTATGATTCATTGTATCATTATATTTTGACTTGACAGACACTGACTATGGACACATTGTTATTGATTTATATCATTGGACATTCAGATATTTTTGTTGTTTTATGGATTGTATGTGATGCAGTTCTACCATGATTTTCTCTGATGATTTATATACATGTGTGTACTGACATATGCAGGATGTGATGATTTACTTTCATATGCATAAAATGTATGTCTTAGAATGCAAAATGATTTATATGCATGATTTGATATTGTTGATGCTTAATGGTTAATAATCATATGATGGTGATATAAATGCATGTCTTAAATGAGTTTACTAATGCTATGTGATTATCAATGCAATATTGTGATGAACAATGTGGATAATGAATAATAAATGAATGATATAATGCAAATGATATCTAATGTAATAAATGATAATGTACCTAAGATGATTAAATGTAATAGCGGATAACATGATAAAAGAAAATGAGATGAAATGATAGCTATAATAAATGACCAAATTATATATAAATGAACACCCCTAATGAAGATAACATGTCTCTAAATGATTAAGTGCAAAATGTGAAATGCAAAAAGTTGTAATATGTTTGGTTGTCCAAATGTCCTCAACTTAAACAACAATGTATCTGACACAAGAAGAATAGACTAAGAGAACAGATAACCTAATAAGAAAGGTAACCTACAAATCCCTATAAAAGGAGCACTGATATGTAAGTCATGGACTGTTTAAATGAAATGCAATATGAAATGAATGTATCTCTAAAAATTTAGGTAACATCTTAGAACTTCATAATAATTGGAACTTGAGTTTCATCATTGAGCTCGTTATGTTGCAAGAAAATGCAAGCATCATGGTATAATTAAACCAGGATGACCTGAGCACTTTTTGCATGGAGTTTAATATTGCAAACAACTGTTATGCACCTTTTACTTGGAGTTTAATTAAACTTTTTGCATGTGTGTACTGACATATGCACCGAGATGACCTAAGTTTCATTTGCATAACAGATAAGGAATATTCCCCCCTCCATTGGGGAACAAATATTTGGAGTTGAGGTATGCAATGGTGTATCACCATAAATAGCATTTGTTAGAACAACATTATTTGTATGTTGTCCATACTACGAAATGGATGAAGGCACTTATACACAGACACCCCAATTACTTGTTCCTTTGATTTCATCAAAAAATACCCCACAAACAACAATCAAAGAAAATATCATGCCCCATCCTGGCTATTCTAATCAATGACATATGAGAGTTTCAAACTCATGTCAAAGATATCCTAGAATAGCATAGGAAGCATGATAACAATGAAATCTAGATATGAATACATAAGTTATAACAAATCATTCTAACATGCTTGCCATGAATATACATTTCTTTTTCCAAAAGGATTGATTTAGGATATGTTAATCAATTCAAGTGATGATGTATAGTCAAGATGTATAGATAAGCAGTCACAATTTGAAAGATAGATCATAGATTCTGATTCAACATGAAGATACCATTGTGAAAGAACATTTGATTGCATTTTGCCTTGCCTGGTGAATTTAACTCCATTATGTCCTCTAAGAGTCACGGCTATCATAGATCCACTTCCCAAACTAGGTCAAGGACATGCCCCCAGCTAGGTGATGGACTGACTTATTATGGATGAAGAAAGACACAACAAGACTAGGATGAAGACCATGACAAAAGATCAAGCTATGATGGGATTTTATTATGGATAAATACAAGGAATGGTGCATGAACTGGCCATTTTATTATGATATATACATGGTGGGGATGAGGACTGACTAACCATTTTATTTTGGATATATACAATGAATGGACACACTAGAAGAATCCTAATAGATAGAGGAGCTAACTTGTCACATATAGCGCTTGTTTCCAGGTTTTCACCACATGCTTTTATTGCAATTTTTCTTTTGATTTTGTGATTTTTTATTTTTTTTGTATTTTTGACTATATTTTATTTACAGAATATATATATACATCCTATATAAATGCCCCTTGCATTGGGATTTCAGGGATAAAACTTCTTGAGATGGATACTGTTACGAGGCTCATCCAAGGGATCCCCTTCAGGTGTAGATAACTGATAAGCTCCATAACCATAGACTGCTATAATCACAAAAGGTCCTAACCAATTAGGTTTGAACTTACCCTTCTTTTCACGGTGCTGTTGATTCTTTGGATTTACTCGAAGGACTAAGTCACCCAGCTGAAAGTCTCTAATCTTTACCTTGTTGTTGTACTGACGGAATAGACACTGCTAATAAACTTTCAAATGATCATAGGCACACTGACGGCATTCATCTAGGAGGCCCAATTCAGTCAAGCGTGCAACTCTATACTCTTCATCAAGAATTAAATCTTTAAGAGTAACGCGAAGTGAAGGCAACTCGACCTCGAGGGGCAGGACTACTTCAGATCCATAGACAAGGGAGTATGGAGTGGCTCCAGTAGGAGTACGGATGGAGGTGTGGTAAGCCCATAAGGTAGGATTAAGTTGGAGATGCCAGTCATGGCCAGCGTCATTGACAGTCTTTTGTAGGATTTTAACAATTGTTTTGTTTGACGCCTCAGCTTGGCTGTTTCCTTGAGGATAGTAGATGGTGGAATAGTTGTGGGTGATGTGGAATTTGGCACACAGTTCATCCATGTCCTAATTTTGGAACTATTTCCCATGATTAGTAATGAGATACATAGGTATACCATATCTGTAGATGATATAGTTTAAGATAAACATGGATATTTGTTTCCCTGTGG
Source organism: Chamaecyparis obtusa (assembly GCA_027943335.1). Lineage (NCBI taxonomy): Eukaryota > Viridiplantae > Streptophyta > Pinopsida > Cupressales > Cupressaceae > Chamaecyparis > Chamaecyparis obtusa. The sequence goes on along the minus strand of BSBK01003337.1, from coordinate 297,788 downwards.
CAGCAATTAATGGAATGGCCTTAATCCATTTAGTGATGTATTATGTGGCAGTGAGGATCCATTTGTGACCATTGGAAGATGGAGGATTGATAGCACCCATGAGGTTGAGTCCCCACTGACTGAATGGAAAAGTAGTTGTAAAAGGATGTAACTCCTGTGCTGGAGCATGGATAAGGTTTCCATGTATCTGACATTTCTTGCATGCCCTAGCAAAATGAAAGGAGTCTGCTTCCATGGTAGACCAATAATAACCCATACGCATGATTTTCTTAGCCAAAGAGGGACCACTCGAATGTGTCCCACAAATACCTTCATTTACATCCTGTAAGGAAAGTTGAGCTTCATCATGTTCGAGACATCGCAGGAGAGTACCGTCAAAACCTTGCCGATAAAGGGTGTCAGATATTAAGATATAGTGGGAGGTTTGGCGGAGAAAAGTTCATTTTTTATTACGAGATAGGTTGGGAGGTAAAGTGTTATCTTTGAGGTAAGAATAGATCTTTCCATAGGTTTGGGAATCATGTCTAATCAGATGACATATAATACTCGTATCAGGGTCATCATATGTAGGACAAGTTAGGGATTCCACCAAGAACTCAAAATGGGCCTTGGTATCTTCTATATCAAATAAAGAAGCAATCATTGCCATGGCATCAACAACCTCATTTTCATGCTGAGGAATCTGCTCAAAAGTGATGACAGAGAAATACTTTTTAAAGTCATCAACCATATGTTTATATGGCAATAACTTATCATCTTTGGTCTGGTTATCATCATTAACCTGGTTAACAATCAGCTAAGAATCTCTATAGACATTTATTTCAGATACATTCCATTGTAAAGCCATTTTTAACCCAATCAGCAAAGCCTCATATTCTGCTACATTATTAGTGCAAGGAAATAACAACTTGAAAGATTTTGGAATAGTGTATCCTTGTGGCATGATAAAAAGTATACCAGCTCCTGAACCCTGTTGAGTGTATGAGCCATCAAAGTACAATTTCCATGTTTGTGTAGACAAACCTAAGATATGAGCATCAGGAAACTCTATGTGTATAGGATGGTCATCCATTAATGGAGCATCAGCTAGTTGATCTGTGATCACTTGACCTTTGATAACCTTCCTGTCTACATATTCAATATCAAACTTGCTAAGTAACATGACCCACTTAACCAACCTGCCTGTCAATGCAGTCTTGCTTAACAAATACTTTAATGGATCAATCTTTGCAATAAGTGGAGTAGAATGTGACAACATGTAATGTTGCCACTTCTGTGAAGTAAAGACAATAGCTAGACATGCTCTTTCAATAGGGGAATAGTTTAACTCATATCCCACTAAAGTGCGACTGATGTAGTAGATGGCTTTTTCTTTTCCTTCATGATCTTGCTAAGCGAGAAGAGCACCTAGTGAGACTGTCATGGCTGAAATGTAGAGCAAGAGTGGCTTGCCTAGAATTGGTGACATTAGAGTTGGAGGATTCACTAGATACTTCTTGATTTTGTTGAAAGCTTCCTCACACGTACCATCCCATTGGAATAAGATATTTTTATGCAAAAAATGTTGAAAGGGATGACTACAATCTACTAGTTGAGAAACAAATCTTTGGATGGATTGTAGATGCCCCTGTAAAGATCTTAGCTGACTGATGTTAGTGGGGGAAGCCATCTCCAATATTTATTTAACTTTTTTAGATCTACTTCGATTCCTTTAGCTGAGACAATGTACCCTAACAATTTTCTAGATGTGACCCCGAATGCACATTTCTTTGGATTGAGTCGAATCTGATATTTTTTCATCCGGGTGAATATTTTATCTAACACTCTCAAATGACCAGTTCTGTCTTTGGATTTCACTAAAATGTCATCAACATAATCTTCCATGATGGTATGCATCATGTCATGGAAGATCGTGGTCATGGCTCTTTGGTAAGTTGCTCCAGCATTTTTCAAACCAAAAGGCATTACATTCCAATAGTATGTACCCCATGGACAAGTAAAAGCAAATTTTTCCTAATCTTCTGGCGTAATCTTGATTTGGTTATAGCCAAAAAATCCATCCATTAATGATAACATCTCATGCCTAGCTGTTAGGTCAACAATCATATCAATATTTGGCAAAGGGAAGTCATCTTTCGAACAAGCTTTATTAAGATCTCAAAAATCAATACAAATCCTGATAGACTTGTCTGGTTTTGAAACTGGAACAATATTTGAAATCCACTTAGCATAATCAATAGCTCGAATGAATCCAACATCTAGGAGCTTCTTCAATTCTACTTTCACCATTAGAGCAATGTGAGGATGCATTTTGCGGAGCTTCTGCTTAACTAGTTTTACACCTGGTTTGATAGATAGATGATGCATAATGAGATTAGGGTCCAAACTAGGTATATCAGCATAGGACCAAGAAAAGTTGATTTGTTTTGTTCTGAAGAATTTTGCAAAAGCTTCTTTCTCTGATTCTATCAAGGATGCTGCTACTTTGAGGATGCGGGGAGACTCCTCTATTCCAATGTTAAGTGGTACTGTTGGTTTATAAGAATGGAAGATTGCTCTCAATTGAGATAGTTGGGAAGAGTGTCAATCCTTCCATCATCAGGTGCCTTAGAGAGGTTTTCATGATTAGATGCGTCTTGTGTTTTTACTATTTTTGGATCTAATACTGCCACTAATTGGTTTTCACCATTAGATCTGCTGATTATTTTTATATTTTTATGACTGAAAGGATTGACACTCTCTCCAAAATAGGCCATATCATTGAGTTCTATCAGAAATCTTGACTTGTGATCCCCTGGTGGTAAATGATCCCTGATACCAAGATAGTCAATGATTGCATCATCATTATGGAAGAGATCAAGTTCTGGGTGATCGGGAGAATCCCATTCAATAAGTTCAGGACGGACAAGGGGCATTAGATCATTTGGGTTGGTTTCAAAAGTAGAGATGGTATTGATGGAAAAGTTGTCAAGGTTTATGATAGTATCAGTGAGGTCTATTTCCATACTCTCATTTGAATCATCTATCACAAGATAACGCTCACTTCGCTCATGATCAACATGAGTTGTATTATGTAGGACCAATCCTAGTGAGTCACTCATTGAACTCTCACCCTCATGGTAATCGTTACTATATTGATGGACAACATCGACTCCTATTTCTTCAGTACCATCAGATAAGGAATCCCATTCATAATCATTAGAATCAGAATCATCATTATCTTGAAGTCTATCAATGATTCTTTGAGCTATCCTTTGTTTCTCTAGATCTACATACATACCGTGCTTTCTGAATTGTAAGGCAAGAGCTTTAGATGTTTCATGAAAAGGTGGTATTTTTTCTTTTCCTTTTGTTTCTTTTGGTCCTTCTCCTTTATATCCTAATCCTGTAGTGTCTCTTTGATAATTGGGATTTTGCAAAATTGGTTTTATAACACCTTCTCTTTGTAACCCTAGAGGTCCAACACCTTGATATCCCATCTTTTGTAGCAAAGTATACCCTTTTCCATAGACATCAGGTGATGTATAATCATGTTTAGTATCCTCTTCAATCTTCTATGTCTTAAGCCAATCATTTGCATTACACTCAGCTACCTCTTTGGATATTGTGCTCCCACTTATAAATGTGTTATAAACAAATGTGGAAGGGGGTTCTAATTTTTGTTTAGTGATCAAAGACCTACCATATGATTTGGGAGATAAAGGTAACTCAGTGATAAAAAGAGCTTGACCTAAAGTATATTCTCCCATACTTCTTTCTTTGATATCTATCTTGATCCCATCTGATTTAGAAGTTGATGCTATATTACTAGGGTCACCAGGTGTAATTGCAGAAGATCTAGTACTATTATAGGGAACCAAAGAATTAGAAATCTTCACATTGCTACAATATTGAAAAGGATTAGAATCTCCTTTGATAGTGATCTCCTGACCATTATGAGGGAATTTTATACATTGGTGATAAGTTGATGGCACAACGTGCATGGAATGAATCCATGGTCTTCCCAAAAGAATATTATAAGCAAGATCCATGTCCAGGACTTGACAAGATACATCTTTGACAATAAGACCAATTCTAGTTGGAAGAACAATAGATCCCTTGGATGATCTCTCTTCCTCATCATAGGCTTTTATTGTGATTTTCTTCTTTGGATCAACGACATTCTTAGTAAATCCCAATGCAAGGACCAACTTTAACGTGCAGATATTCAAGCCAGCTCCCCCATCTATTAATACTCTTTTAATCTTATGATTCTGGACAAGGACTTTGATATGTAAAGGAGCATTATGAGGTTGGGTAATGGCTAAATCATCATTTTCAATAAAGGACAAATAGTGTGGGGTCATTAAATGGCCTACCATAACTTGAAATTGATCAGGATCTAGAGTTGTTGGAATCTGGGTCTCTAAAAGAGCTTTTTCAAGGATATCTTTGTGAGATGGAGAAAGACGTAAAAGCTCTAAGATGGATATCTAGGCCGGAGTCTTTTTGAGCTGTTCCAAAAGATTATACTGGTTGGAAGTATTGGGTATGGACTTGGGGATATAAACAGACTTGTTCAGATGTCATGGGACCAGTTATTATGAAGTTCTAAGATGTTACCTAAAGTTGTGGAGATACATTCATTTCATATTGCATTTCATTTAAACAGTTCATGACTTACATATCAGTGCTCCTTTTATAGGGATTTGTAGGTTACCTTTCTTATTAGGTTATCTGTTCTCTTAGTCTATTCTTCTTGTGTTAGATACATTATTGTTTAAGTTGAGGACATTTGGACAACCAAACATATTATGACCTTTTGCATTTCACATTTTGCACTTAATCATTTAGAGACATGTTATCTTCATTAGGGGTGTTCATTTATATATAATTTGGTCATTTATTATAGCTATCATTTCATCTCATTTTCTTTTATCATGTTATCCGTTATTACATTTAATCATCTTAGGTACATTATCATTTATTACATTAGATATCATTTGCATTATATCATTCATTTATTATTCATTATCCACATTGCTCATCACAATATTGCATTGATAATCACATAGCATTAGTAAACTCATTCAAGGCATGCATTTATATCACCATCATATGATTATTAACCATTAAGAATCAACAATATCAAATCATGCATATAAATCATTTTGCATTCTAAGACATACATTTTATGCATATGAAAGTAAATCATCACATCCTACATATGTCAGTATGCACATGTATATAAATCATCAGAGAAAATCATGATAGAACTGCATCACATACAATCCATAAAAGAACAAAAATATCTGAATGTCCAATGATATAAATCAATAACAATGTGTCCATAGTCAGTGTCCATCAAGTCAAAATATAATGATACAATGAATCATAATGGTACAATAGTGTATACAATGCTCTCTCACCATCTATGAACTACTGCCTCCAAACTCTGTATGTCACTATCTTTTTGAGTTGTTCCAAAAGATTATACTAGTTGGAAGTATTAGGTATGGACTTGGGGATATAAATGGACTTGTTCTAAGTAGTGCTTGGTTTAGACTGGACTCCTTGGAGAGTAACCTTGGCTTGAGCACGAGTAGTAGCATGGATTGGTTGACTCTCTGATTTTCCCTTTATGGTAATAACATTGGCATAATATGCAGAAGGATGATGGTCAAAAATGTTACCAACATATCTATAGGGTGTGTTATTATAATTGGCTTGGTTGTCACCCTTATTGTTGGAAGAGCCTCCCTTTTCATGCTCAAGAAGTGGATCTTTGAAGGCCGTATGTGATTCATTCGAGACATGTCCGTCAACACTAATTTCACCCCTTTTGATTAAGTCTTGGATCACATTTTTAAGCCATTGGCATTCATTGGTTATATGTCCTCTTCCTCTGTGGAATTCACAATAATCATTTCCATTCCACCAAGAAGGCTTCACTCTAGGTTCATAGTCTTTCGGTTCAGGAAGCGTGATGAGTTTCTTGGTGATTAACTTTCATAAAGGAGTAAAGTTTCTTCGAGGTGAGATAAAAGGAAATCTTGGTTTAGATGAATCCTTGTTGGTATTTTGATTTTCGGACTAATTTTTGTATGTAGCTTGCATAGCGTTGGTCGTACTTGGGAGATTTAGAAGAGGTTTTGTCGGTTGGACATTACGATTATCAAAAATTCCATCATTGACAATGTTTTTGTTTTTATTCCAATATTTTGATTTGTCATTGTTGGAATTGGAATTATAAGTGTGGGAATTTGAATTTGAGGATCCAGCATTGTCTTTGGAATAAAGTTTTATCTCACCTTTTCAGACCATGGCTTCCTCAATCTTGATACCATTTTCTATGAGCTTTATTGAAGTTTGGTGGACATTGCAATTGTAACCTATAACTCATTTCTGGTGTAAGGTTATGCACAAAAATATCCATCTTTTCTTGTTCGAGAATCATTCGTGGATATTTGGCAAACAATTGACGCCATCTTTGTAAAAAAGTAAGGAAGGGTTCTCCATTTTTTTGATGTGTATTGCAAAGATCAAGCATAGTGACTTCATGTTTGATGTTATATGAATAATGAGTCACGAATTTGTCCAAAAGCTCATTGAAAGATTTAATGCCGAGGGGAAGTTTGGAGAACCATTCCATGGCTTGTCCTCCTAAACTTCACTGAAATAGTCACATAAGATAAGTGTCATTATGAGTGACTACAATACAAGTAGCACAAAACTCACGAATATGGTCTTGTGGATCCAAATTCCCTTTGTATTTATCAAATTTTGGTACCTCAAAATGAGGAGGGAATGGAATCATGACTAAGTTCTTATCAAAAGGATAAGGACATATATCATCCAAAGAATACTTCTTAGTTGATGATCCAGTTTGGATATCATGAATTTGTTGTTGAAGCATCTGGATTTGTTGTAGGATAGGATCCAAAGATAATGTGCTTCCTTGTGGGTTTTGGGAAACATTATGCTGTTGAGTATGTTGAGGATCATTGGATTGTTGATTATTTTGAAAATTTTTTTGTTGTTGATCACTATGGGATGCATTGGATTGTTGATTGATTTGAGAAGCATTGGATTGTTGATTGATTTCCTTTGCTCCATGTGGATCTTGAGAACCTTTAAGGATATCTTGATTTTTTGTATGAGCTGGTTCTCTAAGATAGGTAACATCAAAATCACTTGGTAACTTAGCTCCTTGTTGAGCAAGCATGAGGAAATACATCTCTTTATCCAAGCCTAAAAGTTGTTCCATGACTTGCAAAAATTTAGGATCTTGTGTAGCATCCTTAAGTTCCTCATCAGTAGGTTCGTCATCGAATGTGAGAGGATAAGTTTTCTTAGGAGGCTGTTTGGGCCAAGGATTCTCTTCATTGCTGGTATTGCCTTCCATTTTGTCTAGGGATTCTGGATTAATAGTTTGTTTGAGTTTCTAAGATCAAGTTTGAACCATAAAATGGATGAAATTGATTGCAGAAAAGAAAGATTTTTGATAAAAAGATATGGAGAATGATTGGTAGAAAAGATATGATAAGTATTGAAAATTGGTGTCAAGAAACAATAATCTAAGTAAGCTTGATGGTTAAGGATGATATATCCTGATATGATAAGCTCACCAAGATCAAAGTCTAATAGATAAGGTAAATTTTCAACACCACACTAAAAATCTTAAGATTGGAAGAAAGTGACTTGTTGACTCTTGAGAAAGGAAATGACGATGAAAAGTTATGAAAGTGGTCAAATTAGAAATCAGAGGTCTATGTAACTTGACTGTTTTCCCAGAATCTTACTAAGGACAAAAATAGGTATCTGAAAAAGTGATTTTGAAATTCCAAAAGCCTTTGGGAATGCTCTTTGTTGTAAATGCGCAGGATAGTGTGATATATGCGCAATAAAATGAAACAAATGCGCAGAAAATTTTGATAGATGCAAACTAATAAATGTAAATGCGCAGTAATAGACATCATATGCACAGCAAGATTTGATGTATGCGTAGGTTATCAAATTTTTCATGATTTTGTTGGTTTGATGATTGAGAAATTTTTTTAAAATTTTTTTTTTATTGTTTTTTGATGTTTTCTGGTTTTTGGCAAAGTAAAAATGCATAAACACACACACGCAAGACAAAGATGATTTTAATCTAATTTAATCTAGTATGAATGCACAAACACTCTTACAATCCTAAGGTTGGCAAGGATGATATCTGTTGAATCCCCACTAGGATAATAAAATCTAGCCATGCAAATCCACAGCGGACAGCCTAGGAACTTGGACGCACGGGCTCCTCCTTATAGTGCACTCACTTCTTAGGCACACCAAGTTCCAAATTCAATGGGTGATTACTTCCCAAAGAACTGCTATCTCTACTATGAACCGTGAGTAATGTGGGGTGTCTTCACGAGCTTGGGTGACTCCTTGAGCTAGCAGATAGAAGGTTTTTGGCCACTAAACAAAATTTTGTAGTAAGGACATCTGTTCAGGTGGTTGTGATCAAGTCATTTTCCCAATTAAGGGGGCTCTCCCAATCCTTTCAAAGCAAGACTTTCACCTCTACTAAGTAGGACTTTAATGCACCACTGGGGTACTGGAGGAGATTTTGGTTGCCACAACAAATTCACACCTGCCTAATGTGAGACTAATCACACTAGAATTTTTTATATATCATTTTGGAAGGGCTTGGCTTTAGCCTATTACCGGTTGCATTGTTCCTTGGGGTGAGTACCTCTTTTCCCACCAAAGACCGCCCTCTAAAAATTATAACAGTTTCTCTTACACCCAAGGTCCACGAATGGTGAGGGGAGAGGATACGTTGTTATAATTTTGGGATTACAGATATGCTATTAAGAAAAACACAACAGACACTTGAATCTATGCTAAGTAAAAGACACAAAGCAAAAACATGTCATATTTTAAGCCCAAATGAGATTATAGTTTATTTTGCAAACCCCTTGGCAATCTGCAATCAAACTGTTAGAAATATTTTTAGCAATGGGGTCTTCACAAATTATGTCCTGCAAAATAGCCTAAAAATACTACCAGAACGAACAGACACTCATCAAAATGTTAGCTAAAAACAAATCTAACAGAAAATTGAATTTTTCTGCAGAAACTTATAAATGCACAGAACAGTGATATAGATGCACAGTAAATATGGATGTATGTGCAGGAATGATGTATGCATGAAACAATTTAATGAATGCGCAGCTTGGTGGTATGTATGCACAGTTACTATGTATGCGCCGAGAAAATGGATATATGTGCAGTAAATATAACAAAGAGGAAAATACAGAAAATGGATGCGCAGCAAAAATGAACAGATGCACAGGAATCATGGACAAATGCGCAGAAATAACCTATAGAAAAACCTACACACGGAAAACTAAAAACTAAAAGTGAAAAGCCAAGTTGGGCCCTCCTTCTAGCACCAAAAATGTATGCAAATTAGTTGGATACTATTCTGAATGATGAATTAACTAATAAAAGGTTAATAAATCTATCTAATAAGCAAACTACAATGAAGAATGCAATAACAAATGAAACCAAATTAACAATTTACCTTCACCTACAAATGTAGCTTGTCTCCATTGTCCTCCTAGCCTTGATTTCTTGAAGATGTTGAGCTCTCAGATTTCCAAATGAAGCTCTTTCCCAAGATGATTCCAAAGTGTGGAGCTTTGAATGAAATGAGTCCACAACTAAAACTTGATTATGCAAATATGGTGGATGAAATGCAAATGATGGGATGATAATATGGATTCTTGGTTGCTTGATTGCTTGAATGCTTGGATGCTTGAATGTTTGTTCTCAAAAATACCTATTAGCTTTCAAATGGAAAATGAGGCTCCTTTTATAGAGTTTTGGATGATCTAGGCCTAGGTGGCAGAATCCTGCAGTTGAGAATGAAAGGTGGAAGATCCTAGGGCTAGAATTGACTTGGTTGAAAGAGTTGAGAGAAAGGGGGATGTAGTTGTAATGTGAGAGGAAGAATAGGGATGATGTTCCTCTCATATTGACACAGAGGAGAAGAAGGTGGAAGGGAAAGACACATGTCAGGTGTCTCACAAAGACCAAAGAGAGAAAGAGGGAAAGACCTTTTCCTCATGAGGACTCTTTGCACAAGTGTCCTATGACTCACTCTTGACCCTTAGAGGTGGCTTGAGAAGCCCCTTAGGAATAGGGAATGTCTCTTGACTTGGTTGTTGAGAGGACATGTGGTCATGAGACCAAGTCCTATGAGGCCACATAGCCCTTAAGAATAGGACATGTGTGGGTGAGGATAAATATGAATAAATAATTAATAATAATTATTTATCTTAGCCAAGGTGATGTGTCAAGTGACTAGGTGGATGAAGTGGACTAGGGGATTTAATCATATTTAGGTGATTGTGTATTTAATTAAATCACTTTAATAGACTTTTTAGAAGACTTAGGATATAGAATTAGACTATAGTGAATTTATTAAATAAATTGAATAATTTACTTAATAAATAGAAGAAACAAATATTAATTAAATAATAAATATTTAATTAATTTATCAAGTCAATAGTAATTAAATGTTAAAGTATTTAATCAATTAATGAAGCCATTTTTAAGTGTATACAATAGGAGATGAGGATCGAGGCGGGTTCTCTTTAGATGCACTTGGTGAGGAGGAATGTGAGGATCCCTCACAACACTCAGATCACGTGATAGGTGTAGGATGACATCTTCCTCGATTGTGAGGTCTACCTCTACCTTGTCCAGTACCACATATGGGGAACATTTTGCCACTTCTAGTCATAAAAATCATAGACAAAGATTAAGTAATGAGAGAGGACTTAGGATAATGCTCAGAACTCTATCTCTGGTATAGCAAACAAAAGGAGGTAAAAGTGAAATGCACCTAACATGAATCATCGAAAGTGAAGCTAGAACAACCAAGATGTGACTATCACGTTGCAAGGTACAAAAGCACAATAGGATAGGATAGACAACAAAGAGACAATGGGAGTTTAAGTAGTAATCATTCAGTTCTCAATCTGAGACACCTAGTTCCATGTAGTGGACAATAGGAGAATAGGCAAACAGACCCCAGGCAAAAATCAGATTAGGTAGACAATTGACTAGTCAACAGGAATTAGCTCACTATTTTGAAAATTAGGGGATAGTCTCGTGGAAAGAAATAAAATCTCACATGAAGAAATGTTGAACTATGTGTGAGAAAATGTTATTTGGTGCAAGGAAAGGCATAGGACCCTAAAATCTCACATGGGAAAAGACCAAGGTTTGATAGATTAACATAATTTTTGAGACAAAATCAGATTTTCAAGGCACAACATGAACTATTGTCTAGTGGAGTGTTGAGATTTTGGACTGATTTAGGATAGTTTGAATAAAAAAATATTAGTTTAGATGTTGCAACCAATCATTTACAAGCATACAGTTTGGACCAAGCAATAGTGACGCAATCAGTAGTCACAAATAGTTCTACCGAGGACAAAGAAACATGGAAGAATCATGGGATTCTTTGACAAGTTTGATCATGTTGAACAATTTAAGACCTAAAACAATCACACAATTATCCCTACAAAAAATAAATGATAGAGAAGACAAAATTTGTGCCTCACAACTTATGTGCATGCTTCACCTCACACAACCATGTCACCCTCTAGAGGGTACTCATGTTTTTGGTGTTTCCAAGACTCAATAATATATGTTCAAAGGTTACCCTTGAAGTAGGGGCCAATGTCATATACCACCTTCAAACATCCAAGTGCATGCTTATGGTGAGAATCTAGGTGAGAGATTCGTTCCCCTCCTTGCGTAAAGATTATGTCTACTTTCGAAGGTGATCTGGGTAGGCAACTAACTAAGAGAGTGTTTAGTGGGATTCCATTCACACTAACCTTTGATGCCAGCCATATAGGTCTAGGGCCTTGCAACCACACCAACACCTGAAAGTTGTACACCCCTGCAAGTAGGGCTAGGAGTGGTGCCACTTAGTATAATAGATAGAGCTTTCTCAGGATGATAGTCATGAATTAAGAGAAAGAAGTTAACATGGCTTTGGAGTCTTTAGACTCAACAAAGCTACTTTATTATAGTGAGGTGGAATCACCAATAATAGGTGTGTACTCACTTGGGTCATTCCTAGAGGTTCAACTTCCAATAGGCCCTTTGTAAGAATTTTGATATCACTCTAATACCATGTAAGAGTTTGCCTAAGGCAAAGAATAAATACCAAGATCTAGAAGCTCAAGAGATAGCACAAGAGAGACAAAATATGATATTATCAAATGATCAAATAATGAATAATAGATTGAATTATTGATTACATACAATGTAGAATGCCTCAATATATAGGCAATGCAAGAAGACTAGAAGATATGCAAGTGATAAGATCACAACTAGACATGGTGGAATCACATGTCCACCAAAGGTGGATCATCCTCCATTGTACATCAAAGTATGTGAAGCATGTGCAACAATGAGAGGATGATAATGTGATAAGAGCACTAAAGGTGGATCTCACACACAAAGAGGTATGTGATGACAACTATCACACCTAAAGTGGAATTTCTCCTAACCATGTGTCACAATGACAACTAATATGAAAATACATTATCCTAAGTAAACTTATGTAAGTGTAATTAGTAAATATTTAATTACACCAACACCCTCTAAAGGTGACACAAACTTGGCTTGGATTCAAGGGTTAGATTTTCTAATTCTCTCAAAGAGAAAAGAGCATACTTCTCTACCTCTTCACCTTACCCAAATCCATAAGCTTTTGGGTTTCTGAATCTCTCAAAGAGAGAAGAGCATAATCCCCTAACAAATGGACATGCTAAATATTTTTTACCTTTCCTTGCTTCCCCAGGTATCTATCATGCTAGAAAAATAGAAATATGAAAAAAATAAAAAGTGATAAATGTTGGAAAATAGTAGCAGGAAAGTACAGAATTAATTTTTTTTTAAAAAATATGATGTCAAGACTCATATGAGGAAATGCACAGTCCCACACAAGAAAACTCCTTTTTTGCATGAGGAAATGCCAGAGACAGGAAAAATTCACATGATAGTGAGAAAGCTTGCACAAGATTCTATACATAGTTGTATGGCTGTACAGATAGAGCATTAAATTCTTGTCAGAAATGTTTTGAGAATGAGGTCAGAAATGAATTTTTTGCCCCACGGTGGGTTCCAAAAATGTTTACAACTGAATGTGGACCTCTAACTCAACCATAGACTTCAACATGGTCATTGCTCATTAGCTAATTACAAAAATTAATATGAATTATTCACTTCGCACACATACATGAATCGACCTGTTGCCTCCTATTTAGATGGGGTTTTGAATCACTCTTAGAATTGAGAGCCCAACAACCATAGAGAAAGCTCTAAAATGGAGGATTTTTAATGCATAAGAGACAATTATAAATCAAATTAAGCTAAGAATGATAGTGAAAATTAATCTAAGAAGTTGAAATGAAATGAGAATCAAGCTAAGAACATAGTAAGAAAACTAATTTAAGCATGAGGATGCATCAATATACTAATAAAATGAAATTACTCTAATTATGCAATGTAAAAGTAGTTCAAAATGCAAAAGTGAGACAATAATTTGACAGAATTTTGGTGCTCAAAAAAGTTACCTCCCCAAATGAGGAATGAGAGGGTTCTAATATAGAAGAACCCAGGTGGAGACTAAAGAGTTTCTTGCAAAGAAATGGGTGACCCTTCGTCTCCTTGGTGGGAGGTGAAACAAATTGGAGGGATTATTTAATAAAATAAATGAAATATGGCCACATGGGTGGCTTTTCCAATTACTTGAATAATTAAAATCAAAGGAAGATATTTCATTCAAAGAACTAAATAATATTTAATTCCTTTTTTATGTGTATTAGGTAAAAGGGGTGTAATTATTTTAATTAAAGTGCTAGGACTTTTGTAATTAAATTAATTAATCATAGGGTTTATTTAGCCAATAAATGTTGATATTTATGAATTAAATATAGTGTATGATTAATGCAATTTTGAAATTTCCTGCATTTGCACTAGGTCAAGTAAAGTCAATTAGGGGAGAGAATTGCCTAGGAAAATAGGACTTTGATGATGGAGAAATTTGAAGGAATGCACCAAAATTGATTAAGATTGCAAGGTGCCAATTTTGGGGTATTACAAGCATAGATAAAAAGAAACTAAAATGATTCCTCACAAACTGAAATTTAATACAGATGTAATTAATGAAAATTTAAATGGAAACAAATGAATTGAAATTAAACTAAGATATAATTTAACCAAAAATAATTTTAAAAAAAGGCAAATGTAGTTGAAACTTTAGTCAACAATCATAGAAAGACCAAACTAAATTTAGAATAAACTCAATGAAATCAGAGAATAACAAATAAATATAACTAACAAAGGGAAAGAGTTTTCATAAAGGACAGAGCTTAAAGAAATGCATGAAAAATACACAGTTTGGGTGGCTGAGTACGTGCATGCAAGGAGAGACCAAAGTTTAATGGGCTACCAAGAGAATGAGTAAGCTCTTGGAAGGTTTAGACAAGGCTCATGCAGGCAGCCAAGGAGTAGCAAAGGTATCAAAGTAATAGTTCACGCCAAGAGGAGGCTCACACAAGGAGTAATCAACAAAAAAGATTTATTTGAAGGCTTCATAGAGTATGTATGTTGTGCACAATGTTAAGAAGGTTGCGCCAAGGAGGTGAGGCAGCCAACCATCACTTAGGCTACACACTTAAGCTACTACCAAAGGAAGGGAGCTAGGTTTAATATAATATGAAGCTATTTTAATAGGCTCTTGTTTTAATATAATAGGTTGTTGTATTAACAACACTTAGAATCATGATGGCTTGATGGAGATTACCAATATAGAGAAGGGATCAGGCCACACAAGGAAAAGAAAATGGAGAAGATAGCTCATGTTGGGAGCAGTTAATGATGCTATAACACTAAAATAATGATAGCTCAAATGAAGTTTCAAACAAATGGTAAAATCAATATTAAACAACATATTTTAAAAAGATTTAAAGATAAGGAGAAAAAAAATAGGAAGAGATGGAAAAAGAAGTTGTAATAGTAAAGACTTAAATAGAGATATCTGCCATAAAAAAAACAAAAAAAAATGTAGCTCTCTATTTGAAAAAAAAATGTTTGTAACAACTCTCAACCAAAGAGCAACAAAGATTGGTCACTGCTCTTAAATGGTGGCAAATTTTTGGAAACTTGTGATATTGCTATCAGGATTCAACTATGTAGTTTTTTGAGTCAAACTCATTGACACATGATTCATGAGTAGTGGTTCGCATGAACCCATCTCTCATGAGAATGAATGGAACACTTAACACTCATTGGATCTAGGTGATGCTCACAAAGGTGAAGCACCAGGACTTCCCAGGAGGTCACCCATCCTAGTACTACTCCAGCTCAAGTGCACTTAACTATGAAGTTTCCTCCATGGTTAAACCCGCTCAAGCTGGAGTAGTACTAGGATGGGTGACCTTTCGGGAAGTCCCAGTGCTTCACCTCTGTGAGCATCACCTAGATCCAATGAGTGTTAAGTGTTCCATTCATTCTCATGAGAGATGGGTTCGTGTGATCCACTACTCGTGAATCATGGGTCAATGAGTCTGACTTAAAAAACTACATAGTTGAATCCTGATAGCAATATCACAATTTGACTTGCTATGGAAAATATCTCCTACTTATCTTTTGGAAACTTCTCAATTTTTTGGAAACTTCTCACGAGAGAGCTAAATAGGTTCATTTGGCACAAAACCCATATCTTAGTTTTTTGAGATTCATTTTTATTTTACTATAGCATACAACATAGAATGGACTATTCTTCTTCAATATTTTTTTCCAAGAGAATGTATTGTTAAGATAACATAGATATATTAAACTGAAACAAAGAGATTAGATTAAAGATTACAAATAGAAGAAACATGCTTGAAGATAAAAACTTGTGAGAGCCAAGAAAGATTTAAATATGAACCTGGAAGATCAGAGATTAGAATAATAAAATAACAGGAATGCAAGGAGATTAGAAAAACTGAAATGTAGATTTTTGAATCTTGAAATAAAGATTAGTTTCTAAATACAACTGAATAGAAAATAACTTGCAAACAAAGTTAGAGAAACCATACAAAACATGATATTAAATGAAGGAACTAAGCTAGGTTTGGTGGAGAACCGACCAAACCCCAAAAAAATTTCAAAAATATACTCTCTGGTGACAAGCCTTTCAAATAGGGTTAGAGAGAAAACAAACTTAATAAATAAACAAGTTAGAGCTAAAAAAAAAATGTTAGATCTATAAGAGAAAACTTGAAAAATCTTGCTCCATTGAATGTCACCTTCCTACAAAACACTTAAAAAAGGATTTGTAGCTAGCTCTAATACCATGTTAGGAGAAATAAAAGAATGGAAACAAGATAAAAAATAATCCAAGAAGTGAAATGCAAGAAGGATTTTGTACCATAAACCAAATGTGAGAGAGAAGCAAAATAAAACACCAAAACCAAGATAATACTCTAAGAATCCAACAAGAGCCAAGAGATTTTTGTAAGGGAAAAAACAAAGAAAAACCCTGTTATGTATTATGAAAGAGGAATAAAAATCCTAAAGAGAGAGATAAGGAATATGAACAAGAAACTCAATACAATATGATAGAACTACTATGCAAGATGAGAGAAACTGTGTGAAAGAATTGTGAGAAAATTGGTGTCAAGTGTGTGGAGAAACATCTCTTAAGTAGAGATGGGTGAAGGAGTTTTCATGTAACTCCCTATGTGAATGAGTGTCACATTCATACAAGTGTGTGCCAGGTGTGAGCATCCTCATAAGGAAGAATAACCTATTTTCCTTACTAAAGGAATTATAAAATATGAGTTGTCCTCCCACTTGGACTAGAGGACAAAATTACATGTAGAGATTCCTTTAGGAATATCCTAAAATAAATAAAAGGAGGATACCTTGGTTTATCCTCAAATTTAATAAAACAACCAAGGAAAGATTACTAATTCTAACACAAAGAGTCTTAAAACTAGGCCTTGAAGTCTGAAGAGAAGTTAAGGTAGTCTTCAAAGAGGTAGAGGTAGATCTCTTGTTGATTAGGGAAAAAGTGAGTCATAAGTTAACGATACTAATTGGTATCAGAGGAATGATACAAGTTCCTATAAAAATGAAGGACAAGGTACTAGTGTAAGGAGGAAGTTCAATGGAACTTATTTTAAATGTAGTGAAGTCAAACATAATTCCTTTGAATTCAAGCAACGTAACTATAAGAAGAAGGTGAAAATCAGTAGGAGAACAACATTTTTTGATGAAGAATCCATTGGCTCAATGAATAGAAATCAAGTAGATGAAGGTGTTGATAATCCTGCTAATTAATTTTGTTTCCATTATTTATAAGGAAGTTATTATGTTTGTCAAACTCATTGAGTAAGGAAGATAAGATGAGTTGGTAAGGAAGAGAAAGCAGTGAATAAAAGGGAATAAGTAAACAAGGAATTTTGGTAAAGAGAAAGAAAGTATAGGCACCAAGCAAGGCATAACCATATTCTATCAAGAACCTAATTGAGAAGAGAACTTAGTTACTGAGTTAAAGAAAATGTGTTATCGAGTAGAACATGTTGACACCAAATGAAATATAAGTACATTGAACTTAGACACCGATTAGAAAATTGTTTACCAATCTCGATGAGATCATATAAAAGAACATTGGAGATTGAAAACTATTGATTACACATGATTACAAGGTGAGTTTAGCCAATGATAATTAATGATCTGAAATATGCATTGGAAGTGTACCCAATGTTAGCACTGCTTGTAATGATGATTCTAGAACATCTAGTACCACCTAAATTTTTTATATAAGAAGATCAGAGTATGAAGATAAAAATGGTGGCATATATATATGTGAAGATTAATTGGAGATTTCATGCATGAAATAGATTAGACAAGATGGTGATTGAACAAGTAAAGCTATCAAGTAACAAAGTATTAAGGAATAGTCATAGATTTAGAGCTATCGAGTACTGAATTGGTTATTTTAATGGATACACAATATGAGGTATTGAATTGATGAGCATATAGAGTCCTATTATCATTTTTTGATGCATGTTTAACAAAGTTTTTTGTTATTAATGATTATGGAGTAGTCAAAATTATATAAGTCTCTTAATCAAGTATATCCTAACACATCTTAATTGTAAATCATTTAACTAGGTACAATTATTAGATTAGAGATGTGAAATATCTTATCAAAGGAGACTTAGTAGTCTTTAGAACTCTTAACTAGGTTAATACCTTTAACAGAGTAAGCTATCAAAAATAGCTAAGAATTGTAGGTCTAATCGAGCAATTTTATTGTTGCAGTAGTGAAGTGTTGTGGGTGTTATCCCCATTGTAGTTTTTATCCTCTAACAAGGATTTTTGAGATAAAAAAATAATTGTCTTATGTTTTGTTGATTATCATATGTTTTATTTATTTTCATGTGATGTATGACAATGTTGATTAATAAGTAAATGAATGTGAAGGAAGTTCATAAAATTTTAAAAGTATTTTAAAGTATCGATTCACCCCTTCTCTTTTAGTCTTTACCTTTCCAAAGCTGAATCCAACAATTGCTATCAAAGATTAGTCTCTTATCAAGGATTTTAGTCACTTAAGAGGAAAGATCATGAAATATGGAAAGCTACAAGTATAGAATAATAATTGATAGTATGGAAACATAATTTAAAATGGCCAATGAGAAAATTGAAGAATTAAGAAGAAAGTTGGAACATTCAATTAGAAAAAGAAAAGAGCTTACACTTAAATTGAAAGATACTCAAGATCAAGTTGAGGAATTTGAAGAAAAATCCAAGGGAATAATGTTTGATGAATCTAATTCACACATATCAAAACTATCTGAAAAGAATAAGAATCTAGCTGATTAGGTCAAAATATTGAAAAGAGAACAAGAAGAATAGTCAGTAAGGATGTGGGAGATCATGGAACAAAAAGGAAAAGATGAGGATGACAAAAGAACTACAGAAGAAGAGAGAAGGAAAATGAATACAAGATTATATTAGAAAGACAAGGAAATCAGGAGGTTGAAATAAACACACTATAACTTGACATATCAACTTGTTATAACAAATTAGGATTTTGCTAGGAAAGTCAGTGAGATTGCAGAATTGAGATATGAGAATGAACATTTGAAGAATGATCTAAAAGATGAGAAAGATGCTAATGAAATCATGAAAATAAATGAATAAGCATGGAAGATTATGGATGAACAATCGATAAATCAAAGACAACCAAATGACACCTTTGGACTTGGTTTCAATGCAAATAGTACTACCAATAAGGGTGATTCTTCTAAACAAGAAACCAACTGAGATAAAGCTACTACCCCACCAAAGCCTAAGAAGCATACATGTTATCATTGTGGGAAACTAGGACAAATAAGTAACATCTTCAAAATAAAGAGAGGTAATCCACCAAATTCTTGGAAATTTAAAGGTCATTTCTATAATTAAAATAAGTATGGACATAAGGCATTTGAGTGTAGATAAAGTGTTGTGAAGACTCCAAGGAAACCAAGGTTTGATGGTTACTATAAAAAATACAAGAGATATGATCACAAATCTAGAGAATGTAGGTCACAAAGGAAAAATGGAAAATGGGTTCCTAACCAAAAAATGTTGACAACAACAAACAAGGACCTACAATACCATGAGATTATAATACAAGGATTACTTGTACTGCATGTGGAAGATTCTATCATATAGCTATAAACTACTTTAGGGTGCATAGAATAAATAATTTGAAATTATGGAGAAACATTGGAACATCTTGTTTCCATTGCCACAAATTCAATCACTTTGCTAAGGACTAGATGTACCAAAATAAGGATTCTACCAAGGAGAAACTAAGTGAAAAGACTCTAGTAAACATTGATGAAATTCAAGAATAGATGAATAAGACTTGGAGAAGAAAGACATAAGATGATGGAATAAAATTAGGAACTAGTGATGACACCATATCCTTTGGATCGGGTGCACCTATCTTGACTTAATCAGTCAAGGTATGAATAGGAGCTGATAATCTAAAGTTTATCTTAAATTGATTCCTAGATTTAGTGCATATCAGCATATCAAATGCATTTTGATATTAGTTATAAAGTTGTGATTTCATATGTTGATCAATGAAGTGTATGAGTTATTTTGTTGCATTCGATAAAGTAAAGTATAGTTTGGTTAAACAATAAAATTAAGTTAGGTAAAGAACATTAAATGCATATTCTAGTCATTGGAAGCCCTTCTCTAAAAGGAAAGCTATAAAAAGAGGGTTAAACACTTCCTTTTTACTTTACATTATTGCAAGCACATTTGAGCAGTGACAGATACGAGATCAACAAGATAATTCTATTACTATTTTATTTGAAACCTAGAATTTTTTTAGGTATTTTTGAAGATCAATGACACCTAAATTATAAAATCCAATCATTATTGTTTGAAATCAAAGGCCCATCCCTCATCCCACCAAGAGTTATATTGATTGAAGACCTTTGTGCTTTCATTCAGTGCAAGATTGAGGATATATCTCAAGATGATATTGATTCAGCATACAAGAAATTGTGTGTTGATGGTAATCTGAAAGGTGATCACATACACCTATAGACCAAGGGTTTGGTTCATGGAATGCATGTACCAAAGATATTAAAACATGAGTAGATGAGAATCGTATTGAGCATAATTCATGATAGGTTCATGTGGCTTGATGGGCCAATAAAAATAACAAAAGATATTTTACACATTGTTACTAGATTTATGGTGGGTGATAGATTGAGGGGCTATCAGTACACAAATAAGAACAAACTTTGTGAGCTGACAAAAAATAAATGGGATGGAAGAGGCCTAAAACTTTCTATAATTGAAAACCCTAAACAAAAATTTACATAGATAATATCATATCATATAGAATATTCCAATTATCTTAGGTAGACAGTGTACCTTGTGGAGCTATCGATATTGGTTACAAAATGGTAAAAAGGATATGAAGATCGACTTATGCAAGATTCTCCTAAAACAACTTGATGATAATAGGGTGGCTGCAAGAAGTTGAGTCCCACTTTTGGCCGAAAAGTGGAAGTTTTTTTCTCTATTTTTCAAAATTTATGTCAATTGATGTAAAAATTTGAGGCACTTAAAGATTGAATCTTGAAAAAATTTAGTAAAATAAAATTTAGTGCTTGGAGTCTAGTTTTCAAATATGTAATTTATTTCAATACTCACATAGTATAAATTGAATTTTAGTATGCATGTTTAAAAAACACTTTTTCAAAATGCATGTTTCAAGACAGCACCTCACACGTGTACGACCACCCTTTTTTGAAGTAAATGAATTTATTTTTGTGAATCCTTTTGGGAAAAGGTACCTAACACACTGAAGATTGATGAGAATATTTTATCTTATTTTTTATAGAATATTTTCTTTATTTATTTTTTTAATTGACTATAAAGTACATTTTTGAAACCTCTCGTGTACGACCACCATAATTTGATGATAACTTCACTTTTTTTCAAAAAAAAAAAAAAAAGGTGAAGAAACTTCTATGTTGATTGATGTCATATAACTCATTTTTCAAAAAATATAAAATTAAAAGAGTTATTAAAGTTTTAGTGAGCCTTAGTATTTCAAGTTTAGGTACCACATTGGCTTAATAAATATTGTAAAAATATTAAAATTTATCATATCACTATAAAATTTATATTTTTATAATTTGCACAATAAGAGCTAAAATGGGTTTTCATTTTATCAAAAAATTCATTCGGGAAGGTGCTGAAAAAATTATGGCAAGGTAGAAATTTTATACTATAATGCCTTTGCCATATTTTGTGGGGCCAAGCATAGGTGTGGTCACACCAAGCCTATCGCAAACCAAAAACCAAGCCAGTGGGTATGGCTCCCACTCATAGTTTTATAAAATGGGTGCCCATTTCATTTAAATAGTGGGTGCCCATTTCATTTAAATAATGGGTACCTGTTTCTTTTAAATAACGAGAGAGAGACAGAGAGAGAGAGAGAGTTTTGTTTACGTAAATATTTTTTTTCTACGTATGGTTTGTTATTTTATTTACACATGTATAAAGTTATGTTTTGGTTTTCTACGTAGGGTTTCATAATTTAATTTTGTCAAGGTTTACATTTTTATTTTACTACCTAGGGTTAAATTAAAAGTTTTAACAGTTTTCTACTTTGGAACGCTAATTTACAAAGTAAATTAAAATTAAAAGGAACTACTTGAAACATAAAATATAATTAAATTAATATAATAATTTTGAAAACAACATTAAACTACATTTTATAATTAAAAATAACTTGAAACTATAATTTTTAATGACAAAAATCATAAAATAAATAATTAAAAACAATAGTACGTACCTAGAACACAAAAAAAATGGGAGAGTGGGTCGATAGGAGAAGCTAAAACAGGCACCCAAGCTTTGCTAAACATGATCCCATTCTTGATAGTGAAAATGACAAACAAAATGGTAAAAAATAAAAAATAAATAGATTCACAAAATGCACTCCTAATTTTTACAAATTAGTCACCCGTTTTGTAGAAATCAGGTGCCCATTTCGCTTTGGGTACCCGATCCGAAACAAGTGCCCAATTTTTAAGCGGGTACCCAATTTTTGAATATGAATCAAGCTCCTTAACCTAAATGGGCACTCGATTTGTAAAAATCCATTTCCTATTTCTTATTGTAATTTTTTTTCCAAGCAGACTTCCGTGGAATTGGTACCCAACTTTCAACATTCACCCAATATGAATATAATTCAAAAGGAAATTTTCAAACACACTAAAGTTTGGATCATTTTTGGTATGTATATGTTGGCAAGTGATGTTTTGAGAGCACTATGGATCACTCGAGGCTTGTCATTTATGGAAACACTTATGTTATAGTGATCACATGTAGTAAGTATGAGTGTTGGAGACATAGTCATGAAAATGACTAGGTACAAAATCGGATTTACAGTATACTGGAGTACTGTTTCGGTCAAAAAAGATGGTATATGATATATTATGGCTTGCAAAGTTAGAGGAAGACATTTTCGGATATGTTTGACATTCAATTAAAGTTGCACATGTTTTGGTATTGATATTAGTAAGTTACAGTGATATGAAGGCATGTGAAGATAGAGAAATAGTGAAACAGGGCATATGAACAATCGTGATGATTAAGGGAATGCTAGATGGAATGGAGATGTGCTAAGTTAGATGAAGATTGTATATTGCTGACACTTTGGTAATATAAGATCACCGACTTAGTATTTACTATTTTCATAATTAATTATTATATTTTGTATTGTATTTGAGAATCAAGTGAATGACATAATAGATATAGTTAAAGAATGTTTTGTGGAAGCGATGTGTGTGGAACATATGTATAAGATGTGGATGTGAATTTGGGATATTAGAAATGGTCGATAGTAGATGCGAGATTAGAGATTGATAGAGAGCTATAACTGGAACTATCAAAGTATAGTAGATACTTGTAATGCTCACTCTTGAACACTTTTATAATTAAATTATTAATTGTAAGAGTTCTAAGCTCACCATACCTTTAAAATGGTTGATATTCCTTTAAAAAGGAAATTTAATATGTAATTCTAAGCTCCTAATAGGGCTAGATCTCCTAACATGGATTCTATATTTTAGTGCATAGTTGTGGGTACCATCCCCACCGGGGTTTTCCATTGGCCAGGGTTTCCTCAAAAATAAATAATGGTGTTATAAGTTATGTGTTATGTGCTTATGTTATTTTCATTTCAGCATTCATATGGTTTATATGAAATTGGTTTAAGTTTGATGTTATGTTTCATAACACTGAATCTCCACCCCTCTCAATATTACTTAATCCTAACAATTGGTATCAGAGCTATTGGCCCTTGAAGAGAAATCCTAACAACTTAAGGGAGATTAGAATGGATTCAGAAAGTTTGCAAGAGAACTTTGAGGAAACATTTTATGACCTAGACAAAGAAAAGGCTAAGAATGGAAATTTAAAATTCAAATTAAGAAGAGCATAAGATTTCATCAAGAAAATAAATGAACAACTCAAACTTTCAAGAAATCAAAGACAAGACCTTATGGAAAAGATCAAGGAGGATTTAGAAAATGATACATTAGACCAAGTAAAGAAGCTAGAGAAAGAAAAAGAATAGATTAATCTTCTGATGATTAAATAGATTCAACATGAAAAAGATGCAAGATACAAAGTTGTAGAGACTCTAAAAGAAGGGAACATATAGATAGGAGAGATGTAGATAGAATGTGATCTCTATAAGGATAAATGCTTGGAATTGGAGAAGTACAATTAGATCATTAAAGGTGAACTCACTCAATCCAAGTTACACACTGAGAAGTTACACATGAGTAGTGATAAAATTAATGAACAAAGAGAGAGATACAGAAACCTAAAGGAGACATGACTAGAATTGGATACAATGAAAGAGAATGTTCTAAAACTCATGAAGAATAACATGAATTGAAGACTAAAGATAGATCCACTTTTAAAGAACCTAAAGTTCAAATCAAAACTTTCAGAGGTACATGTTTTTGATGCAACAAACTTGGACATATGAAAAGAGATTGTAGAGATAAAGGTCTTTTCAAACCCTTAACTGGTTATTGTTATAACTGTTATAGATATGGACATCAAAAAGTAGAATGTAGAAAACCTGACTAGTTAAGAAGAAGACAAGATTACATCAGAGAAGAATTAATAAAAAGATGACATGCTACAAGTGCAATAACCTTGGGCATACTACAAGGTATTGTAAGCTATAGGTTAATCAGGACAGAAGACCACATACATGTTTTAAATACAACAACTTAGCATACATAGAAAAGTTTTGCAGGTATAATGGAATAGACAATAGAAGAGGACCAGAACCTATAGTTGTAAAGAAGAAAATTGATGATAGTGGTAAAAGACTCGGTGAATACAAAGATGAATTTAAGAATCATTTCAAGAAACCAGTAGATGAAGATGATGGGAAGATATGGAAGGTAAAATATTTCAATAAGGAATTGGTTCAGGGCGAGACAGTAGATGCTATTGTGTCTTTGAATGGTGTTGACATTGCTACATTGACCTAAAAGGTTGAGGATGGTGTTAGGGGGAGCATTGGATACAGATAAAATATTATGTCTATCCCCTGATTATGTGGAATGAGCTCATGTGAGCTTAAATATGGTGTATACATATATTATAGAGTCTACATATTGTAATACCCCAAAGTTGGCACCTATAATTTCCAATCAATTTTGGTGCATTTTCTTTGATTTTACATCATCGAAGTCCTACTTTTCTAGGAAATTTTCTCTCTCCTACTTGACTTTATTTTGACTTGATGTCAATTGTAAAAACCCTAAATTGCATTAATCTCACACTATAATTAATTCCTAAGTCTTTGACTTTATTAGCTAAATAATCCCTATGATAAATTAATTTAATTCTAAAGTCCTAAGTGCTTTAAATTAAATTAAAATCCACCCCCTTTAGCTAATACCCATAAAAGGAATTAATAATTACTTGATTATTGAAATGGACACCTTTATTTGAATTGATAATTCAAAATATTTGAAAGGTCACCCATATGTGGCAATAATCTATTTTTTTAATTAAGTAATTCATGAATATTTCTCTCAATTGGGAATGAAGAGTCAATTGTTTCAAATCAAGAACCTCTTCTTTCCTCTCCCAGGCTTGTCTATTTAATGAACCTTCTCCCTCATTCAAAAAAAGGGCAATTTGTGAGAGTAACTAAACTTAGTCAAATGTAGTCTCAATTTCATATTTTAAAATTTTTCATTGCAGTTAGCTTAATTTATCATTTTTAGTGTAATTGCATTCTCATAATAGATTAATTTGCTTATTGCTTATAGTTTAATCTCATATTTCTTTCAAGTTATTTAGATTAACTTGCATCTTCATATTTCTTTCAAGCTCTTAGTATAATTGCATCTTCATTCTTAGTTTAAATTGCACTCCATTCTAGATTAATTCTAGTTTTGCTCATCTTTTCAAGCTTTTGAAAATCCTTTGTATTAGCTTGGTCTTATGGTCGTTGGCTCTCATTCTAAGAGTAATTCAAACACCCTAGTTAATTAGAAGGCAACAAGTCAAATCGATAGAATCATATGAATGGGTAATTCATACTCAATTTCATGATTCGATGATTGAGCAATGAATATGTTGTGTTTATAGCTAGATTAGAGGTCCACATTTAGTTGTATAACATTTTGGTGCCCACTGTGGGGCAAAAAAATTGATTTCTGGCCTCATCATTCTTAAACTTTTTTTGAATTCTATAATCTACTGTCTGTCTATACTTCTCTATTTATAGAAGTTCACGTGAGATTTCTGAGTGTACCACATGAAGTTTTGCTCCTTGTAGCACTCTCTCACATGAAATTGTACTTTCTCATGTAGTCCCTAGAATTTTCTCGCATGCAGCACTACACTTTCTCGCGTGAAGTTTCTCTGTCAGACAGTTAAAATTTATAGATTCTACAATTTACTACTATTTTTCTAGCATTTACCTTCTGTTATTGCTTTCATATTCTCTATTTTTCTCATAGCATAACAGTGGTGTGTAGGTCATTTTTTCGAAGATCATAAAACCTTTTAATAGTTTTCTTACAAGATGATTGTCAAAGGAATTTTTAAAAATGTTGTGTTTGTTTTCTTACTTTCATTCACATAGTCTAATTAGGGCTCCGTTAAAATTTCTTAAGGGTCCTGATAGAAAAGTAGGGAAATAGGCTCTTCATTATGTTGAAGTGATATCCACGGATGAAATTGACACCCAGATGCTTCTAGGATGATGGATACCTAGGGAAGTGGGGAAAGGTAGTGAATCTTTAGCACTTCTATTTGCTAAGGGATTATGCTCTTCTCTCTTTGAGAGAACCAGAAACCCAAAAGCTTGTGGATCTGGTGGAGTGAAGCTAGCTTGGTGATGAATATGCTTGATGTGTTTGGGTGAAGTGAAGAGGTAGAGAAGTATGCTCTTCTCTCTTTGAAAGAAACAAAAAATCAAACCCTTAGATCTAAGCCAAGTTGTGTCACCTTTAGAGGGCCTGGCGGAAGTTGAACGTCTGGGAATGACCCAAGTGAGTATGCACCTATCACTAGCAATTCCACCTCACTATAATAAAGAATGCTTTGTTGATTCTAAAGACTCCAAAGCCATGCTAACTTCCTTCTCATGATTTTGACTATCATCTTGAGAAGGCCTTGTCTGTTGTACTGAGTGGTGTCACTCCTAGCCCTTCTTGTGGGGGTGTATGACTTTCAAGTGTTGGTGTGGCTACGAGGTGCTAGCCTTGTATCAGGGGCACCAAAGGTTAGTGTGAATGGAAGCCCACTAAACACTTTCCCTAGTTAGTTACCTACCTGGTTCACCTCCGAAAGGATTCATAATATTTTCCAAGGAGAGGGAAGAATCTCTCCCATAGATTCCCACCATAGGCATGCACCTGGATGCTTGAAGGTGGTATATGACATTGGTCCCTACCACAAGGGTAACCTTTGAACATATAGTATTGAGTCCTTGGAAACACCAAAAACACAGGTGCCCTCTAGGGGGTGACATGGCTAGGTGAGGTGCACACATGCACATAAGCAGTGGGGAAAAGGTTTTGTCTTCTCACCATTTTTTTTTTGTAGGGATAACTATGTGTTTGTTATCGAGTCTTAAACATTGTCCAATCATGATTAAAAAAAGATGCCCATGATGCTACCAAGTTGCTTTGTCCTTGGTAGGCCTGTTAGTGACTACTTATATCACAACTGCTTGATCTAAACCTTCATGTTTGTAAACAAATGCTTGAAATCCTCAAACTGAGATTGTTGACTAAACTATACTTCAAATCTATCAGGAAACCAAATTTTCTATCAGAAAACTATTTAGGTTGTATTCAGAACTTGACTTTTACCTCAAAAACTGTGTCAAACTATTAGATTTAACCTTTTTCCATGTGAAGTTTCACATTTCAGAGCACTGTCTCGCATGATATTTCATTCTTTCACATAAAGTTTGGTGGTTTCTCGTGTGACCTAGTACTTTCTTGCATGAACCTATATCCAGATTTAAAAAATAGAGACTAAATTCTTGTTGACTAGTCAAACCTTTTTTTGATCTTCTTTTTGTCTAAGGTCTATTTATCTATTTTCCTATCATTCACTGTCAAAAACTGAGTGTATTGAACTGAGAATCGATCGATTATTTCTTTGACTCATGTTATCTCTTGTTTGTCCATCTAATCTCTTTATGCTTTTCTACCTTGTGTTCTGATAGTCTTATCTTGACTATTCTAGCCACCTCTTTTTGATGATTCATACCAGGTTCATCTCACATCTCGGTTGTTCTAGCCATTTATCTCCTTTTTGTTATCTTAAAGATAGAGTTTTTAGCATTATCCTGAGTCTTCTTTTGTCACATCTTCATCTATGACTGTCATGACTAGAAGTGGAAAAACTTATCCCATTCAAAATAATGGTCAAGGTAGAAGCTATAGATCATCCTGAATCTATCACAAAATCTAAACTTTGTGAGAGATCTTCAAGCTCTTCATTAAGTACTTCGAAAGATAGTCTATCTCAACCATCACCTTGGGTGTTCCAAGAGTGTTTTAATCCATGGTTTGAATCACAACCTGGTTTCTCATTTCAAGAACAACACAACTCATTCTTCCAAGACAATTCATTGTTTCGTGACTTTGGAAGACTACTCCCTCAGACCACTCCTATTATTGAATCTATTAATACTGATCATGATATCTTCCCACCTAAATTTGTTAAATCTTTTGATCTTGTTCATTCACCAAAATTTACCTTAGATACACCCCATTGACATCATTCATATCACTTTACTGAGGCTTCAATTGTTGCACAGTCCTATGTTAACAAGATGGGAGATCTATTTGACTTTCAACAAAGAAAATATAATCAAACTTATAATCAGTCTCAAAAGAGTCAGTATCATGGTCAATCTTCTAATGACCAACATCATGCTCAAACTTGAAATGAGCAACAACATGGTCAATCCCAACGTGACCAAAATCAGTCCCACAATGATGATCAATCTCGAAACAAACTTCAAGGTGATTGACAAGAAACATATCACTATCACCCTTTGTTATATAATCAAAACCAAGGTGATCAACAAAAAGACCAAATTCTGCCCATTTATGAGATCCTTAGTAATGAAGATGATGTCATAACTTAGAATGACATAGCTACTGCTAAAGCTAATAATAGTCTCATCATAATGATGGAAATTATTCTTTTAGAGGAAAAGGAGTACTTTCTTGAGTTGGCACAACAAGGGGCCAAACTACCTCTGAATTACCAAGTTGAAATGCTTGTAGCTAAAGAGGAAGAAACTAAAACTGCTAAGCTACAAAAGATGATTCAAAATATGTAAGATCAAATTAGTCAACTGGCAAAGGAAAAGGATAAGCCCACACAACAATTCACAATGGATAGTATATGCCCTTTTCCTATTTTCAAGAGTATTTGTATGCGTCCTTTTCCAAAAGGAGTGGAGTTACCTAAATATGACAAGTACATGGGAAAAACTGATCCCCAAGACCATCTAAGGGAGTTTGGTGCTTCATCCATGGAATTTATACACATTCAAACTTATCTTATGAGACTTTTTCCCCCTAGCTTAGGTGGGTCAGCAATGGAGTGGTTTTGCAGATTACCCCCTGAGATTAAGCCTTTTGATGAGATCACTAATCTATTCCTTCAGCATTATTCTCACAATGTTCAACACCCTATCAACATCTGTGATTTGTGTAATCTGAAGCAACGAGAGGGAGAACCTTTCTTGTCTTTTCTCCAAAGGTGGAGACAACTTTGCATGAAGTATCCTTGTAAATTACCCAAATTTGAGAAACTTGACATCTTTTTGGACAATCTTGTCCTAGAATTTAGATATCAAGTCCAACTACAAGGTCCTTTGACCTTCAACAACATGATCAAATAAGCCATGAGGATAGAGGCCTTTATGGTTAAGAAAGGAGAATTAACTTTGACTAAGGATAATAAACAAGGATTCTCCTCAAAGAAGGATAAAGGAAAGGTTGTCAACAAGAATAGAGATATTGGAAATGATGGAGTGGTTGATAATGTCACAGTGAAGCCTTCAAGGCCTATTTTTAATCTTACTTCTAGCATACAAGTGGCTAAGGCTATTGAAAAGATCACAATGGATAATCAACAAACTTCAAAATTTTCTAAGAACAAACCTTGGGCCTCTTGACCCAAGTGTGACTTTACTCCTTTGGGGGAGCCTCTTGATGTGGTCTATAAAACTCTTATATAGAATCAAGTTCTCACTCCCTTGGAAAAGCATCCTTATGACCTGTAACCATGACCTCATTGGTGGAATGACAAGGCCTGTTGTGACTATCATCAAAACATTGGTCATAAGACTTCTACTTCTCTTTAGCTAAAGCATAAGGTTCAAGATCTCATTGATAATGGTGACATTCTTGTGGATAACCATAATAAGAATTCAGATCATTAGGTTTTTAAGGATCCTTTCCCTCCTCATGAGAAAGGTGAGTCTTCCAAAGAAAAGAATACCAATGCCAAAGTTAATTACACCTACACTGCTAATGATAATTGCATCAACATGATTGAACCTGTTGAAGTTGAGTATTGCAATGTGATCAATTTCAAGGGGAATGGTGATCCTCCCAAACCTAAGACTCCTTAAATCTTGTGTAGTTTCATGTCTCACTAGTTTGAATTTGAACAATCTCAAGATTGTGCCAATGTTGTCACTCAATCACGTAGAAGAGTTGTTTTGAAAGGTCTCGATCCTCATGTATCTCCTCCACAACAAACTATGGATAAGACTGTAATGAAACAAACTGTGGATAAGACTTCTATTGGTCCTACCAACAAAGCCTTGAAATTAGTTCCTCCAACTAGCAATTCTAGTTATAGCATCTTAGATGAGCTCCAGTGAAGCAATGCTTAGATTACCATTTTTGAGTTGTCAAAGATCTTGCCTAATCACATGAAGATTTTGGATAAATCCTTCACCAAGGGAAATGTCCCTAAGGATCTTGATCTTAACCAGTTCTAATCTATGGTGGGTCATTTGACCTTGTCACATTATTTATCCTTCTCTAAAGAAGATGATCACTCTTTGAGCCATCCGCATAATGCTCCCTTTCATATATAAGTGATGATAAGTCCCAATCATTTCTGTCACATGCTTATTGACAATGGTGTTGGTCTCAACATCTGTTCTACTAAGTTGCTCACCCAGCTAGGTTATGATGAGGATTCCATAGACTCCCACAGAAAGATTACTTTCAAAGCTTATGATGAAGAAGAATACAAATCCCAAGGCTTAGTTGTGCTACCTATCGACGTAACTCCTATTGAGAGAGATGTTACTTTTCAAGTTCTTGATATTCCTCTTACTTACAACATCTTGTTGGGTAGACCATGGATTCATGAGATGCGGGTTGGTTTTGTCTACATACCATCAATGCATCAAGTTTCCTTTCCATGGTGTAGAAGTCACTGTTCCTACTAATACCAACTACTCTTTCAATACTCTTGCACAATTTGTAGATAGTTTGGTTCCAACTAATAGAGAATCCACTAAGCTCTATGATGCTAAGTTTAGAGAAATGGAACAAACTTTGAGACTTAAGGATACCAGCATGGGAGAATACCAAATTGAACTTGTGCTATCATTAGCAGCTCTACCTCCATCCCCACAATCTTATGGGAGACCTAAGAATAACAAATCTACTGCTAGCTCTCCTTAGATAGTTTATGATGGTGCCTTTGTCAAGGGTACAACACCCCTAGAAGATGAGGAAGAAGAAAGAGATATTACAGATTGGATCTATAAAGGGAAAGAAAAATCTAAAACAACTACTCCACCTCTAGAATTACAACAAGAGCCATATAGTGAGGCCTTCAAGATCATGAAGTGCTTCAACTACAAAGGGAGTGGTCCTATAGGAAGGAATGAAAATGGGTTTCTAAAACCAATTGAAGCCATAGGTCATAGGACCAAGGACACTAGGGGTCTTGGCTTCAAGAAAGTTCTATTTCATCTAGGGACAAGGAAATTTGTGATAGAACCTGAACCTAAACAAGAATTTGAAGATACTACTCTAGAGGTAAATCCAGAGGCTAGCTCTAATGAGGATACTTTCCCATATCCCATTCCTCTGGATCTTATGGCATTCTTTGAAGAACCTGATGAGCCTATTATACCTACCCATATGGTAGGGACTGAGAGTGACTCAGATGAGACCTCTTAAATATATCAACTCACATATGACCAATGCTAGTTTTCAAGGTGAACAATACATACCTCCACATTTTCAAAAGTGGTTTGAACAAGATCAACTTTAGCAAACTATAAATGTGACAAGAAGTGGAAATGAGTCTGATGGTACCACAAGTGCTAATGGAATTCGCACATCAAGTAATGACTCACATGAGTATGAGTTCAACTCTTTGTCTGATGCTACTTATGATAAAGATATAGACATGGTGCATACATATGAAAACCCTCTTGAAGTAGGTGAAGGGTCTAGCATTAGGACACCTAAATTAGACACCATAGGTGTTAACATGTCCTCTACTTCTAACATGAGGTCTCATAGGGATTTGAACACTCCTTTGGATGAAATCTCTCTAGGTCTTGACTTGCTCATCAACACTTTTGATGGTTATATCGTGAACGCAATTGAACTAGCCACTACCCCTCTTTCATTCTATCATCTCAATCTCATAAACTGGAACTCCCCTTCCACATCCAATGAAGTCCTAACATTCTAGAATGATTATGATCTAGCTTGTTACCTCCATGCTATTGAACCTATAATGTCCTCCACTAGCAAAAGCAGTGTCAGCATAATAGAGGAAGATATAAAGTATCTTAGTCAAAGAATTGAAAGAAGAAAAAATAGATGCTCTGATGGTGAAAACCACATTGTGGTAGTATCAGAGCCAAAAATAGTAAAAATAAAAGATGTATCCAAGGGTGAAAACCTCTCTACAATGCCCAAGGATGAGATACTTGATACTCTCTCAAGCCATTTTCAAGAAAGATCAATAGTTTTTATTGAGCCAACACAACTAGTGAATTTGGGTACAAAGGCTACTCCACAAATCATTCATCTAGCACAGTCATTATCTAAAAAAGAAAAAGAAGAGTTCACTAGCTTCTTTCAAACAAAGAAAATAAAATTTTCATGGATGTACTCTGATATGCCTAGATTAGACCCTAATCTAATCATGCACCATTTGTCCATTGCACTAGGTATTAAACTTTGCAAACAAAAGCTTAGAAAGATCTATCCACACATGGCACTTCTAGTCAAAGAAGAGCTAGAAAAGATTCTTAAGGATGGTTTCATAAGGACTATTGACTATGTAGAGTGGATTTCAAATATTGTTCCAGTCACCAAACATGATAAATCCATTCATGTGTGCACAAACTTCTGGGATCTAAATAAGGCATGTCCAAAAGATGACTTCCCACTACCTATTATTGACATGATAGTAGACATGATAGTAGGCTATGAAATGTATTCCTTAATGGATGGCTTTTCTAGCTATAATCAAATAAAAATTATTCCAGAAGATCAAGAAAAGATTGCTTTCATGTGTGCCTGGGGAACATTTTGCTAGAATGTCATGCCATTTGGGCTTAAGAATGCTAGAGCAACATATCAGAGAGCTATCACTACCATTTTTCATGATATGATGCATAAAACAATGGAGGATTATGTGGATGATACTTTGGCAAAAAGCATGCAGTGAAAAACTCATCTTGTAGATTTGGGTCCCATACTTGGCCACATGGAACAATTTAGTCTTAGACTTAATCCTAAGAAGTGTGCATTCGGTGTTACTTTTGGGAAACTCTTGGGGTATATCATTTCAGCCAAAGGCATAGAAGTTGATCCAGAAAAAGTTCAAGCTATTATGGACATGCCTCCAGCTAGGAACATCAATCAGATGAGAGGACTTCAAGGAAGGCTACAATCTATTTGGTGTTTCATTTTATAGTTGGCTGATAAGTCACAACCATTCACTCAAATTATGCATAAGGGTGTGACTTATGAATGGAATGAAGAATGTGACAAGGGACTCACTCAAATAAAATAGTATCTTGCTAATCCACCTATATTGATGCCTCCTATTTATGGGAAGCCACTTATACTATATATTTCAGCCATGAACACATATTTGGGTGCTCTCCTAGCTTAAGAGGACCAGAAAAAAAAAGAGAGAGAAATTTATTATATCAGCAGAACATTAGTCTCGTATGAGATGAACTATTCTATCATTGAAAAGGCTTGTTTGGTGGTGGTGTTTGCTTCACAGAAACTACATCATTATATTTTGGCTCACACTACAAAGCTCATTGCAAAAATTGATCCACTAAAGTACTTACTGAGCAAGGTTGCCCTCACGGGTAGATTAGAAAAATGGGTTATGATACTCAGTGAATTTGACATTGAATATGTGGAAAGAAAAGCTATTAAGGGACAAGCAATTGCATATTAGTTGGGAGAAGCTCCTCTAAAAGATCACCAACCTCTAAACATTGAATTACAAGATGAGTCCATCATGCTTCTCACACATCAATCTTGGAGCATGTTCTTCGATAGATCATTCACTTAGCAAGGATCAGGTGCAGGCATTCTATTTATAACACCTCAAAGATATTGATTGCCTAAGGCTTACAAAATAATGTTTTCCTGCACAAACAACATCACTAAATATGAAGCTCTTGTTAATGGTATGAAGATAGCCCTTGAATGATGAGTGGATGAGCTCAAGGTGTTTGGAGACTCTTAGTTAATCATCAACCAAGTTAATGATGTCTATCAAACAAAAGATGACAAGCTAGTGCCTTACAAAAGAATGGTGGATGATCTCAAACAGTACTTTGCACACATTTCTTTCCAAAAAATTCCAAGAGCAGACAATAAAGTAGTCGATGCTATGGCCACTCTTGCCTTGATGTTACAGATGCCAAAAAATGACTTTAGACATGAATTCCTGGTGGAGACATTATGCTACCCAACCTATGACATTCCTAAATCTAGGATGATCTGTTTAGTCATTGGACATGACTCATCCCACTACCACCATATCTATTCCTACCTCCATGACCAAATCATTCCAAACACCTATATCTGGAATGAAAAACATCACCTAATTCATAATGCTTCATAGTATGTCCTCATAGAAAATGACTTGTATAGACGGGGTCTAGACAGTACCCTCCTTAGGTGTCTAGAACCCGATGAGTCCAAACATACGTTAGCTGAGGTACATGAAGGTATTTGTGGGTATCATTTGAGTGGTCTTATGTTAGCTCGTAAACTTATTAGAGTTCATTACTACTGGCTAGATATGGAGAAAGAAGCTATTCAATATGCCAAGGCTTGTAAATAGTGTCAATTTCATGGAAATCTGATCCATGCTCCTACTAAAGAGCTTATTCCTTTTATCAATTTTTGTCCATTTCAACAATGGGCCTTTGACTTGGTAGATCAAATACATTCATCTTCTTCTAAAGGGCACAAGTTCATCATCACCACTATAGACTACTTTACTAAATGGGTCGATGCAATCCCTCTGACTATAGCTAATGGCAAATTGTAACTATGTTTATTCTAAACTATATAATCTGTAGATATGGTGTACCCTCATCCATTATCACTGACAATGGGGGACAATTCAAGAACAAAGACTTGATAGACTTATGCACCAAATTCAGGATCATTTATCATTGGTCATCTATCTATTATCCCCAGGGTAATGGACAAGCAAAAACTTCTAATAAGATAATTCTCAAAATCTGCAGAGAATAGTTCATAAATCTGGTAGAGATTCGCACCTCTAGATTAATCTAGCTTTATGGGCCTATAGAACAAGCATTCAAACACTAATGGGGGCCACACCCTTTACCTTGGTTTATGGAGGAGATGCAGTATTGCCTATTGAGGTCAAGATTCCTACATTGTGAGTCTCTCTAAGGGGCCTCATCACTGATGAAGAAGATAGAATATCTCAGCTACAAGAGCTAGAGTTACTAGATGAATGTCGAATGGTGGCATTCGATCATCTTTGAGCATACCAAAAGATAATTTCCAAAGCATACAATAAGAAAGTCAAACAAAGGGAATTCCAAGTGGGTGATCTCGTCCTGAGAGAGAACCCCAAAAATTAGTAGTGGTGAGTCTAGAAAGGGAAATTTAAACCAAACTGGCTTGATCCATACATTGTTACTGTAGCATTTGGGTCTGGTGCCTATCAACTCTCCACCACTGAAGGAGAGCAACTCAAAAAGTCGATCAACACTTTTCATCTGAAGAAGTTCTACTGCTGAGACATTCTCCGTGTGCTCATGTACATACTTATTGGTCCCGAAAAAATCCTAAAAATGATATATTCTCAAAAATCCTAAAAATTGCAAAATGTCCTAAAAAAAATGATCATCTTAGTGAAAACTTGGTAAACAGGCACTTTGATGTATCTATTATCTTGGTGAAAACTTGGTAAACATGTGCCTTGATAATACTAAAAAAAATAGGAAATTTGAAAAAATACAAAAAAAAGGAAAAAAAAAAAATACAAAAAGATGAAATAATTAAAAATATAAAAAAAATAAAAAAAAGAGAAAAGTACAAAAAATTGAAAAAAGAAGAAAAATGTGTCATTAATGAAAACCTGGCAAATAGGCATCATGGTAGCCGAAATAGAATCCCTGCCAAGATGGTGAAAACCTGGTAAACATGTGCCTCTTGTTTCCTGGAGTTATATCTCATCTTAGCGTCGCTTGGCTCTTAGTTTCCTGCTTTAGTTTCCTTGCATTTTCTTCTTTAGTTTTCTTTTCCACTTTCCTGCTTCCTTTGTTTCTTGCTTTAGTTCACTTCCTACTTTGGTTTTCTAGCTCATGCTCTTGCTTTCAGTTGTCTTCAAGATTTTTCTTGACTCCTTGTGGATTGAAACTAGTCACACTTGGGGCACCTTCTTGGTCTAGGGGGCGTTGTCCTACTACTTTTCAAAAACTTTGATCGTGCATCAGTCACTAGTGGTTCTCACTGCATCTACCTACTGATGCCTAGCTACTTATGAGATTTCTCTCCTTGAGGATCTCTCATGTATCAATCACCAATGGTTCTCACTATGCCTACCTACTGGTACCTAGCTCTCATTCAAAACCCTCTTTTTTGAGATCTTTTCCTTACATCAATCACTAGTGGTTTTCACTGTGTTTACCTGCTAATGTTTCATTCATTCTTAATTCTCTCTTTCGAGAATCTTCCTTGTATCGGTCACCAGTGGTTCTCACTATGTTTGCTTGCTGATACTTGGTTTGTGGTTTGATATCTTCTTGAGACTTCATCTCTCATGATGGTCACCAGTGGTTCTCACTGTATCTACCTACTATCACTATCCCATGGAGACTTCAAACATTGTACATTTCTGATTTGACTTCAATCCGCTTGAACACAAATGTAAACTGAAACTAAAACTAAATTTGGGTTCCTTTGAAGTGTGCAGAGCTTTTCCTTTGAGTGCTTTTTTGTTTTCTTTATCATTTCCCCTTGAGTGACTCCAAGATGTCTTTCTTGATAGAGAAATATGAAGACTGGGGGCATGATCTTTTTCTTTGCTTTCTATTTTCTAGTTTAGTTGCAATGATTCAAAGAATCTATCTAAGAGGGATGTCCATATGTAAGAGACTTCATCTTGTATTGGATGGCCATGTGTACCTTGACTCCTTTTATATGGATGCTTTGGTGAGGTTGGTTCTTCTCCTTGTCTATTTGAGTGACTTCTTTCTGCTACAAGTGAAATTGCAAATGCTTGTCCTGCTAAGTGAACCTAAGGGTCACTGTGAGCACCATTGAA
This sequence comes from Chamaecyparis obtusa, assembly GCA_027943335.1. Taxonomy (NCBI): domain Eukaryota; kingdom Viridiplantae; phylum Streptophyta; class Pinopsida; order Cupressales; family Cupressaceae; genus Chamaecyparis; species Chamaecyparis obtusa. The sequence goes on along the minus strand of BSBK01003337.1, from coordinate 259,802 downwards.
ATGCTTATCTTTCACCTAGAAAAAGAAGGAACTCGTGTGTGTCTGGTGTGTTTGTTCACAAGAAACATTTAGGTCATTCTAGCAATTATGCTTTGATGCTTATGTTAACTTGCTAAATCAAAAGGAATAGGTGTTCAGGTCATTCTGGCTTCTTGTGCCTTAATGCTTACACCTTATTCTGATGAATCTAAGACTTATGTCATATTTATATTCTCATGATTGCAATGTCAATGAGGGTTGTATGGCATCTTGTGAATGCTTGTTGCTAAAAACTCTATGATGATAAATACGATGAGTCAACAACCAAGTCCTAAGGCTGCATTTAGTTTAGGTTTGCATTTTCATTCTAGGCTTGCATTGAGACAATGTTTTTTTGGTGCTCTCTTGATTGTCTTTTGAGTCTCTTCATCAAAGGTTCTCATCTTTTGTCCTGGGTTTCATCTTGGCTACACAAGTGTCCAGTCCTCGATCTCAAATCTTTAAATATCTCTTTGATTAGTACCTATTGTATATTGCAAAATCCTACATGAGATTATTAGTACCATATTCATTGCATATTCATTGCATTATCATAAATCCATATGCATAAATTTTACATATCTATAAACATGTGCATTCATTATAAGCATACATAAACCATACATTGCATACATATTTCTACCATCTATCATAATATTTCACATTGCATTTCATATCATAAAAAAGGAAGCATGTGCATCTCATACATATCCATACATCTAATCATCTAAGAAACATCTCATAAACATCAAATATCTCAAGCAATATATATAAATAAGTATAATGATATCAAATGTCAATCTCATATATATAATGGTTGGATGAGTGTCATGTACAAAAAGATGGTGCTACTTGAGCATAGTATCAAAAATGGGGTACATCAATAATGCATACATATATCAAAACCCACTCACACTTGGAGGAGGTGGAGGTGGAGGCATAGGTTGCTTTGGAGGAGCCTGCTATGTTGGTGCCTATGGTGGTTCCTGTGGAGCTCTAGCATACTTAGAAAATGGAGGCACTTTCTCTGATAGATTCGAAACAACCTCAACATAAGCTGCATAATGATAAGCTTCCTAAGTAGCCTCATATCTTGTCTCTAGCCGCAATCATGCTAGCTCATCTCAAAGCTCTTTGATCTCCCAATCTGGCTCAACTACTCATGTCTCCTATACAATGACTTGTGTATGATAGTCATCTCTCTCTTGCTAGACCTATCTCACCCTCTCCCAGCTCTTCCTGAGAGCCTCTTGTAGCTGAGGTGTCTATGCCCTTGCAAGAACATCCACCATGTAATCGCATCGTGTAGCTGGTACCATCACCTCAATGGCACACCTACCTAGATCTAACCTCAGATGCCACCCCTTCTTCTCCTCATCGGTGAAGTGGGCATAGGGGTAGTACTCTTGAGAGATATCCTACTATCTCCCAAACTAGCACATAACCCATGTAAGCACAAAGTGCTCAATAATAGTGACACTACGTCCAATCAGTAGATGTGAAATGAACATGTGTGATAGCTCCTATCAAGCATCATCCCATGACTCAGTGGCAATCCATGGGCTTCAGATAATTACCACCATATCATTGATCTATCCCCACCACTACTCTATCTTACCCAATAGGGGCTGAGTCATGACACTTGTGTACCTATATATATATGGCTCCAGATGCTATTGTCTATCATGGAAAATAGGCCTACAAATAGGGAGATGCTCCTAGGCCCAAATTTGCAGAACAAAGACACTTGCCACCATGGTCCTTGTGTTTCGATATGTGATCTCATGAAGCTCATGGTACATCTATACAAGCATGCACTCACCCCATCTGAATCTAAATATTGGTCTAGCCAGCATCCTCTGCAACATGGATCCCCATCCGCACTCCAGACCATGCTATCCTCGATCAGGAACAAGGTAACAACTCAAGAAGTAGACTAGGATGACTACTAACCCATGATCAGCTCCATATTGGTGTATCAAATCCTCTTTAGAGATGGCCCAACCCATCACTAAGTCATCATGAAATATGGTCCTCAATGCTACTATGCCCGCCTGTGGCTGCACATCATACTCTACTCGAGCACTGTGGAATGGGACCCTCAGTATCTGATATATATTGTGGGGAGTGACTGTCATCTCCCCCATCAGCAAGTAAAAAGTGTGTCTTCAAATGGAAACGCTCTACAAGTGTACCCAAGAGACCGTGATTTACTTGAATGTCAAGTATATCATGTAGGTATTCTAGTCCTAGCCCATCAATGTGGGCACCCTCGGCATCTGTCAACCTCTACATTAATGTGGTGATGGCAGGGTGATGTGATCGAAACACAACATTGAGAAGGTCAACTTGTAAAGAAAGCGATGACATTGGATCAGTATCTCAACATGGCAGTTTCTCAAAGAGATAACAACAAATACAACAATGCATCTATCCTAGACATGACTCTATGACACTCTACTTGGCTAATTTCATGAAAATTTGGCAAATTTTGGCAAGGATTTTACAATCACTGTAGTAGTTTCCTATGTGAGGAAACTATTCCCTCTCGCGAGATAGGATCTCTTCCTATGTGAGAAAGAGAAAGTTCACATGACACAAGCTTTCGCTTCACGTGAAACTTCAGGTAGATCCCGAGCAAGGAAACCCTAACCCATGCAAGGAAAAAATTTCCTCACATGAGGGGAAACCTAGGCTGATGTAAGGAAACTATTTCCTTGTGCGAGACTTGAAGAACAAGTCCTAAAACATGCTAGATCTATCCTAAATCAACCTAGAAAGCAGTAAAAATTGAAATGCAAGGAGGTTTATCGACTACTCACAAGTGGGTCATACTCCAGTGGCCAAGTGTGTTGTCGGGAGCCCTCAAAACAATGTTTGTACTGGGATACCCTCCATTCTCACTCAGAGCTCTCAAATCACAAGAAGACAAAAGTGAATAATGAATTGAAAATGACCCCTTTGGGCCTTATATAGCTTTTGACCTAATTTTTGAAAGTGCTCCATTTTGCATCAAAATTGCACCCTTGGCTAAATCGACTACTTTGAATCCATTTTTAGGATTGAAATCAAAATCTAACATCTCTAGATAGCTTGAAATCACATTTTAAATTATGGGATCCTTTGGGATCAGATGCTTGTACAGTTAGTCTTTTGGCATCATTTTCCTACCAGATCCTCATCTTTTCATCATTTTCTTGAGATCTTCAATCTTTTCATCAAAGTCAACTCTAGTCAGATTTGGTCAACCATGGTCAAACTTGGTCAACATGACCTTCCAATTACTTCTCCAACTCCTTGAATCTAGTCTGATTGCTTCTATTCTACAACCTCTTGTTATCAATCATCCTTCTGACATGTCATCTTTCGATTTCACTCCCAAGGGGGCAAGATGATTGCATCATTTGAATCTTGTCAAGCTAGTCTCTTATCAATCTAATCTAAATCAAATTCCTCACCACTTGGGGCATCTCATCTCTAGGGGCATCTTTGTGCCTTGCATCTTGTTATCTTATCATCTATCTTTTAGGTATCTAAGCAATCTAACTGAGATCCTCAAGAATCAAGCTTCATTCAGGAGATGGTTCTTGAAATCCTCACCACTTAGGGCATCTCATCTCTAGGGGCATCTTGTTATCTTATCATCTATCTTTTAGGTATCTAAGCAATCTAACTCAGATCCTCAAGAATCAAGCTTCGTTCAGGAGATGGTTCTTGAAATCTTCTAGGTATTGGGGAAATCTAAACCTAATTCCTAGGAGTCAAGCTTCATTTTGGAGATGGCTCTCAAAATCTCTTTTAGACCGTTATTTGGGAAATCTAACCCAGGTCTCAAATGGCTAGGTTTTGTATTGGGGCAATCTAACCCTGATTCTGGAGATTAGTCTTAAGTCTACATCTGTCATCATTCGATCAATCAGTATTGGTGAAATCTAACCCTGATTTGATCTCTTCTCAAGTTGTCATTAGACTGTTGTCTTCACAATCTAACTCAGACTTTGGAGAATCATGCCTCCTTTTGGAGGTGGTTCTACAAATTTGATCTATTTTGGTGTCTTGGCATCCTAACCTTGACTTCTGAGGGTTAAGCTCCTTTCTAGGGATAATCCTAAAACCTCATCTGTTGCATCAAACTATTCTTTGAATCAATGCATTGCTCGCACATCAATTCACAGAGGGGCAAATGTAATACCCCAAAATTGGCACCTATAATTTCCAATGAATTTTGGTGCATTTTCTTCAATTTTACATCATCAAAGTCCTTCTTTGCTAGGCAATTTTATCTCTCCTACTTGACTTTATTTTGACTTGATGTCAATTGCAAAAACCCTAAATTGCATTAATTTCACACTATAATTAATTCCTAAGTCTTTGACTTTATTAGCTAAATAATCCCTATGATAAATTAATTTAATTCTAAAGTCCTAGGTGTTTTAAATTAAATTAAAATCCACCCTCTTTAGCTAATACCCATAAAAGGAATTAATAATTACTTGATTATTTGAATGGACACCTTTATTTGAATTGATAATTCAAAATATTTCAAAGTTCACCCATATGTGGCAATAATCTATTCTTTTAATTAAGTAATTCATGAATATTTGTCTCAATTGGGAATGAAGAGTCAATCATTTCAAATCAAGAACCTCTTCATTCCTCTCTCGGGCTTGTCTATTTAATGAACCTTCTCCCTCATTCAAAAAAAGGGCAATTTGTGAGAGTAACTAAACTATAGTCAAATTTAGTCTCAATTTCATATTTTCAAAGCTTTCATTGCAATTAGCTTAATTTCTCATTTTTAGTGTAATTTCATTCTCATAATAGATTAATTTGCTTATTTCTTATAGTTTAATCTCATATTTCTTTCAAGTTATTTAGATTAACTTGCATCTTCATATTTCTTTCAAGCTCTTAGTATAATTGCATCTTCATTCTTAGTTTAAATTGCACTTCATTCTAGATTAATTCTAGTTTTGCTCATCTTTTCAAGATTTTGAAAATCCTTCATATTAGCTTGGTCTTATGGTTGTTGGCTCTCATTCTGAGAGTAATTCAAACACCTTAGTTAATTAGAAGGCAACAGGTCAAATCGATAGAATTGTGTGAATGTGTAATTCATACTCAATTTCATGATTCGATGATCAAGAAATGACTATATTATGTTTATAGCTGGATTAGAGGTCCATGTTTAGCTGTATAACACATCTACATTCATAGCATTTGGAGATTCATATCCTATCAGTGTGAGAGTTATGTTTGACTAGACAGTGTGTGAAGTTGAGCTAACTATGATAAATGAATTTACTCAACTAGTGATGGATAAAAGACCTTGAGGCATATCATTTATTCAATGTTTGATAAGTAGTGATCAAGGAGAGAAGAGTTAAGAAGCACATCAACCACCTAGAAATCACACTACATGATCAATCGGAGAAAAAGTTCTAGAATTTAGCATATTAAAGGTATTTAGATCATGTTATGAATAGTCCCAAGAGATAACTTATAGGAGGGGTGAATCCATTATCTACAACTTTCAATTCTTTATCTAATTAAGTATACTTAATCATAAAGCATAAACACAATAAAATAACACTTGAACACAACACTAATATTTTGGTTACAGGGAAACCCAAATAGGTAAAAACCCCGGTGGGAATTGACACCCACTTATAATCTTCACTAGCGTATTATGATCCTTGTTAGAAGATCCTTAACCCTGTTAGGAGTTGTCTTTACAATGAATTTAGTATAGTGAACTGGTCAAGGTTCAGACCCTATTAGGAGTCTCTTACAATTAACCCTATTAGGGGTGAGGCTACATTGTGTGTAAGCACACTGCTCAAAGGGGTGAAGGCTACAACCTTCTGAATAATATATATACACTATATTTGAATCTTGGTGAACTATACTTTGACCTATTATCTAGATTAGTTCCAATGTATAGCATAAACTCTTTACTTGGTCACATAGACCTTCTGCTGATGGCTCAACACTTCACACACTCTCCTCTTCTCTTCACATTCAACTCTGAACCATGCTTTAGCAATCATAAATGACTGCCTATAAATATCTTTCCTCTAAATGGTATAATCAAGTAAGCCTATTAGAACCACCTTGAAATCATATTAGAGAAATAATAACACACTCCAATAACATCTTAGTTGGCTCTACTAAGCACGCAACACAAACTGGGACCTGTCCAAATCAATTAGTGTAGGCACACACTACACATTGTCGGCTCTTACTAAATTAACTAATACTTTCTCCTTAAGATGAATTACATCATCCATTCTTAACCAATCATTCTTAACTCTTCTCCAATCACTAATACAAGGGCACATACCAAAATGATAGGGGCAACTCCTATATCAATATAGTCTCTATCGGCTCTTCTAGATAAACATAGGAAATTGCAACTGGTGAATAGTGATTGTATAACTTCACTTCTACTAATCATCAGACTCTACATCCATTAATGTAACATGAATAACATATCTCTATCACATATCCAAATGTATAAGGCTTCATGATGACTGTACTAATATTTACTCATAGAACACTATTTGAAACATTATCAAGAACACTGCTGACACAAGCTGCTACATAACTGTATATACTAATAATAAACCTTTGCGTCCATAATATCACATTGATAACATGTATATTCTAATTATACTTAAATATTACTACATAATTCTTCCACGCATGCTACTTACCATATGTTGTCATCAATGACAAACATATAGTGAGCACTGGCTTGTTGGAAAATCTCCAACAATCTCCCCTTTTGGCATTTATGGCAACATATGGAATGAAAAAAACTACCAACCCAAATGAATATTTCTTTTATAACATTCTCCATTTCCTCATCAAAAACTCCCCCTAGGATGAATCCTCCATTTGCTACAATATTCTTCAATATTCTCCATTTTGTCAATTGAGCTGCTTACATGACTGAATACTACTCCCCCTTAGTATATTAATCCCTCTTTACTTCTATTTTTTTAATGAATATATATTACTCCCCCTTTGACATCAATGAAAAAGGGTGCCAATCATTCTAAGTACTGGTACTACTCTTGAAGTAGAGTAGTCAACCATCCATCAGTCCCTGAGGATTGATTTTCTTTCTTCTTTCTTCTAAGTATAATTAGGGAATGGAATTACTCCCATCTTCTCCCTGAGATACTCAAAAGTATCCTTTGGAAAAAAATTTGTGAATATGTCTACCAACTGATCTTTAGTACTCACATAGTCCAACTTGACTTCTTTCTCTACCACATTCTCTCATAGGAAGTGATACTTAATCTCTATCTGCTCTGTCTTTTCATGCATCATAGGGTTCTTTGACATGTTGATAGTGCTAGTATTATCGCAATGAATAACAATAGGATAATCAATTTGAATTACAAAGCCCTTTATCATTTGTTTGATCCAAACAATTGTAGAATAATTCAGGGCTACTACAACATATTCCACTTCTATTGTTGACTGAGAAATACAATTTTCTTTCTTTCTTGTCCAAGTGACAAGTTTGTCACCAAGAAAAATTGCTCCACCTGATGTACTCTTTCTATCATCAACCAATCCTACCCAATCAACATCAATATATACATGAAGCTCAACATTTTCTAAATTAGGATACCATAGACCATAATCTATAGTCCCCTACAAATATTTGAATATTTTCTTTACTACCATGAGGTGACTTTGTTTAGGCTCTACTGCAAATCTTCCAACAATACCTACTACATTGGAACTGTCTGGTCTTGTTTGAGTAAGATATATGAGTTTACCAATCATATATTTGTACATTGTTATATCTACTATTGGTGAATCATCTTCATTTGTAAGCTTGCATCCTATTATCATAGGTGTACCCACTGGCTTGCAATCATCCATCTTGAATTTTTTCAATATCTCTTTCACATACTTGGACTAATTAATAAAAATACCTTTCTTTGTCTACTACACATTTAATCCCAAGAAGTATTTGATAGGTCCAATCATGCTCATCTCAAACTTTGTTTGCATCTCCTTAGAAAATTCTGCACTAAGTTTGTCATTACCTCTAATGATAATGTCATCAAAAAATATAGCTACAAGTAGTAAACCTTCAAATGTCTCTCTTATGAATAGATTACAATCTGTTGCTCCTTTATTGAATCCAATTTTTGTTAGATATCCATCAAGTCTCTCATACTATCCTCTAGGGGCCTGCTTAAGTCCATAAAGGGATTTCTTTAGTCTGCATAACATATCAAGTTTGTATGATAAGGTGAATCCTTCTGGTTGCTCAATGTATACTTCTTCCTTTAGCTCTCCATTCAAGAAAGCTGACTTAATATCCATCTGATAAACTATGAAGTTTTTGAATGTTGCATAAGCTAGAAACAACTTAATGGCTTTTAATCTTCTCATTGGTGCAAATGTGTCTAAATACTCAATACCTTATATTTGCGCATATCCCTTACATACTAATCTTGCCTTATTCCTTACTATTGTACCATCTTCATTCATCTTTTTTCTAAATATCCACTTTGTTCCAATCACATTTTTATCAATAGGTCTTGGGACCAATTCCCAAGTATCATTCTTGATAATTTGATCTAGTTCTTCTTTCATAACATCATGCCAATCTGAATCATTACATGCATCTTCAACACTTAAAGGTTCAATTTGAGATTGTAGACATACTACCTCATTTCTTACTGAAATCTTTGATTTTGATCTTGTTGTCACTTTTTTTCTCTGATCTCCAATGATGTCATCCTTAGAGTGATATCTAGATGTAAACTTTGGAACTTTAGGTGATACTATCACATTTTCCTTCTGAGTTTCTTCTTCACTTGTTTCAGGGTCATTGAGTAATACATCAATACTGTCAAACATCTCTTCAACAACTATCTCACTAGTGGAAAGACTAGGTTCTTCTTCAATCATGGGAGAATAATCATGATATCTTTCTTGAACCATAAAATTTTCATCAATCTTAACATGAGAACTTTCAATGATCTTCTTTAGTCTCAAATTAAAACATCTATAAGTTTTTCTTTTAGTAGAGTAACCAAAGAAAATACCTTCATTATTTCTAGCATCAAAATTTCCTATTGCTTCATCCCTATTGATGTAGCACTTGCTTCCAAAGATTCTGAAGTATTTCACTATGGGAACATTACCAAACCATAGCTCATAAGGTGTCTTGTCTGTGCCTAGCCTCAATTGTATTCTATTGATGGTGTAGACTATTGTATTGACTGCATCTCTCCAATAGGTGTGTGCCACTTTTCCTTCAATCATGATGGTGCATGCTATGTCAAGGGTGATCCTATTACTTCTCTCTACAATCCCATTATGCTGAGGGGTTCTAGGTGAAATCAACTATCTTTTTATGCCATGTTCTTCACAGTACTCATAGAATCTATCAGAGGTGAATTCTCCTCCTCTATCCGATCTTAGACACTTTATCTTTAGTCTAGATTCATTCTCAACCTTAGTTTTGAATATTTTGAACTTCTCAAATGCTTCTGACTCATCTTTCAAGAATGTAACCCACATCATTCTAGTATAATCATCAAAAAACAAGATGAAATACCCTACACCATAGTATGATCTTGTTTGAGTTGGTCCACATAGGTTTGTATGAATCAGATCCAAATTGTTCTCTAATGAGTTATGCTTGCTCCTAAATAAATTTCTCACATGCTTTCCCATTAAACATTCCTTGCAAATATTATCAACTATCTTTTCTATGATAGGTAGGTCTCTTACTACCTTTACATTGCTTATCTTTACTATGTTATCAAAATTGATATGACATAGTCTTTTATGCCACAACCAACTGTCATCAACTTTAGCAACAAAACAACTTGCATCTAGATTGAGTTGGAAAACATTACCTTTAGTCTTTTAACCTGATGAAATCATAACACCATCCTTGTTGTTAATGATGCACTTCTTGTCTTTGAAATTCAACTAATAACCTTTTTCAAGTAATTGTCCAACACTAAGAAGGTTATGTTTCAAGCCATCTACATAGAGAACATTATTAGTGTTATTCTTTCCATCCAATGTGATAGCTCCTCTAACAATGATAGGTTTAGGAGTGTTATCTCCAAATCTAACCTTGCCACCATTGTATTTGTCTAGATAAACAAATCTATATTTATCACCAATCATGTGATGTGAGCAACCACTATCTATGATCCAGTCTGTCCTTATGTCTACTTGTGAAATCAATTCTAGCTTTTGTTCCTTTTTCTCATCTTCATGATGCATCTCATCATTCATTTTATCTATAATAGCAATGAATCCAATCTCATCTTTAGCTAAATCATAATTTGGTACTCCATCTTCAGCATAGTAGTATTCCTTTGTATACTTAGGCTTGTAGTTATTCTTGAACTTCTTAACTCTTGTAGGACACTTGGATGCAAAGTGACCAATCTTATTACATGAAAAGAATTTGAATGGCAATTGACCTTTATATTTTCCTTTAACTTTCTTTTATCTTTTAGAAATTATAGCAATGAAATCATCTAGTGCTTTCTCTTCATCATCATCAAAATTACCAAAAGTGTTTAATGATTTCTTACCATGGACTGAAGCTTTGAAGGTTGTCTCACTTTTAGGCTTTATCTTCAAACTTGATATCTCAAATGCAACAATCTTGCTGATTAAGGTTTCTCTTTTGAAGTTTCCTTAAAATTGCACAGTCTCATCAAAGATGTTTATCTTGTTCTCATATTATGGTGTCAATGTAGTCATCAGTTTATCCATGATGTTTTCTTCTAAAAATTTTCCACCATTATTTCTGATTCTAGCAACTACTTCATTAATCTTTTGATTGTAGGCTCTTATGTTCTCTTCAAGTAGCATTTATAATGTATTTTACTTTTTCTTCCATGTTTTTCTACATGCATTCTTTTCTTGTTTATCTCCTTCAAACATGTCTTCTAGGTGCTTCCATATCTTGTAGGTTGTGTCCACTTTCTTTATCTATGAAAACTCACTATCAGATAAGGTACTCATAAGGGCTTATTTGGCTATTGCATTCTGATCGAACAATTCCTTATGCTTGTCAGTAGCATCATCCTTTGCAAGATCTTCTAAAGAAGGGATCTTAACTTCTTTGATAGCCACTTCAAAAAATTCAAAAGTAATGCACTAAAAATGTGTCATCATATTGTTCTTTGAGTCAAGATAATTCTCTCCATCAAACTTAGGGCTCTCTTTCCTGAAGTATGCCATCTGATGTAATGCCCCTCCAACCCTCTCAAGTCCTAGTTATACTCACTAGAAATTAGGAAGAGCTATATGTGAGAATGATCCTTCTTGAGATAGTTGCTTAAAAAAAACCCCTTCCAACTCACCATAACTTTGTATTTTAATGTGAGAAATAATAATATTGCATAGGTATGTTCCTATACATCTTCTTGTGTCTCAGTGATAGTTTAGGACCTTAATGCTAAAAGGATCAGCCAATAGACTTATATGCTTCTATGTGAAATGCTCATTATTAATATATATGTTTACCTTAGGTTAATTGATTATAATCACTTAAGGGCTAGATGTGTTACCTTCTCTAATAACATTACTTGGGATTAGACCTGATTAATGCATTTAGGATTATATGATATGTTTATCTTGATTTGATAATAGGAAATTTTGAGTACATGCCTAATGGTTAAATGGGTTTGTGAAAGTTAATAGATGACTTACATTTACATGAATATGTTATGATACAATCCTTGTTATAAATATGGAAAAGAGATTATTCCATTACTAACCATACTAATCCAATTATACTTTCTTAATGTCACTGTCTGATGTGAGTGTAGAATGAAGGGAGGTAGTCGTAGTTACTCCTATAGGAGGTCCACATGATGTTGTATTCTCCCTCCTTGTTTTCAATTGTCTATATGTGTGTGTGTGTGTGTGTGTGTGTGTGTGTGTGTGTATGTCTATTAGTTGGTGTTGCAGGATCTAGGTACTAGGTGTAATACCCCAAAAATGGGCTATAAGTTCATTAATATCCTGCATCTACATATCGAATGAAATCGACATCAAAGTCCTAATCTAAGGCACATCTAAACATCATTGAATCTAATTGATTATCTTAAATTCTACATCGGGCAATATTCCTAGTAATATTCTTAATCATCATAATTATCTTTAATTTTATAATTATTTGGCAATAAATCACATTTATCCTAAAGTTTGATTAATTGAATATTTTCATATTTAATTAATTAGATTTAATATCTTGCCACTTAATTGTGTAATTAAATTTAATTCTATCTATTATTAATTGTATTATTTAATTTTGACAATAAATCCAAATATCCTATGAATAATTGATTAAATTTTTATTTAATTAATTAAAGCAAGTTGTCATTATTTAATAATATAGTTTTTAATAAAAAAATGATTAAATAATTGATTAACCCATTAATCAATTGTTTTATTTTTAAAAGCAGTTAAGTTGGAAATAAATCACTTTATTATTAAATTAATTCATAAATAAAACATGCACAATCATAAAAGAAAACAACTATCAATTATCAATTAAAGCTAAACTCTATTTTGAGTTAAAGCTTAGCTTTTGCATGTTTTTGTGAGTTAATTATCCTTTATTTAAAAATAACTCAAAAATCAACCTGAGTTATTTGAATGATTTATGGCTTTTATCCATGCACCTCCAAAGCCCTGAATTTTTATTAAAAAAAGGCTCATCTCTTCATAACTCATCTCTCAATCATCTCTCAAATTTGCATCCAAGCATCCACATATTTTGCACAATGACGCTGGAGAATTGGAGGCTGAAGAATCAACTTGCAAATTCAAAGCTTTGTGAGATCAATTTCAATTGCATAGTTTTTATATCTTAGCATAGAATTTCATAGTTTTCATATCATTGTTAGAATCTTCATTGTTAGATCATTTAGCATTCATTTCATATCAGTTTTCAATAGCATTCATAGCATATCAGTTTATCATTCTTATTGCATAGAAAATATCAAAAATACAGATTAATTGCATTTAATTTCATATCCATCTTTTGCATTCAAATCCTTCATTTAGGTGTCGTCTAGGTCACTGATCTCGATTACAATCTGAGAACATTAATCTCGCACCTACTAGAAGGCAGTAAATCGCTTGGTTAGATTAGATTTCAATTTTGCACGATTTTGATTATCACTAACCTCTAATGTTTTACTAAAGTGATATGTCTACAGATCAGGTACAATTTTCACACACACATTTCTGGCGCCCACCGTGGGGCAACCCACCTTTGCATGCTGATTTTGATTCTTGGAGCTAAAACCCTAAATTTTCAAAGATTTAATTTTATCTCCCAAATGGCTTGGATTTTTGGTCTGAATTTTTTTTTTCAAGTTGGAGACAGATTAGGGAAGCTTAAAAAAAACAATCACAATTTTTTGAATTATTTTGAATTTTTAATAATTTTTTTTTGATTTTTCATAAAAAATTAATATCTGACGCAAATCAGCATATTTTTTTGAAATTTTTACATTTTCAGAAAGCTCTTCAAATTATACAAGGGGTCTATTATTTGTGTTTTAAATTTGGATGCAATTTAATAGCTCAAATAGTCAATTTGCAAAAACTGGTCTGTTTTGATAAAACAGGTCTCTAGAGCACAAATGAAGAGATTTTTCTAAAATTTTTGCATTTTTGGAAATCTCTCTATTTTTTTAGTAGGGGTCTCTATTCTGAATTTCTATTTTTGTGGCCAAAATCATATCAAAAAAATCAGATCTTGTTGACTAGGTCAAATGCAGTGCAAAAAAATTAAAATTTTGTGATGGGTATGCACTTATTTTTCATATGATTCAATGCATGATATGAGTTGTTATTTGGATTAATTTCTGGTTATTATTGCTCCTAACAATTTATTTTTAGATCTAACCTTAGGGTTTTCATAAGTTGAATATATTTTGCATATCTTATTTGCTTGTTTGCTTGTTGGAGAGTTCGTCACTTGCTTGAATGGAAAAGCTCAACAAGAATTGCTAAAAATTAGGTAAAATCTACTAAGCACATTGCAAGGCTCCCAGTTATTCTCCTTTATCTAATAATATTTTGATTTGGGACTTAAAATAAATCTCTCACGTGTCGAGCTTGTGTGCATCTTTTCATGCTTTTGATCTATTTCTACACACTTGCATAATTTGATACTAGGTTGTGATCCCTTAAGGATTCATTAAGTAGTCTTAGAATACTTATGATTGACCTTGATTTCTATCTTGGGTTATTGGACTCGCTAATCCGACAGCCCCTCATTTCCACCCCGTGGTTGCAATCTCAGCGCCATAAAGGGGAGGGGTCAACAGGACAGAAGCGTTAAGTGTTCCACTTGACAACCCTTTTGTGCTTTTAGGAACTCACTTATTTTCTAAGTTGTGGACTCATTTTCAGCTTGTGTGAGGTGTTAAGTGTTCCACCTTGTGGACTCATCTCATATTTTCTTTAAGCGTTAAGTGTTCCTCTTTCTACTTTTTGGATGCTTTTGGTAGATTTGCTTTCGGGAATATATCTATGCTCACATAGTAATTAGGCCCTATGAACACTATTCGTGATTCTTGAGAGATTGGATTCCTAGAGAAATCTTTCTTGATGACAGAATCCTTGTAGGTAGGGAGGATACTTAGTGCATTTCACATTCAACTTGGTTAGTGCATCTTCTCTTATTGATCGACACATTCTCTCTCCGGAGAGGTTGATAGATCATGTAGGGTTGATATCATGAGCTTTGGTGAATCAAAATTGGTTAGTGCATCTTCTCTTATTGATTGATACATTCTCTCCCTGGAGAGGTTGATAGATCATGTGGAGTTGATATCACAGACCTTGGTGGAACAAAACTTTGTCTTAGCATGTCGGATTAATCTTCTTGCTTTGTTTGGGTTAAAAGTGAAGAGGTGTCAAAACCTTGAATCTGGAGCCAAGTCCCCTTGTGGTATAAATCTGTGAGTCACCTTTAGAGAGGGTTAACCATAGTGGACAATCCCTTCATAAGGCAAACTACGTTGACGGAACCTCAAGCGGTAATAGCCATTTTTGCCATGGTAGTGATAGCTGCTATATAAATGTCCTTGTGGAAGAAATCTCCATGGGTATGGTTCATTTTTGGGTTGTTAGATCTCCCTAGCAGCTCTTGAAGATTAAGTTCTCAGACTGTGTCAAAACCCTGGTGCACTAGGATTGGAGTTCACCCCTTTAAATCATAAAAGTTGCAGAGTCAAACCATTACTAAAAACCCTAGAGAGGCCAATTTTTCACTTTCAGGTATATGTGTGTTATTGCAAAACTTTTCAGAACATACACAATTAGTACTCTCAGGGATTAGCACAATTTGGTCACTTGATTGTTCATGCGCAAGGTTTCTTTTGCCCTTGTTCATTGTTTTCAGACGTGCTTGGAATCACTTGCTTGCTGTTCTGCATGCTTGTTTATCTACTTGGCTATTAAAAATGATCAAATCTGGTATAACCTTCAAAATCTGGACAGTACAATTTGCAAACAATCCAGAACTGAAGACCTTAAATTTTGCAAAAATTGACATAAATTCTTTCTGGAGTCAAAAGTCATACGAGTTTTGTCAAGTGTCATTTCAGTATTGCCCATCTGTCATATGATTGAGAACCCAGTGTCGTACGAGTTTTCAAACCAGCAAATTCAAGAAAGTCAAAATCCTGTTAGCAACTATCGTATGATATTTACAACTGTCGTTTCATTGCTACCCAACTATCATACGAGTTTTACAACTATCATTTCATTTCTACCCAACTATCATACAAGTTTAGCAACTGTCCTTTCATAGACTACCTAGTGTCGTACGAGTCTGCAGAGTGTCGTTTGGAAAAATTTGAGAGAGTTGTCAAAAATTGTCAAATTGCAAGATATCCAATGTTTCCAGCCTAGTTCCAGAATCTGTCAAAAATATCATTGTGTCAGGAACAGAGCAGTAGCTATTGAGCATTCTACCCTTTTTCGAGTTTGATCTTTTGAATCTGATCTAGTCTTCTGTTTGATCAATTTGAGTCCTTTTTATCTCATGTCAAAACCTTGTCATAACTATCAATCTTCAATCAATCTTCAAAAACAGACTAAGTGTTGAGAACTCATGTCCGCTATCTTTTGGGTGATCTATCCCATACATCCAGGGCATAGTTTCCTTCACCCACATCTCATCAGATCTTCAAAACTATCATAATCTTGATAAGGTTGCATAATCCAATTTTCTCGAATCAAATTGTTCTTCAGTTGTCTTCATCCTTTTCTTCTATTTCATTCAAAGTTAATGGTGGAGACCAGAGCTTCTTCACACAAGAAATCAGAAGAAACATCTCAGAACTTACTTTTGACCAATACCCCAGGTCCAACTCTTGAACAACTCATCAAGTCAGGTATCTACGAAGACGACGGTCTCGGTAACTTTCAATTGAAAATTGGTTACATACCTCCTTTATCAACTCATAGAGGTAATCAGCAAACTCCTCCTCAATCTATTCCAGGGAGCCCAAAAAATCCTACCATGTCTCAAGCAGGGACAAACCATGGTTCTCTAGGAGGAGGGCCCCAAGGACACCATTCTCAACATAATGCTGACCAAGAACCTACCCCCTCTGAAATCCATCGATGTCAAAATGACGATGAATTCTAGAGAATGATGAGGCATTTCTTGAAAGTGGATAGAGAGGCATACTTTTTACAATTAGCCCAGGAAGGGGCTAAGCTTCCTCCCAACTTTAACATTGATGATATAATCACACATGAGGAAGAAACTCCACTCACAGCTATGAAAAAATAGATGCATGTTATACAAGTCGAATTTAATAATCTTAAGAAGGAGAAGGAACCCAAGGAGTTCTCCATGGAGGCCCTATGTCCTTTCCCATTCGACAAAAACTTGTATATGCCACCATTCCCAAAAAGAGTGGAGATACCAAAGTATGACAAATATGATGGACACTCTGATCCTCAAGATCATGTCAGAGAGTTCTGTACGTAATCCATGGAATTCATGCATGAACTGACTTATCTAATGTGTCTTTTTCCTAGATCCTTGGGAGGAGCATCCATTCAGTGGTTTTCAAGATTACCTTCTACGATCAAAACTTTTGAGGAATTGATTAAATTGTTTTATCAATAATATTCCTACAATATTCAACATCCGGTCACCATGATCGATATCTGTAACCTCAAGCAATATCTAGGGGAATCATTCCTAACTTTCCTCAAGAGGTGGAGAAAGAAGTTCTCTCTATATGCTAGACAAATTCCTGAAATGGAGAAACTTGAAATATTTATCAATAACCTTGTTCCAGAGCTCAATTATCCATTACAAATGCAAGATCATGTATCTTTTGATAAAATGGTGGATAATGCAATCAAGATTGAGAAAGTACTTGTCAAGAAAGGAGAAATCACACTTCAAAAGGACAAGTCTGAATCTAGATCTAGCTCAAAAGATAAAAACAAGAGCTGGAATAGAAACAAAGGTATCATCTTTGATGGTGTTGTTGACACTATCTGCACCCCATCAAAGGCACCGGCCTACAATCTCACCCTTGCCACCAAAGCCATTGAAGCTTCAGAGCAAAAATCTGCTGAACCATCTCCAAAGAAGCCATTCAAATGATGGGATAATAAATGAAATTTTACTCCCCTGTGAGAATCTTTGGATCTACCCTGAGAACCCTGATAGCTAATAACATGATCTCTTTACCACCAATCCGAAACCCTGATCTGGATCCAAAACCATATTGGTGGAAAGATAATGCATTCTGTGCTTTCCATTGGACTAAAGGCCACAGAACTAATGGATGCTTCCACTTGAAGCATACCATTCAAGACTTGATAGATCAAGGGGACATCATGATCGATAATCCTACCAACAATAATGATCACACAGCATTTACAGAACCATTTCCACAACATGGCAATGGAGTTTCCACTTCTCAGCCTAACATAGGGGCAAAAGTCAACTATGCCTACCCTGGAAACAATGCTGTCATCAATATGGTTGAACCATGTCTCTCTGAGAGCTGCAATGTCTTCATGATTGTATGAAGAGATAGAAATCATTCCTCAGCTAATGTGGTTACCAGATCACACGCTCAGGCTCATCTAAAAGGACAAACACCAAGTTCATCTAATGTCCCTAAGATACCTTTCAATCTCACATCTGCTTCTAAATAGAAGGTTGCCTCGAAATCTTCCAATCCAAAGTATACAAGACCTACATCTTATAGCATCATCCAACAACTCCAGCATACCAATGCCAAAATCTCTATGTTTGAGTTACTTCAAATATCTCCAGCTCACAGAGATATCCTAGACAAAGCTTTGCTCGGCTCTAATGTTCCTGATGATCTAGATCTAGATAGGTTCCAGACTATGGTTGGTCATCTAACGTCTCCGCAATATATCTCCTTTTCAGAGGAAGATGACAACTCCCTAAGTCACCCACATAATCAGCCCTTGCACATAGAAGTCTTGATCCAGAACTGTCGAGTCAAACGTGTGTTGATCGATGGGGGCGCAGGCCTCAACATTTGTTCTTACAACTTAATCACACAGTTGGGATTCTCAAAGATGGCTATTGATCCTTGAAAGTAGATCACCATAAAAGCCTATGAAAAACAAGAAAGAGATTCTAAAGGCACCATTTTCTTACCTATCCGAGTGGGTCCGGTCATCAAAGATACCACATGTCAGGTGCTTGATCTACCATTGGCTTACAATATCCTTCTAGGGAGACCCTGGATACATGAAATGCAAGCTATTCCTTCTACGTACCATCAATGCTTGAAATTTCCCTATGAAGGAGTGGAGGTTACTATCCTATCAGATCTAAGTACAACTTGCAATACATTGAAGGAAAGTGCCAATAAGCTTGTTCCCAATAACAGAGAATCTTCCATCAAGCAACAAAATGTGGCTTCCACATCTAAGATGGATGACATTGCTAAAGAGATCAATATCAAAGAAAATGGGATGGGAGAATACACTATAGAGCTAGTCTTGTCTCTGACATCTCTCCCTATCTCACCCAAGTCATATGGACAATCTTTGAAGCAATCTAAATCAGAACCTAAGGAACCTATGGAAGCATACAAAAGAAATTTTGTGGCAGAGCAAGTATCCAAACAAGAATTTGAAGAGAATGAAGCTGTGCTGGCATGGCTATACAAAGAGGATTCTGAATGTAAAATTGTTCAACCTAGTGAATCAATAGCACCTATAATCCCTTGTAATTCATATGGTCCAGGGAACAAATTGATAGCCAAGATGGGATATTCCAGTCAAGGACCTCTAGGAATCAGAGGTAAGGGTCTTGTGGCACCCATTTCACATATTGGTAGAGCCAACAAAGATACTGGTGGCTTAGGCTTTAAGAAGAAACCCTATCATCTCAAAGGTGGTTGTTCTCATGTCATAGAACAAATTGCACCAGGAGAACCCCTTCTCAAGAAAGAAGATACAAAACCCTCAGATGATGATTCAGATAGTTCAGAACTCATCCCCTATGAAAAATTGCCTAAAGAGACCAAAGATCTTCTTGATGATAAAGATGATCCTATCAAAAGAATTAATGTAGTAGAAACACAAGAACCTACTGTAGTGCAAGAGATGGTTGCACCACAAGAACCAGCTAATCTTGATGGCAATCAAATTGATCAAGAAGAAGGGGATAGTTATTCTGACACTGATTCCCATGAATATGAATTCAAGTCAGAGACTGAGGGTAATCATTCTTGGGGTATTCATCCTGATTTCACACATTTTCAAAGATTTCCTACAGATCTTGAATCAGAAGCTGAGTCAAATGACTATGAATGGGGTGCCATTCCAGAAGAAGATGAGCTTATAATAGAGAAATATATTGATGTTATTCACCAATATGTATCTCAACCCAACGTAGGTCTAGAGCGAAACAATGAACTTAACGTGTCTGATCCACCTATGGCTGAAGAGGACTCCCATGATGATGTTGAGCCTATTCATGAATTGAACATTTTGAGCTGTAATATCACCTTTGAACTTGAGCATCGGGTTAGGACCAATGTTGACATATCCACATCCATGAACACCATATCCCAAGCCTTTCCCACTTTAACTATCCAACGCCCTAATCTTATTGACTGAACTTCCATGAACCCGAGCCATGTTATCTACACCTTTCCAAGTGACTATGCCCTTGCTTGTTACCTCAATGCAGTCAAGCTGATGAGGACTTCCATCAGTGAACCGAGTGTCAGCATGGCCGAGTCGGACATCAAATATCTTAGTCAAAAAAATAAAAAGAAAAAGAAAAAGAGTTCTGAGGGTGAAAACCACTTTGTGGTAGTCTCAGAATTGACAAAAGTAAAAAGAAAAGATGTATCTGAAGGTGAAAACCTCTCTGAGGCACCTAAGGATGAGATATTTGATGTCCTTCTGAGTCATTTCCAGGATAGATCTCCAGTTCTGATTGAGCCCACTCAATCCATCAATTTGGGTACAACAGAAGAACCACAATTGGTACATGTAGCACAATCTCTATCAGAAGAAGAGAAACAGAAACTCACTACATTCTTATCAGAAAAAAAGATCAATTTTGCATGGAAATATTCAGATATGCCAGGATTGGATCCCAATCTCATTATGCACCATCTATCCATTGCTCCTGGAGTAAAACCAATCAAACAAAAATTGAGAAAGATGCATCCTCATGTTGCACTCTTAGTCAAAGCAGAACTAGAAAAACTCCTAAAAGCTGAATTCATCTGTGTCATAGACTATGCTGAGTGGATCTCTAAGATTGTACCTATTTCAAAACCAGATGGTTCAATCAGAGTGTGCACAGACTTTAGAGATGTGAATAGAGCATGCCCTAAGGATGATTTTCCACTGCCTAACATTGATATGAGAGTGGACATGACTGCGGGCTATGAAATGTATTCCCTTATGGATGGTTTTTTTGGATACAACCAAATCAAAATTGCTCCAGAAGACCAAGAGAAAATTGCATTCACATGTGCGTGGGGAACCTTCTATTGGAATGTTATGCCATTCAGACTCAAAAATGCTGGAGCTACATATCAAAGAGCAATGACATCTATTTTTCATGATATGATGCATAAAACAATGGAGGATTACATGGATGATACCTTGGCAAAATCCATGATTAGAACTGAACATCTAATAGACTTGAGCATGATCCTAGATAGAATGGAACAGTTTAGTCTCCGACTAAATCCTAAGAAGTGTGCTTTTGGTGTCACTTCTGGAAAGCTCTTAGGATACATAGTTTCAAAGAAAGGCATTGAGGTCGACCCAGCTAAGGTGAAAGCTATCATAGAGATGCAACCTCCCAAGAATATCAGTCAAATGCAAACTTTGCAAGGGAGAGTACAGTCCATCAGAAGATTCATATCACAGTTAGCTGACATATCACAACCTTTCACAAAGACATTACATAAAGGTGTGACCTTTGCATGGAATGAAGACTATGCAAATAATTTTGATCATATCAAGAATTATCTCTCAAATCCTCCTATCTTAATGCCTCCTATTCATGGGAAGCCATTAATATTATATGTCTCCGCAACAGATACATCACTGGGGGCATTGCTAGCATAGCATGATGAGAACAAAAAGGAAAGAGCCATCTACTATATAAGCAGAACATTGGTGGCCTATGAGAAAAACTACTCAATGATAGAGAAGGCATGTCTAGCTATGATCTTTGCATCATTGAAACTGAGACATTACATGTTAGCTCATACCACTCATTTGGTAGCTAAGATTGATCCACTGAAGTACCTACTAAGTAAAGCTACCCTCACAGGTAGACTAGCTAAATGGGTCATGCTCTTGAGCGAATTTGACATTGAATATGTTGAAAGAAAAGCTATAAAAGGTCAAGTTATTGCTGATCAACTAGCAGATGCACCCATGTTTGATGACACACCAATGCAAATGGAATTTCCAGACTCATCTATTATGCACCTCTCTTCTAGAACATGTCGGTTATTCTTTGATGGCTCCTACACACAGAATGGATCTGGAGCAGGCATATTGTTCATCACTCCTCAAGGATACTCGATACCCAAAGCATTTAGACTAAAGTTTCCTTGCACAAACAATATTGCTGAATATGAGGCACTTCTCAATGGTATGAAAATGGCAATACAGTGGAGAGTTACAGAGATGCACACCCATGGAGACTCACAATTGGTTATCCATCAAGTCAATGATGTGTAGCAAACCAAAGATGAAAAGCTCATTCCTTACAAGAGAATGGTAGATGATTTAAAGAAATACTTCATCTCTATCATATTTGAGCAAATACCCAGAACAGAGAATAAGGCTGCCGATGCAATGGCGACATTATCTACTCTCTTATAGCAGCCCGAACATGAACTACGCTATGAGTTCCTGGTGGAAGCCCTATCCTATCCTGCATATGACTCCCCTGAAACCCACATGATCTGCACTGTTGTAGGTTATGACTCATCTCGCTACAAAAATCTATTCTCCTATCTCCATGACCAAATCATCCCTGAGTCCTTTAACCATTTTGAGAAACAAAACCTTATCCGATCCGCATCCCGATATGTCATCATTGGTAATGATCTGTACAAATGAGGTCTAGATGGTATAGTGCTTAGATGTTTAGAACGGGAAGAGTCTCAATGTGCATTAGAGGAAGTCCACGAGGGTATATGTGGGTCACACTCGAACGGTTTAACATTAGCTCAAAAACTTATTAGGGTCGGGTACTATTGGCCTGAAATGGAGAAAGAGGCTATTAAATTTGCTAAAAAATGTCAACAGTGTCAAGTACATGGAAACTTGATTCATGCTCCAGGGAGAGATCTAATTCCCTTTACTACACAATGGCCTTTTCAACAATGGGCATTTGATCTCATAGGTGCTATCCATCCGCACTCTTCTAATGGACATACCCATATAATCACAGCTACAGATTATTTTACAAAATGGGTAGAAGTAGTTCCTCTAACACAAGCAACAGGGAAACAGATCTCTATGTTCATCCTAAACTACATCATTTGCAGATATGGGATCACTCACTCTATAATCACAGATAACGGGGGACAATTCAAAAATAAGGATCTAGATGACTTATGTGCTAAATTCAAGATTACACAACATTGGTCTTCTATTTACTATCCTCAAGGGAATGGACAAGCTGAGGCTTCAAACAAAAATCTCCTGAAGATCTTGCACAGAACAGTGAATAAAACAAGAAGAGACTGGCATCTCATGATCAATCCAGCTCTTTGGGCATACAGAACTAGTATCAGAACGCCTACAGGGGCTACACCTTTTTCTTTAGTTTATGGGTCTGAAGCGGTACTACCTATTGAGGTTGAAATCCCATCACTTAGAATCAGAATGCATGGACTTGTCACTGATGAAGACTAGAGAGTGTCTAGGTTACAAGAACTAGAATTACTAGATGAGCACAGGCAAGCAGCATATGATCATCTTAGAGTGTATCAGAAAAGAATGTCTAGAGGCTACAACAAGAAAGTCTGACACAAAGAATTTCAGGTTGGTGATCTAGTCTTGAGAGAAAATCCTAAAAATCAATCCCATCGAGAACGCAAGGGGAAGTTTGAACCCAACTGGCTGGGTCCCTTTGTAATCATTGCTACTTTTGGCTCTAGTGCCTATCAACTCTCAACAACTAAAGGAGAACAACTCCGAGAACCAATCAACGTTCTCCATCTGAAGAAATTCTACGCCTAAGGCATTCAGTGCTTGGTAAATATCCTAAAAAAATCCTAAAAATTGGAAAAAGTCCTGAAAAAATGAACATCTTGGTGAAAACCTAGCAATAGGTGCCTTGATGATTCACAAAAAAAATCAAAAAATATCCAAAAATTCAAAAAAAATTGAAAAAAATTAAAAGTACAAAAAAATTGAAAAAATGAAAAATACAAAAAAAATGAAAAAAAGAAAAAGTGCCTTGGTGAAAACCTGGAAACAGGTGCCTTGGTAGCAAAAATAGAATCTCTACCAAGATGGTGAAAACCCGACAAATGGGTGCCACTTGTTCCAAATGCTCCATCTATCAGCACAATCTTGGTCTTTCCCAGCTTTCAGTCTTGCTTTAGTTGTACATATCTCCTGGTTTGTTTCAACATTTCCAGTTTTCAATAAGTCAGTTTGTACACCAATCAGCTTGCGTGTTTGTATCCTATCAATGTTCAAACTTGGGGGCAATCAATGTCATATCCTATGGCCTCCAATGTATCTTAGATGTATCCTATCTAGTCAGAGTCCTTTCAAGCTTCATTTGAGTCAATCAAGTCTGTCTTGTCTCCAGAAAGGATTTTTCATCTACAACAATGCAATCAAACATCAAACTCAAACTGAAAACAATCTGTGCTTCATGCTTTTATCTCCTTGTATGCTTACTGATTCACATTGAGATTTTTGCATATTGTGTCCCTTCAAGCTCTTCGATGATGTCCTTTATAGGATTTAGAGAGTGATGACTGGGGGCATAATCTTTTCTTTGTTTTCTGCTCGTATGTGAAATCTAATAACTTTGAAAATTTTGGATTGAAATGGTGTCTGACTGTAAGAGCCTCTATCTCGAATTGGATGGCCATGCGTACCTCGACCATTGATACCCAAAAAATTCAAGGATGTTTGATCTAACTATTATCTTTTTGAAGTAAATTTTTTCTCCTACAGTGAAATGCGATCTTGCCTAAGGAGGTGAACGATAAAGGGTCACCACGGGTAATTCACATTGGATTTAGAATGATCTCTTGACTGTTTGATGTGTTTGCAATGCAAGGTGTACTCAGGTCATCATGACATTTATGTTTTGATGCTTGTACAAATTGCTATATCAAAATGGACATGATATTCAGGTCATCTTGGCGTTTGTGCCTTGGTGCTTATATCTGATCCAACATTCTGAAAACAAATCAATATTCATATGTCCATGGTTGTATAACTAGTGGGTGTTGTATTGATTCTTGCGCATACAAATCGATATTCATATGTCTATGGTTTCATGGCTAGTGGGCATTGTATTGATTTATCTGGTTACCTAAAAGTTCAATGATGATAACAAATCGACACATGATCAGTGAGTAGGTCCTAGGTCTTAGGTTGCATTTCATTTTGCATGTCTCTTTGCATTTTTCATCTTTGCATGATCTCACAATGACTAAATGAACTTCAATGCTTAAATAATTCTTCAATCACCTCTTCCAATCTAACAAGAGCTGAATCTCACACGAAGGTTCCTCCAATGAAATAGCAAGTAGAATCCTTTTTGGGGATCAAAATTCAAATCTGAGATCATTCATATTATTAATTACTTGCATAATCAACCTTCAATCATCATAGAAATCTAGTATTCAACTTAACTAATTATCTTACATCAAACTATCAAAATTTCAACTTGGTCAACCATGGTCAACTCATGGTCAAGCCTAGTCAAACTTGGTCTTTTGGGACCTTCCAACGATGCAGAATGTGTTCTTGAATGTGTTTCACCACACTTCTCAAATCAATTAACATGCTTCTAAACTATAACGCTGACTTTTCTTGTCAGATTTCAATTTTCATCCCGAAGGGGGCATGGTATTGCACATCATTCAAAGTCTATAAATCAAATTCTATCGATCAAGTCTATCAATATCTTTCATCAGTGATCAAGACAAACAATCACGTCTAGTCGCTGATTCATCAAAAGTCCTCATCACTCGGGGCAAATCTATCATCATTTGGGGCATATCAGATTCATCAAGATCCATATCAATCTGGTATTCTCTTAATCTTGTAAACTATATCAGTTTTTGCAACCATCAGATCATAGTGTTCTTTCCTTGGTTCTTCGGCAACTGAAGGGTTTGGATGTGATACCTGCTAGTTTTGCTAAGACAATCGAGTCTAAAATGGGTCACTCACTTCTTTGCAATCCTAAGGTTTGGAATCAGGCGTTTTGACACTTTTTCGCAATCATAGGTTCATTTTCTGCTACAGTGAACATTATCTTTGGTCATTTAGGACCTATTATCTCCATATCAATTCAATATCAATCAGCTTCTGTCTCATATCAATTATCAATTTCAAACATCAATTTCATATCTCTATCAAACATAGACTATCTTTGAACCACTGTGCTTCGCACAGTAATTCAAAGAGGGGCAAAATGTAATACCCCAAAAATGGGCTATAAGTTCATTAATATCCTGCATCTACATATCGAACGAAATTGACATCAAAGTCCTAATCTAAGGCACATCTAAACATCATCGAATCTAATTGATTATCTTAAATTCTACATCGGGGAATATTCCTAGTAATATTCCTAATCATCATAATTATCTTTAATTTTATAATTATTTGGCAATAAATCACATTTATCCTAAAGTTTGATTAATTGAATATTTTCATATTTAATTAATTAGATTTAATATCTTGCCACTTAATTGTGTAATTAAATTTAATTCTATCTATTATTAATTGTATTATTTAATTTTGACAATAAATCCAAATATCCTATGAATAATTGATTAAATTTTTATTTAATTAATTAAAACAAGTTGTTATTATTTAATAATATAGTTTTTAATAAAAATTTGATTAAATAATTGATTAACCCATAAATCAATTATTTTATTTTTAAAAGCAGTTAAGTTGGAAATAAATCACTTTATTATTAAATTAATTCATAAATAAAACATGCACAATCATAAAAGCAAACAACTATCAATTATCAATTAAAGCTAAACTCTATTTTGAGTTAAAGCTTAGCTTTTGCATGTTTTTGTGAGTTAATTATCCTTTATTTAAAAATAACTCAAAAATCAACCTGAGTTATTTGAGTGATTTATGGCTTTTATCCATGGACCTCCAAAGCCCTGAATTTTTATAAAAACAAGGCTCATCTCTTCATAACTCATCTCTCAATCATCTCTCAAATTTGCATCCAAGCATCCACATATTTTGCACAATCATGCTGGAGAATTGGAGGCTGAAGAATCAACTTGCAAATTCAAAGCTTTGTGAGATCAATTTCAATTGCATAGTTTTTATATCTTAGCATAGAATTTCATAGTTTTCATATCATTGTTAGAATCTTCATTGTTAGATCATTTAGCATTCATTTCATATCAGTTTTCAATAGCATTCATAGCATATCAGTTTATCATTTTTATTGCATAGAAAATATCAAAAATATAGATTAATTGCATTCAATTTCATATCCATCTTTTGCATTCAAATCCTTCATTTAGGTGTCATCTAGGTCACTGATCTCGATTACAATCTGAGAACATTAATCTCGCACCTACTAGAAGGCAATAAATCGCTTGGTTAGATTAGATTTCAATTTTGCACGATTTTGATTATCACTAACCTCTAATGTTTTACTTAAGTGTTGTGTCTACAGATCAGGTACAATTTTCACACACACACTAGGCATCGACTCTACCTAGCTACATAGGTCTGAGCGTCCCTTCAAAATCCTTGAACTATTGTTGTGTGGAGATATTACCAAGATTACCCTCAAGGTTACTCATGGACTTAGATTTCTATTTAGGCCTAGCTGGGGGATCTGAATGCAGTATGTGATGTGGACTTGTGATTTGATGTGGTTATGAGATTAGTGATTTGAGATAGATATATCCTTGTCAATATATGTATATATTTATTATATATGTGTTATATTGATTTTATATTATATAGGTATGTGTATATGTGGGTGCACATGCATATACCCATGCTTATATAAATAATAATATTTGTATGTTTTATTGATTATGTAAATGGTATGTTCTTTATAATTATTAAATAAAGTGAATTCAATAAAATGTATTGAATGAAGTATATTAAATTAAAAGTGAAAATAATAAATAATGAATAAAAGAAATGCTCTTTGTAGTAAAATTAGCTATCTAGGAGGGAGTTGAACTCAAGACTTCCTCGAAGTTAGGCGAGTTGTTTTCCAATTGTGCTATGTTTTTTCCTTGAAAGTTATTTGTTTGACTTTCTTGTTATGGTTTTCTTTTAAAGCTATTTTTTATTAAATTTATTAAAACTTTGTTAAGTGCTTACAAGAATGATTTGTTTATTTTCCAACCAAATATGGAAGTTGGAGAAGTTTCTTATTGTAAAGAAACTCCTCCAACCACATAGTTGGAGGATAAATAATTGCAATTTTTGTGTGATTTGGGGAGGAGAATTTATGGAAGATTTTGGGAATTGTCTGCAAGTATTTTTCTAGAGATTTATTAGAGGTTTCTGTGAGTGTAAGAGTCTATGTTTGGTGATGACTAGTGTGTGTGGATTTCTTGGAGTTGATTACCAGAGGAAGCTTTTAGGAGGCTATCTATGCAAGGCATGAAGATCTACAGAGGGACTCTAGTCAAGAAAAAAGAATTTCTCCGCAAGACCCAGGTAGGGTCTATGCTAGGATGAATTCTCCAATTCTCCTATGTTTGTGTTTATTTACATAAATGATATGTTATTGGATTGATATGTGATATCTTATTGTGAATTAAAAATGAAATGTGAATGTTTTATCTTCTATATATTTCTATGTATTTTCCAAGAAGTAGAATATGTATGTTTTTATGTTTTTTTGGTATTATGAAATCTTCCTGCGAAGTGAGGAATGCTTGTAATTATATGAAAGAGTGTGTTTCACTATTATTTTATGGAATAGGTAATTTTTAGAAGAAATAGGAATACTTACGATAGTTTGTGAATGAGATGCAGTCCCTTTTCCTTCTCTATTTGTCTTGCAGACTTCTCTATGAATTATTGTTTTACGTTTGTTTTATTTTTTCTAAGTCTTAGGTAGTGTTGAGGATATGTCATGGATGGGTACTGAGGTCCCTACATCAAGTTGACCTTAGTGAACCTTTCCCAGGCACTCTCCATTCCTTAAAAAGTCATTTTTTAGCCTTTTCAAACAATTTTGAATTAATTTCATAAGTGTTTTGTAGTGTTGTATGATATTGTAGTCATACCCACACAACACTTGGTCAAATGTCATATGGGAATTCATACATTGTCATATGGGATCAAATACAAATTCATTTGGAGTTTTGAGGGTTTTAGGGGCTCAGATTTGCAGAATTTATTGTAGGATTTATACAAATATAACATTTAAGTATAAGTCTGTCCAAGTTGTTTGAGATAGGTTTTAGCTTTATAGGAGTTAAGATGCAGATTCTAGATTTTGAAGTTTTCTAAAAATTTCAGACTTATTCAAATTTCAGGCACAAGTCAAATTTCAGGCACATGATTTTTTCCTAGACTTATAAAAACAAACTATGGAATGTTGTGTTTATTCATGTGGAAGTTTTTATCCCCTATGTATGTTTATTAATTTTTTTTTTATGTTATATGGTGTTACTTATGATTATTTTACATTTAGCATATGCTTGAGCTTAGTTTATGAGGCTAGGACTCATCTCGGTGGCCTGTGTGCACGGGAGGGTTCCCTAGACCTATAAGTAAGCCATGAAAAGTTGTATTTATGAATGTGGAAAGTTATATGTTATGATTTAAGGTGTCTTGTGATAGAAACTCTTCCAATGGTTCCTATTGTGTATATGGCTATGGTTAGGACTCGCTCTGAGGGCCCGAGTATGTAGGGGAGTTTCCTAAACCTATGAATTAGGACATGGAAGTGTTATTTTGTGTCTTTGGCTTGTGATGGGGTAAGGGAATAGGAACCCTATGTGAGTGGCTCACCATAGGTGTTGGAACCCTAAAGTGGTTGCTAGATGATCCTATGGGTGGGTTTTTAAAAAGTGATAACCTTAAAAATTAACTTGGGAAGGGGGGATTCAAAAGATAATGAAAGAAAACATAATAATGTTGACATAGACTTGATTGGAGTACTGGGACCAAGGATAACTCCCAAGGTGGATCCATATTCATAAAGGGGGGACAAAGGTTACATGGTTTCCAGGGTGGATCCCAATACATAGGTTGTGGGATGACACTCACTTAGGTGGTCTCCTAGAACCTTAACCTCGGTGTTATATTATGATGATATTTTACGTGCTTTATTCTTATTCTTTTGAGTCTTGGATTTATTGGTATTTGAGACGTAGATTTACTTAAGGTCTTGAGAGTACATTAGTTCTATCTGCTAGCATGAGGGGTGGAACTTTTCTAGTTTCACATGGTTGGGTGGCAAATCTCTTTTGAGGTATTGTTCATGGTTCATGTCATGGCTTGGAATTCGAGTTGTTCAATGGTGAAGATTATGTTCTTGTATGATGTATCTCTATATTTTGAAATCAAGATGTAAAGATGTATTGTAAGCCCTTGGGAAACTTGATGTAATTATCTTTCTATATGCCTTCGGGCAATGTGCAATAATTGTAATTATGTTGTAAATGAAAATTATATGAAAGAAGCTATGTATATGTGTAAGGGTAGTATTTAGGAATCTGAAAAAGGGAATTGAATGTTGGTAAATCAAGCATGGATTATGTTTAAGTAATTCTGACCCTATCTTTCTTGAGTTTAAAAAAAAATTGAAAGTAATGATTTTATGTAAGCTTTTGCAAAGCACTTATAGTTGTAAACTTCTTAAGGAATACTCGTTTTGATATGTGGAATAGTGAAAAGATATGCTAAGGGTATTTATAGGTGAAATAATAAGGGTTAGAAACATGTATGGTATTGGAAGTAGTAATAAGATGTGATTCTTAAATGCATAAGTTCAATGTGTATGATGTAAGGTTATTTAAACTAGGTTTTAATCTCAATTCTTAAATGGATATATACAATGATATAGATGATAATTTGTGATAGTTAAACTTGTGATAAAGATGACTTAGAGAATGGTTTATGATTGGTTAGAAATAGATGTTTAAGTACTTTACACTCTTTCTATTTTGATTTTAAAGGAAAAATGGAAAGTAAGGACTTTTGATGGAAAGTTTATTTATGTACGCAATTGAGTTGTGCTTAGATATGGTTAAGGAGTAAACCATTAGGAAAGGATAAATATACTTAGTGGATAAGATAA
Organism: Chamaecyparis obtusa; assembly: GCA_027943335.1. Lineage (NCBI taxonomy): Eukaryota > Viridiplantae > Streptophyta > Pinopsida > Cupressales > Cupressaceae > Chamaecyparis > Chamaecyparis obtusa. The sequence continues at coordinate 228,721 of BSBK01003337.1, read as the reverse complement.
GTAATGTGTGCTTGTTTCACTTCTAAAAGTAAATTACATGTTAGTTTGGTAAAGAAAATTAATTCAACTAGCTCATTAATGTAATTGGTTTTGATGTGAAATGGAATCAATGTCTCAATGTAAATTGAAGTTGAAATAGAAATAGAATTCATTAGATTAAGTAATACTTGATAATGGTAAATGAATTCATTAAGGGAACCTTAATGAATGTAATTGTGAATGGTTATGATGATATGTTAGAATGTTAAGAAAAAAAAAATTAGCTGTAATTTTAGGTTATATACTTGATTCCTTATGGGTTCCCTGGTGGGGACATTACATTTGATATCAGAGCCCTAGGTTTCTACACTGGGAGCTCAAGGGTCTATTTGTGTTTAACTTATTCTCTTCTTCTTCTTTTAATTTATGTCAACTTAATGGCTATACTTAATGTTGTAACACTCTTCCAATATATTTTCCAACACCATAGAGGATCTTAGAAGAGAGCTCAATATTCTCCCTCATCATCTTAGAAAAATTTCCATGTAGATGATGTGGGGAAACAAAACCCAAGTTATGACTCAGAGGAGTCTCAAATCAGACAACTCTAATGAATGAGTTTGCTAAAGCTAGAACCCATCAAAAGAAAAGTTATCCCTGAGGAGGCAACTTATTCTAACCTTTATGATAGGGATAGAAATATAAGCCCTAGGTTGTTCTACAAGGAACCTTGAGAATTATACTTGACCTACTCGCAATACTTGAGTCTATTGTATTTCCCTGTCTGATGTTTTCTTTCATCGTACCAAACTTGAATACATTATGTGTCTTCTTGTTAAGTTTTCTTTATTTTAACAAACTTGAGCACTAGACATAAAAGGTATCTTTTTTATATTTCTACCATAATACCTTGCAAGGATGGATTGTCTGAAAGGAATATTTATGTTTTACATTATAAGATTCATATGGTTCAAAAGATGGTAAAGAATTCATGATACTTGAGTACTATATTCTTATCCTTTTTCTAAGAAAATCTTATATAATTGTAAGTAAAGTTGTTGATCTTAATTCTTGAATGATGATTACTATGAATGACTGCCAAAATAGTATGAAAAGTTATATACTCTACTTTCCTATAAATGCTAGATAACACCATGATTGTTATGTTTGATTATTTAAGGCTAGATAGATTTGAAACATGTTGTACTTATGGTGAGAAATAAGGGATGATTATGTTTCTAAGATGGAAGGATTGTAATATTGGATGGTGTTAAAACATGTCTAGTAAATGTATCTATTATCCTTCCTCGAGAACTTAGGGATTTATGAACTTATATTTTCTTGAAAACTAAGATAACATGTTGAGCTTAGGTAATATCTGATATTCCAAAATATGGCAAGATTAAGAAGAATCTATCTTTTACATACCCTCTCAAGTAAGAAATTAAATCTATTGATGAATCAGATGTGTCTCTCCCTTCTTTCTCAAGAAGTATATTTAAAAGGCTAAATTGCATAAGGGAAAATCAATGTGTCGATAAGGAGAATGTGCTTAGCTAGAGGATACCCTTGGGTAAAGGACCTATGTCCCCAAGGTTTTGTAATAAATAGGATTATAGTACACAATTGTTGAAAGGAGAAATGTTTGATTATATGGCAGGATTTCTAAATTATATACATGATCCTCATAATTGTGTGAATTAAACCAATGAAAAATCATCAACTATAATGAAAGAATATGATATTAAATTTTTTTTTGTAGTAATTATTTACTTTGTTGGTATTTTGTGTGTGAAATAGAAGTTGAAGCTAATAACATTGCTAGTATATAGGAATAATGAGTTATTATGAAAGGAATAATGATATGTCTATCATAACAAGATTTAAGTCAAACTTTCTAACTGTCCTAAAATGGAAATATTAGAAGTATGTGAATTTGAAGGTAATAGTATACATTTCATATGAAAGATGCATATAAGGATAAAAATACTTGTAGTTACTCCTCAAATGTTCTTTTATTGAAATGTGTGTACAAAAGGGTAGTGGGTTGAACATATTATTTTGATTGAATAAGAGGGTAGCCATAGGACTCATCTATTTCTCTCCCTCTATTAAAGAATCCATGACTTTTATTTTGGAAAATGGTAAAAAATTCTAACAAACTTGTTAATGTTGGGAAAATATATATACTCATAAGAAGCTTATTATAAATTTCTAGGATATGAAATTGGTTAAATAGCTAGTTAATAAGTAATGTCGATGAAACTCTAGCTTAATGAATCATGTTAAAATTTCTTAGGAATATATTTATGTGTATTGTTGTAATACAACACTAATAATTTGTTATAATGGAATCATAAAAGATATCTTAGGTTACATTCTTTAAAGAGGATGTGAATTCTATCTTGTATGTAAGTTTGGTATTAGTGATTACCCTATAAGTTTACCATAGGCCTAATGAGAAAAAGTAACCAGTTGCATAAAGAGAATTGTTTTTGTCTTATCTCATAAAATTGTGTGTTGTTCAATATTTGAATGATTTTTAGTTTGAAATTGTTTACCAAGGCATTAGTATGATAGTAGTATCATATGTATACACATTTAGAAGAGATAACCCATGTATTAATCCGTATCAAGTTTAGAGAATGAAATTTGAATTCTTAATTGTATTTCAGAATCATTAAATATGTTTTTCTATTAAAAGAAATCCTAATTCCTAAGGTGAAAATTATACTTAATGTATGAATGATAGACTAAAGTAGAAATGTTTGTAATATTCTTATTTTATGTTTGATAAATGGATAGAAAATTATGACTTCCAGGAGTAAGTCGAATCTTAGGGAGGGATGATGTAATGCCCCTCCAACCTTGTCAAGTCTTGGTTATGATCACTAGAAATTAGGAAGAGCTATATGTGAGAATGATCCTTCTTGAAATAGTTTCTTAAACTGAACCTCTTCCAACTCACCATAACTTCATATTTTAATGTGAGAAATAATAATATTGCATAGGTATGTTCCTATACATCTTCTTGTGTGTCAGCAATAGTTTAGGACCTTAATGCTAAAAGGACCACCAAATAGACTTATATGCTTTTATGTGAAATGCTCATTATTACTATATATTTTTACCTTAGGTTAATTAATTATAATCACTTAAGGGCTAGATGTGTTACCTTCTCTAATAAAAATACTTGGGATTAGACATGATTAATGCATTTAGGGTTATATGATATGTTTATCTTGATTTGATATTGGGACATTTTGAGCACATGCCTGATGGTTAAATGGGTTTGTGAAAGTTAATAGATGACTTACATTTACATGAATATGTTATGATGCAATCCTTGTTATAAACTATGGAAAAGAGATTATTATATTACTAACCACACTAATCCAATTATGCTTTCTTGATGTCACTATCTGATGTGAGTGTAGGATGAGGGGAGGCAGTCATAGTTAGTCCTATAGGAGGTCCACATGATGTTGCATTCTCCCTCCTTGTTTTCTATTGTATATATATATATATATATATATATATATATATATATATATATATATATATATATATATATATATATATATATATATATATATATATATATATATATATATATATATATATATATATATATATATATATATATATATATATATATATATATATATATATATATATATATATTGTTGGAAATATAGATGCAGTAACTGAGAGGGGGGGTGAATCAGTTAACCACAAAAATATTACCACTAATCCCTTAAATATCTTAACAAATTATTTACTATGCCACTCAGTAAATATATAGAGAAATGATAAAACTTGATCCTTTAAGTGTGTAATAATTAAATTGTTCTTAAGCATTCATCACTGATTAACTTACATGAATAAAGAAAATAACATGAACACAAGAGACACCAAATTTACTATGAAAACCCAATATGGGAAAAACCACCAATGTAACTAGTTACTATTTTTCACTCTTCTGAAGTGATGCCCGGTTAGAAGCCAACCCGGTAAAAGGTTACAAAACACACTGTTAGGTGTGACCTTGTTAGAGGATTTAATCACCCTGCTAGGAGTGGCCTTGTAAGAGGTCTTGAAACAATTTAATAGAACTATCACCTTGTTAGAGGATTTATAAAATGGTTGTTAAACCAACTCAGTTAAGAGATTTTGATATCACTGCTACAATTGTAAGAGAGTAACAATGAAATGACCTACAACTAAATTGCTGAATATAGATCTTTGTTCTGCTTCACTAGATCCTTACTGATCAAATAAATCTTTACTGCTCCTCAAGGATATCTAACCATCCTTCAAAATTTGCACATACCTTTCTTCAAAATGATTTTTGCATGGTGTATTTCTTTTATTCACCACTTGACCTTCTATATATATATGCCATTTTAATTAACATTTAGATTGTCAAGTCAGCACTAATAATTATTATAAAAGTCATCTTGGATAAACAAACTGTAACAACAAAATCCTTTGAAGGGCCAACCTTGCTCGGTAAACATTAATCCTGAAAAGATTTCCTTCGGTGACAGAGTGAACTCGGTAACCACAGCAAATTCTGCAACATCCTTCAGAGATCGAGAGAGCTCAGTAACCACTACTTTTCCTTCGATAACTGAGGAGGCTTGGTTAATACTGTTACCCTATCATGTTTCCTTTAGACACCTGAGAGATCTCGGTAGACACTAAAAACTACCTAGCTGACCGACTGAGCTCGGTAGACACTAAGAAGCGCTTAGCTGACCGACTGAACTCGGTAGACACTGAGAACTGCTTAGCTGACCGACTGAACTTGATAGACATTGAGAATAATAATTGATATGACATTTGTGTGACATCAAAGACAACACATAGCTAATCCAACAATGTCCTTCAGACAATTGTATCCAACAATCTCCCTCTTTGGCATTGATGGCAACACAACATGTCATAGCACAATGAAATTTCACAGAGAAACCAAGAGTAAGAAACATATCCTTAGCTTCATTCTGATTCTCATCATCTTCAAACTTCTTTCTAACTGAGAACTCTCCCTCTTAACTTCTCAAATTATTCTTCTTAGAAATTTCTTGAAATGACAGCAAACTCTCCCTCTTTGACAACACATGCCAAAGACAACTTACACAGTTTCGGTAAATATCAATGTACCTTATGTACTAATTCATATGCAATGATTCCCTGACTATGCTACATCAACTGATTGATCTTCAACATGTTCTGGTTGATGCATCACTAAAACTTTATTTAGTGAACCTCAGATAGGGGAGTGACCCCTAACTTGCCTCTAAGATACAAGAATGCATCCTTAGGTAGTGGCTTGGTGAAGATATCTGAAATTTGTTCTTTTGTATGAATATATTCCAATCTGATTTCCTTGTCCTGCACCAATACTCTAACAAAGTGATATTTTATTGCAATGTGCTTGCTTTTGGAATGCATTACTGGATTCTTTGAAATATTTATTGCACTTGTATTATCACAAAACATAACAACTGGTTCTTTGATCTCAACCTTCATGCCTTCCAAAAGTTGTTTAAACCATACAATATTAGAGCAGTTTACTGCTATAGCAACATATTCTACCTTTGTTGTGCATTGGGATGTGCAATTTTGCTTTTTACTAGTCCAAGATACTAACCTCTTGCCAAGAAAGAATGCTCCACCACTTGTACTTTTTCTGTCATCAATGTTTCCTACCCAATCAGCATCAGTAAACACTTTTAAATCTAGATTACCTCCAAATTTATACCACAAGCCATAATCTTCAGTTCCTATTAAATACCTCAAGATTCTTTTGATTGCCATCATGTGATTTTCTCTGGGTTTAGCCGAGAATCTTGCCACTATACCAACTGCTAAGGCAATATCAGGCCTTATGTGTACTACATATTGTAATTTTCCAATCATTGATCTGTATAAGGTCTGATCTACTTCTTTTGAATCATCATCTTTGGTAAGCTTCAGTCCAGTACACATGGGTGTACCAACTGGTTTTGAATCTTCCATACCAAATTTCTTAAGTATTTCCCTGATATACTTAGACTGAGTAATGTAGATACCATTTTTGTTCTGTTGAATCTAAAGTCCAACAAAGAATTTTATCTGACCAAACATAGACATTTCAAATTCTTTTCTCATATGCTCTGAAAATTCTTTGCACTGATCATCATTTCCTGTAAACACAGTATCATCCACAAATATTTCTGGCAAAACAATTTTGTTACCTGATCCTTCTTTGATGTATAAATTACTCTTGTCATTAGCTCTTTTGAAATCAATCTGAGTAAGATAGTTATGTAATCTTTCATACCATGCTCTAGGAGCTTGTTTCAAACCATACAATGCTTTGTGTAATTTGCAGACCATATCCCTTTTGTCTGGATCAATAAAACCTTCAGGTTGCTCAATGTAGACTTCTTCCACAAGAATACCATTGAGAAATGCAGATTTGATATCCATCTGATATACCTTAAATCCTTTATGTGCTGCATATGCAAGTAAAGTCCTCACACCTTCTAATCTTGCAACAAGAGCAAAAGTCTCTCCATAATCTATTCCTTCTTCTTTAGAGTATCCTTTACATACCAATCTTGCTTTATTTCTTGATACTTGACCATCTTCATTCAACTTATTTCTGAATACCCATTTTGTCCCAATTACATTATTATCTTTAGGCCTAGGTACAAGAGTCCATGTCTTATTTTTCTCTATTTTTTCTATTTCTTCATTCATAGCCTCAATCCAAGTTTCATTTTCTAATGCATCTTTGACATTTTTAGGTTCCAAATTAGAAAATAAACATGTACCTTTTAGTTTACTTCTTGTCATAGTACCATCTGATTTGTTTCCAATAATCTGATCTGGTTTATGATGCTTTCTGACGTACTTGGCCAATATAGGTTCCTTGCTTCCTGAATGAGTTACATTGTCATCTTCTTCATCTTCAGGTTCAGGTTGCTCAGCCTCAGTAGATACTTGCTCAGTAGCTTCAAACTGAGACTCGGTACTTTGTGACTCAATTTGAACTTCTTCTTGTGACTCAGTTACTGTACTGGGCTCGGTAGATGTAGTTTCCTTATATGTGTCTGGCAATCTATCAGGTTCGATGTAAACAAATTTGTTGTAATCCTCTGGTTCCTTTTTGCTTTCTTCTTTAGTCTTTTCTGCAAACTCATCAATTCTCACATGTGCACTTTCTATGATTTTGTGAGTAGACAAATTTAGACATCTATATGCCTTACTTTTGCAAGAATATCCCAAAAATATTCCTTCATCACTTTTTACATAAAATTTTCCTTTTCTAGATTCTGTTAAGATGTAACATTTACTACCAAATACTTTTAGGTAACTTACTTTTGGGTTGTAGCCATACCATAGCTCATAGGGAGTCTTGAATGTGTCTTTTCTCAGCTGTACTCAGTTCAAGGTATGAACTGCAGTGCTGATAGCTTCCTTCCAGTATTTCATAGCAATGTTCTTTTCAATCATTAGAGTCCTTGCAGAGTCCATGATAGATCTATTCCTTCTTTTGGCTATTCCATTCTGCTCAGGAGTTCTCGGGGTTGATACCTGTCTTTTGATTCCTCTTTCAATGCAGAAATTATTGAATTCATGGGAGATGAACTCACCACCTCTGTCTGATCTCAAGCATTTTATTCTTTTTCCTGTTTCCTTTTCTACTCTTGCTAAATACCATTTGAACTTCTCAAATGCTTTTGACTTTTCTGTTAAATACATAACAGTCATCATTCTAGAGTAATCATCAACAAAGAAAATAACCAATTTTTCTCCGGTATAGCTCTCAATTCCAATAGGTCCACATAAATCAGTATGCACAATTTCCAAAATATCTTCAAACTGATAGTTTTTACTTTTAAAACTAGACTTTCCCATTTTACCAATTTGAAAATTCTTGCATAGACCAACATCAGGTTTCTTGAAAGTAGGAATACCTCTTACTTTCTTGAATTTTCTTATTTTCATCATGTTGTCAAAATTTACATGACATAACCTTTTGTTCCATAACCAACTTTCTTCAATTTGAGCAATAAAACATGAGTAATCACCAAGATCAAGATAAAACAGGTTACCTTTGGTTTGTTTGCCTGATCCTATCAATTTTCCTTTGTCATCCAGCAGTCTTACTTTGCCATTCATGAATTCAACCTTGAATCCAATGTTAATTAGCTGTGCTACACTTAGAAGATTATGCTTTAGTCCTTCAACCCAATATGCATTATCACATATAAGTTCTTTGGTTAATGAAATTCGTCCCTTTCCTTTTATACAACAAGGTTCATTGTTTCCAAACCTTACATTACCACCATCAAAGTTTTCAAAGTGTTCAAACTTAGTCCTATCACTAGTCATATGATGTGAATATCCACTGTCTATAATGCATGTATCATTCTTGCTTATATGAGAGATAAGTGCCATCTCATCTTCATCATTATCAGATTCATCTTTTACAGCAGTGAAAATAATTTCTTATTCACTATCATCCAAATCTTTAGCTAAAAAACATTGTTTCTTACCTTTATCCTTGAATGATTTGAAATTCTTCTTGCCATTGTACTTGGAACTTTTCTTCTCATCTTTGTTTTGCTTGTTTGGACACCTAGCTACAATACGACCAATTTCTTCACATGAAAAATAGATTAAGGGAGTTTTACCTTTGTATTTTCCTCTACCTCTTGAATACTTCTTTGCAAGTAATGCTTCAATAACTTCAAGATCGCTATCAAAACTTTCCTTTGATTCTTCTTCTCTTTCTGATTGGATTTTCTTCCCTTTCTTGAGTGAAAGTTTGGCCTCAAAAGCTGATTCAATATTTTTAGAAGTTGGAACATAGTTGTCATAGTTATCCAGTTCAAAGGCTGTCAATCTTCCAACTAAGGCATCCAAAGTTATATTGTGATTTTCTTCACATCTTCTTTCTTGAATAGCAGAAACTCTTATTGCATAAATAGGAAGTAATGTTCTAAGAACCTTACTTATAATAGTTTCATCATCAATTTTTCCTCCAAAAGCTCTGATTGCACTAACACTTGTCTTGATCCTTTCAACATATTTTGCAATGTTTTCTTCTCTCATTTTCATCTAATCAAACTATCCTCTTAGGCTCTCTGCTTTGGCTCTCTTCACATTATCATCACCACCATAGATTTTTTTCAGCTTGTTCCACATTTCATGAGCAGTTGTGCAGTCTTTGATTTCATCAAATTCTTCATAGATAAGAGCTGATGCAATGTCTATCATCATAGTGTTATGGTTCTTCTTCTCTGAAATGTCTTCAATAGTTAATGTGCCAGTAGGAATTGTATATTCTTGATCAATATATTTGCATCCTGAATCACCAATGGAAGCCAGATGAAGTCTCATGAGACCTTGCCATGCTGAAAAGTTATTTCTGTAAAGCCTTGGAATTTCTCTTTTGTAAGACATCCTGATCTTTAGCTTAGGTCATTGAAACCCTTCCTGTAAGCACCAAAAGCTCTGATACCAATTGTTGGAAATATAGATGCAGTAACTGAGAGGGGGGTGAATCAGTTAACCACAAAAATATTACCACTGATCCCTTAAATATCTTAACAAATTATTTACCGTGCCACTCGGTAAATATACAGAGAAATGCTAAAACTTGATCCTTGAAGTGTGTAATAATTAAACTGTTCTTAAGCATTCATCACTGATTAACTTACATGAATAAAGAAAATAACATGAACACAAGAGACACCAAATTTACCGTGGAAACCCAATATGGGAAAAACCACCAATGTAACTAGTTATTGTTTTTCACTCTTTTGAAGTGATGCCCGGTTAGAAGCCAACCTAGTAAAAGGTTACAAAGCACACTGTTAGGTGTGACCTTGTTAGAGGATTTAATCACCCTGCTAGGAGTGGCCTTGTAAGAGGTCTTGAAACAATTCAATAGAACTGTCACCTTGTTAGAGGATTTATAAAATGGTTGTTAAACCAACTCGATTAAGAGATTTTTATATCACTGCTACAATTGTAGGAGAGTAACAATGAAATGACCTGCAACCGAATTGCTGAATATAGGTCTCTGTTCTGCTTCACTAGATCCTTACTAATCATATAAATCTTTGCTGCTCCTCAAGGATATCTAAGCATCCTTCAAAATTCGTAGATACCTTTCTTCAAAATAATTTCTGCATGCTGTATTTCTTTTATTCACCACTTGAACTTATATATATATGCCATTTTAATTAACATTTAGATTGTCAAGTCAGCACTAATAATTATTATAACAGTCAGCTTGCATAAAAAAATTGTAACAAAAAAATCCTTTGAAGGGCTGACCTTGCTTGTTAAACATTAATCCTGAAAATATTTCCTTCAGTGACCGAGTGAATTCGGTAACCACAGCGAATTCTGCAACATGCTTCGGAGACCGAGAGAGCTCGATAACCACTACTTTTCCTTTGACAACCGAGGAGGCTCGGTTAACACTATTACCCTATCATGTTTCCTTTAGACACTTGAGAGATCTCGGTAGACACTAAAAACTGCCTAGCTGACCGACTGAGCTTGGTAGACACTGAGAACTGCTTAGCTGACCGATTGAACTCGATAGACACTGGGAACCACTTAGTTGACTGACTGAACTCGGTAGACATTGAGAATGATAATTGATATGACATTTGTGTGACATCAAAGACAACACATAGCTAATCCAACAATGTCCTTCAGACAATTGTATCCAACAATATATATAGATATAGATATAGATATAGATATATATATATATATATATATATATATATATATATATATATATATATATATATATATATATATATATATATATATATCTATGTATGTATGTTTGTATCTATGTATGTATGTATCTATGTATGTTAGAAAGTAAAGATCCCCAAGATAACTGAGAGTGGGGGGGGGTGAATCCGTTATCTGATAATTAAACCATTTATCAACTTCAACATCAACTTCAATAAATTTAAACCATATAATCAATGCAGTAACCAACCATAGAAAGATAATCATACACAATGACACAATAACACAAGATATGTTGACTAGGGAACCTCTTGATCAAAGAGTAAACGCTGGTGGGAATGATGCCCACAAAATGATGCACTAATATGAAAGTTCCTTGTGAGAGGATGGACCTTGTTAGGAGTCTTATGAAATACATTTAGTACATATGAATCCATGTTAAAAGATTCTAACCCAGTTAAGAGTTTATGGAAGACTGAAGGACCCACTACCCAAACATCTTCAAGGCAAGATCTCTGAACTCACTGTCTAACAAATCTTAGGATTATTCAATAGAATAATATAAAATATGTTACATCCTTCACACTATGTCAAAACTACACTTTCTTCTACACAAGATCACAAATCCAGATCTTTGTACTTCGTAAGTCTTCCTTCATTACTGAAATAGCTCATTTCTTCACCTCATGCATACATTCGCATCACAACTTTCACAATTTTATATCACAACTATTACAATCCCATAATCCCATGTCATAACAAGGAAAAAATTCCTTCCTTTATACCACACTCAAATAATTACAAATGAGTTGGCATGCAATTACAAAATAATAATTTCAACATGCTACACCAAAAATTACATAAAACTATCAGCTTCCAAATGTAATAACTCTTCACTCATGTGACCTTGAAGTTTGTGTAGTTAACCACATCACCACCAATGAGTCTCAAACTTCCCTTTAACTATGCAAAATCAAATTCCATCCTGATTAGGATATATCCTCCGATTACCAAACGTTGCTACTCAGGAACACTTCCAGAATATTGCTTCAACCAAAATGCTTATAACTTTCATGAATGAATGAATTTCTTTTTGTGCTCTTAACCATAGGTTAATAACACACCAAAGAACATACTATCAACTATGCATAATCCAAAATGCAATATCCAATGTGCACAAAACAAAACTATGCTTGCTACTCTGCTAAACTCCAGAATATCACTGTATTGACATCAATGAAAATCATAGTCATGAATGCAACAACCACTACTATAGAATGACTTCCAATCATCAAGAACTCATTTCTAAAAATCTCTCACATTGACATTGATGGCAACATAGATGAAAAATATCCAATGTTCCAAAAATCCAATTACTACTACTCAACGGCTCTACTACTCTTCATCAATCAAATCTTGCTTCATTTTCCTATTCAATCTCTCCAACAAATGTAGTTCCTCAATGTTTTTCATGATTCTCTCCCCCATTGACATCAATGACAAAAATTCCATCACTATGTCAAACAATAGCTCAATGTCAAAAGACACTATTTAGAAAATTCATTCACAAGAGTCCTCATGACTCAGCTCAAATACACATACTCCCTCATAGAGGAAGTACCAACATCCAATCTAGAAGAAAGATAGGTGCATAAACCACTGGACAGATGCAACCATCTGCATCTTTACTCAAAAGTAGGTTTGGGCATAACCCCAAGCATACCTCTTAGATACTCAAATGTATCCTTTGGCAAGGGCTTAGTGAATATTTCTACTATCTACTCCTTTGTGCTAATGTACTCCAATCTGTCTTCTTTATCTGCAACTTTTTCTCTTACAACATGATACTTAATCTCTATATGCTTAGTCTTAGAATGCAATACAGGATTCTTAGACATACTAACTGTATTGGTATTGTCATAATGTATGACAAGAGGCTCATCAAACTTAATTCCAATATCCTTCAATATTTTTTTCATCCAAATTATCTGGTTACAATTGTTTGCTGCTGCTACATACTCTACTTCTGCTGTACTCTGTGAAATACAATTTTTCTTCTTGCTCAACCAAGAAACTAATCTTCCTTCAAGAAAAAAGGCTCGACCACTGGTGCTTTTCTTATCATCAACGCTGCCTCCCCAATCAACATTAGTATATGCACATAAGGTAAAATCATCAGAATTTTCATACAACAATCCATAGTCCATTGTACCTCTTAAATATCTCAATATCCTCTTTACTACTAAATAATGTGACTCTCTAGGTTCATCTTGAAATCTTGCTACTATTCCAACTGAATGTGCTATATAAGGTATAGTGTGTGTCAAGTACTGCAATCCACCAATCATGGATCTGTATTTCTTCTGCTCAACTACTGGTGTCTCATCTTTACTAGATAGTTTATGTCCTGTAACCATAGGTGTTCCAACTCATTTACAATTCTCCATACCAAATCTTTTCAACAAATCATTCAAGTTCTTCATCTGACTTACAAAGATACCATCTTTATTTTGTGTTATTTGTAATCCCAAAAATTATTTCATTTCTCCAATCATACTCATTTCAAATTCTATCTTCATTTCATCAGCAAATTTTTCACTAGCTTCATCTTCTCCTCCAAAAATAATGTCATCAACAAAAATAACTATAACTAACAGTCCATTCTCAATTTCTTTTGTGTACAAATTACTATCAACTGTTTCTTTTGTAAATCCCAATTTTAACAAATAATCATCCAATCTTTCATACCATGTTCTAGGTGCTTTCTTTAGTCCATACAATGCTTTCTTTAGTTTACATACCATGTCTCCTTCTTGAGTCAAAGGAAAACCTTTAGGTTGCTCAATGTAGACTTCTTCTCCATTCAGAAATGCTGATTTCACATCCATTTGATACACTTTGAATTTCTTAAATGCTGCATAAGCCAAAAACATTCTTACTGCTTCAAGTCTTGCCATAGGGGCAAAAGTTTCTTCATAGTCAATTCCTTCTTGCTGTGAGTATCCCTTACATACCAATCTTTCTTTGTTTCTTACTACTTCTCCTTGTTCATTCATCTTGTTTCTGAATACCCATTTAGTTCCAATCACATTCTTGTCTTTAGGTCTAGGGACCAATTCCCATGTCTTGTTCTTCTCAATCTAGTCCAATTCTTCTTTCATAGCTTTAATCCAATGTTCATCTTCACAAGCTTCATTAGTAGATTTAAGTTTAATTTGAGAAATCAAACATAAATGTACCTTCTTTCTAGTCATAACTCCTCTATCCAAACTTCCAATAACTTGCTCAATAGGATGATGTCTTGAAATATACTTGTTAGGTGTCATAGTCTCAGATCTTCTTTCAACTATAGATTCTTCTCTAGATTCTTCTCTATTTTCTTCAGCATGACTTTCATTCAACAATTCACTGTCAGTCTCAAAAAATTGTTCAGTAGATTCAATGTTAGGTTGAGGGTTAGTTTCTTCATCAGATTCATAATCAAGCATTCTTTCCTGAATTTTAAACTTCTCATCAACTTTCACATTTTCACTTTCAACAATAGTCTTAGTTCTCTTATTCCAACATCAATAAGCTTTTCTTTTCAAAGAATATCCAAGAAAAATTCCTTCATCAGTTCTAGGATCAAACTTTCCTATATCATCATGTTGGAAATATGGATGTAGTAACTGAGAGGGGGGGCTGAATCAGTTAACCAAAAAAATATTACTACAGATCCCTTAGATGTCTTATTAAATCATTTATTACTGTCATATAGAGAAATGCTAAAACTTGGTAATTACAGTGAGTATTAATTATAACTATTCTTAAGCATTCATCAGTGATTAACATACATGAATAAAGAAAATATCATGAACACAAGAGACACCAGATCTAACGTGGAAACCCAATATGGGAAAAACCACCAATGTAACTAGTTACTGATTTTCACTCTTCTGAAGTGATGCCCTATTAGGAGCCAACCCGGTAAAAGGTTACAAAACACACTATTAGGTGTGACCTTGTTAGAGGATTTAATCACCCTGTTAGGAGTGGCCTTGTAAGAGGTCTTGAAACAATTCAATAGAACTGTCACCTTGTTAGAGGATTTAAAAAATGGCTATTAAACCAACTCGGTTAGGAGATTTTGAAATCACTACTACAATGGTAAGAAAGTAACAATGAAATGACCTAAATAGTGATGCAACTGAATTACTGATTATAGATCTTTATTCTGCTTCACTAGATCCTTCCTGATCAAATATATCTTTGCTGCTCTTCAAGGATATCTAATCATCCTTCAAAATTTTCTCACACTTTCCTTCTTTTTCACTTGCACACCTATAATTCACAACTTGACCTTCTATATATACCATTCAGATTGTCAAGTCATCACTAATAACCATTACAAAATATTACTAATCATTACAATAGTTAGTTGGGATAAACAAACTTTATTTCTCAAATTAAGAAAATTCTTTATTGGGCCGACCTTGCTCGGTAAACACTAATCCAAAAAGATTTCCTTTGGTGACCGAGAGAACTCAGTAAGCACTAAAAATTCTACAACATCCTTTGGAGACCAAGTGAACTCAGTAAACACTAACTTTCCTTCGATAACCATGGAAGCTTAGTTAACACTATTTTCTATCATACTTTTCTTTGACACCCAAGATATCTCGGTAGACACTTGAAAACTGCCTGCTGACCGACTGAGCTCGATAATTGATATGACATTTGTGTGACATCAAAGACAACACATAATTAATCCAACAATCTCCCTCTTTGGCATTGATGGCAACACAATATGTCATAGCACAATGAAATTTCATAGAAAACATAGAGTAAGGAACATATCCTTAGCTTCATTCTGATTCTCATCTTCCTCTGTCAGCAAACTTCTCTCTCTAACTGAAAACTCTCCCTCTTTTCTTTTTAAATTCTCCTTAGAAATTTCATGATATGACAAAAAACTCTCCCTCTTTGACAACACATGCCAAAGACAACACACTTTCGGTGAATACCAATGTACCTTAAGTACTAAGTCATATGCAATGATTCCTTGACTATGCTGCATCAATTGACTGATCTTCAACATGCTCTAGTTGATGCATTACTAAAACTCAATTTAGTGAGCCTCGGATAGGGGAATGACCCCTAATGTACCTCTTACATACAAGAATGCATCCTTAGGTAGTGGCTTGGTGAAGATATCTACAATTTATTCTTTTGTATGAACATATTCCAATCTGATTTCCTTGTCCTACACCAATTCTCTAACAAAGTGATATTTTATAGATATGTGTTTGGTTTTAGAATGTATTACTGGATTCTTTGAAATATTTATTGCACTTGTATTATCACAAAACATAACAACTAGTTCTTTGATCTCAAATTTCATGCCTTCCAATAACTGTTTGAACCAAACAATATTAGAGCAGTTTACTGCTGCAGCAACATAGTCTGCTTCTGCTACGGATTGGGATGTGCAATTTTTCTTTTTACTGGTCCAAGATACTAACCTTTTGCCAAGAAAGAATGCTCCACCACTTGTAGTCTTTCTATCATCAATGTTTCCTACCCAATCAACATCAGTAAACACTTTTAAGTCCATATTGCCTCCAAATTTATACCACAAGCCATAATCTTCAGTTCCTCTCAAGTACGTCAAGATTCTTTTGATTGCCATCATGTGATTTTCTCTGGGTTTTGCTGAGAATCTTGCTACTATACCAACTGCTAAGGCAATATCAGGCCTTGTATGCACTACATACTGTAATTTTCCAATCATTGATCTATATAAGGTCTGATCAACTTCTTTTGAATCATCATCTTTGGTAAGCTTTAGTCTAGTACACATGGGTGTAACAACTGGTTTTGAATCTTCCATTCCAAACTTCTTAAGTATTTCCTTGATGTATTTAGACTGAGTAATGTAGATACTATTCTTGCTCTACTGAATTTGAAGACCAACAAAAACTTTTATCTGACCAAACATAGACATTTCAAATTCTTTTTTCATTTTCTCTAAAAATTCTTTTCATTGATCATCATTCCCTGTAAACATAGTATCATCCACAAATATTTCTACCAAAACAATTTTGTTATTTGGTCCTTCTTTGATGTACAAATTACTATTGTCATTAGCTCTTTTGAAAGCAATCTGAATAAGATAGTTATGTAATCTTTCATACCATGCTCTAGGGGCTTGTTTTAGACCATACAGTGCTTTGTGTAACTTCCAGACCATATCCCTTTTGTCTGGATCAATAAAACCTTCAGGTTGCTCAATGTAGACTTCTTCATCAAGAATACCATTGAGAAATGCAGATTTCATATCCATCTGATATACCTTAAATCCTTTATGTGCTGCATATGCAAGTAGAGTCCTTACACCTAATCTTGCAATAGGAGAAAAATTCTCTCCATAATCTATACCTTCTTCTTGAGAATACCCTTTACACACTAATCTAGTTTTGTTTCTAGATACTTGACCATCTTCATTCAACTTGTTTTTGAATACCCATTTAGTTCCAATTACATTTTTGTCTTTAGGCCTAGGTACAAGAGTCCATGTCTTATTTTTCTTTATTTGTTCTATTTCTTCATTCATAGCCTCAATCCAACTTTCATTTTCCAATGCATTTTTAACATTTCTAGGTTCAAAATCAACAAGTAAACATGTACCTTTCAGTTTACTTCTTGTCATAGTACCATTTGATTTGTTTCCAAGAATCTGATCTGGTGTATGATGCCTCCTAACATACTTGGCCAATACCAGTTCCTTGCCTCTTGAATGACTTACATTGTCATCTTCTTGAATTTCATCTTCAGGTTCAGTTTTCTCAGGCTCTGTAAATATTTGCTCGAGAGCTTCAGACTGAGACTTGGTTCCTTGTGACTCAGTTTGAACTTCTTCTTGTGACTCAGTTACTATACTGGGTTTGGTAGATGTATTTTTCTTATTGATAGACGTGTCTCACAATGTATTAGGTTCAATGTAAACAAATCTTTTGTAATCCACTGGTTCCTTTTTGCTTTCTTCTTCAGTCTTTTCTGCAAACTCATCAACTTTCACATGTGCACTTTCTGTGATTTTGTGAGTAGACAAATTTAGACATCTATATGCCTTACTTTTGCAAGAATATCCCAAAAATATTCCTTCATCACTTTTTACATCAAATTTTCTTTTTCTAGATTCTTTTAAGATGTAACATTTACTACCAAATACTTTCAAGTAACTTACATTGGGTTTATAGCCATACCATAACTCATAAGGAGTTTTGAATGTGTCTTTCCTCAACTGTACTTGGTTCAAGGTATGAACTATAGTGCTAATAGCTTCCTTCCAGTGTTTCATAGCAATGTTCTTTTCAATCATTAGAGTCCTTGCACAATCCATGATAGATCTGTTCCTCCTTTTAGCTATTCCATTCTGCTCAGGAGTTCTTGGAGCTGATACCTATCTTTTGATTCCTCTTCCAATGCAAAAATTATTGAATTCATGGGAGATGAATTCACCACCTGTGTCTGATCTCAAGCACTTCATTCTTTTTCTTGTTTCTTTTTATACTCTTGCCAAATACCATTTGAATTTCTCAAATGCTTCTAACTTTTCTCTTAAATACATAACAGTCATCATTATAGAGTAATCATCAACAAAGAGAATAAAGAATTTTTCTCCAGTATAGCTGTCAATTCCAATAGGTCCACATAAATCAGTATGCACAATATCCAAAATATGTTTAGACTGATAGTTTTTACTTTTAAAGCTAGTCTTTCCCATTTTACCAATCTGACAATTCTTGCATAGACCAACATCAGGTTTCTTCAAAGTAGGAATACCTCTTACTTTCTTGAATTTATTTATTTTCACCATATTATCAAAATTTACATGACATAACCTTTTGTGCCATAACCAACTTTCTTCAATTTGAGCAATAAAACATGAGCATTCACCAAGATCAAGATAAAATAGGTTACCTTTGGTTTGTTTGCCTGAACCAATCAGTTTTCCTTTGTCATCCAGCAGTCTTGCTTTGCCATTCATGAATTCAACCTTGAATCCAATGTTGATTAGTTGTGCTACACTTAGAAGATTATTTTTTAATCCTTCAACCCAATATGCATTATCACATACAAGTTCTTTGGTTAAAGAAATTCATCCTCTTCCTTTTATACAACAAGGTTCATTGTTTCCAAACCTTACACTACCACCATCATAGTTTTCAAAATGTTCAAAATTAGTTTTGTCACCAGTCATATGATGTGAGCATCCACTATCTATAATCCATGTATCATTTTTGCTTATATGAGAGATAAGTGCCATCTCATCTTCATCATCATCAAATTCATCTTTTACAGTAATGAAAACAATTTCTTCTTCACTATCATCAGAATCCTTAGCCAAAAAACATGTTTTCTTACCTTTATCCTTGAATGACTTGAAAATATTCTTGCCATTGTACTTGTGACCTTTCTTTTCATCTTTGTTTTGCTTGTTTGGGCACCTAGCTGCAATTTGACCAATTTCTTCACATGAAAAATAGATTAAGGGAGGTTTACCTTTGTATTTACCTCTGCCTCTAGTATATTTATTTGCAAGTATTGCTTCAATAACTTCAAGATCACTATCTGAACTTTCCTCTGATTCTTCTTCACTTTCTGACTAAATTTTCTTTCCCTTCTTGAGTGAAAGTTTGGCCTCAAATGCTGATTCAATATTTTTAGAAGTTGGAACATAGTTGTCATAGTTATCCAGTTCAAAATCTATGAATCTTCCAACTAAGGCATCCAAAGTTATATTGTGATTTTGTTCACATCTTCTTTCTTGAATAGCAGATACTCTTATTACATAGATAGGAAGCAATGTTCTAAGAACCTTACTTATAACAGTTTCATCATCAATTTTTCCTCCAGAAGCTCTAAATGCACTAACACTCACCTTGATCCTTTCAACATATTTTGCAATATTTTCATCTTCTTTCATCTTCATCTAATCAAACTATCCTCTTAGGCTTTCTGCTTTGGCTCTTTTCACATTGTCATCACCACCATAAATTTTCTTCAGCTTGTTCCATATTTCATAAGCAGTTGTGCATTCTTTGATCTCATCAAATTCTTCATAGCTAAGAGATGATGAAATGTCTATCATCATAGTTTTATGGTTCTTTTTCTCTGCAATGTCTTCAACAGTTAATGTGCCAGTAGGAACTGTATATTCTTGATCAATATATTTGCATCCTGAATCACCAATGGAAGCTAGATGAAGTCTCATGAGACCTTGCCATGCTGAAAAGTTATCTTTGTTAAGCCTTGGAATTTCTCTCTTGTAAGACATCTTGATCTTTAGCTTAGGTCCTTGAAACCCTTCCCGCAAGCACCAAAAGCTCTGATACCAATTGTTGGAAATATGAATGTAGTAACTGAGAGGGGGGGGGGGGGGTGAATCAGTTAACCACAAAAAATATTACCATAGATCCCTTAGATGTCTTATTAAATCATTTACTACTGTCATACAGAGAAATTCTGAAACTCGATAATTACAGTGAGTATTAATTATAACTATTCTTAAGCATTCATTAGTGATTAAAATACATGAATAAAGAAAATATCATGAACACAAGAGACACCAAATTTAACATGGAAACCCAATATGGGAAAAACCACCAATGTAACTAGTTACTGATTTTCGCTCTTCTGAAGTGATGCTCTGTTAGGAGCCAACCCGGTAAAATGTTATAAAACACACTATTAGGTGTGACCTTGTTAGAGGATTTAATAACCCTATTAGGAGTGGCCTTGTAAGAGGTCTTGAAACAATTCAATAGAACTGTCACCTTGTTAGAGGATTTACAAAATGGTTGTTAAACCAACTCAGTTAAGAGATTTTGAAATCACTACTACAATGGTAAGAAAGTAACAATGAAATGACCTGAATAGTGATGCAACTGAATTGTTGATTACAGATCTCTGTTCTGCTTCACTAGATCCTTCCTGATCAAATATATCTCTGCTACTCTTCAAGGATATCTAATCATCCTTCAAAATTCACTCACACTTTCCTTATTTTTCACTTGCACACTTATAATTCACAACTTGACCTTCTATATATACCATTCAGATTGTCAAGTCGGCACTAATAACCATTACAAAACATTACTAATCATTACAACAGTCAGCTGGGATAAAAAAACTTTATTTCTCAAATTAAGAAAATTCTTTATTGGGCCGACCTTGCTTGGTAAACACTAATCGGAAAAGATTTCCTTTGGTGACCAAGAGAACTCGGTAAGCACTGTGAATTCTACAATATCCTTTGGAGACCGAGTGAACTCGGTAAACACTAACTTTCCTTTGAGAACCATGGAAGCTCGGTTAACACTATTTTCTGTCATACTTTTCTTTGACACCTGAGATATCTTGGTAGACACTTGAAAACTGCCTACTGACCGACTGAGCTTGGTAATTGATATGACATTTGTGTGACATCAAAGACAACACATAATTAATCCAACAATCTCCTTTAGATAATTGTATCCAACACATCATCTCTCTTAATATAACATTTGTTTCCAAAAATTCTAAAATACTTAACTGAGGGTGCATGTCCAAACCATAATTCATAAGGTGTTTTGTTTGTGTCTACTTTGATTTGTACTCTGTTCATTGTATAAATTGTTGTATTCACTACTCTCCAAAATGTCTTTGCCAAATCACTTTCAAACAACATAGATCTTGCTACTTCAGTCACTGATTTGTTCCTTCTTTCTACAATACCATTTTGTTTAGGTGTTCTAGGGGCTGAAAACTATCTCTTAATGCCATTCACTTCACAATAGGTGTTAAACTCTTTAGAAGTAAATTCTCCTCCTCTATCAGATCTCAAACATCTAATCCTCATTCCTGATTCATTCTCAACTTTGTTCTTAATTACCTTAAACTTATCAAATGCTTTAGATTTCTCTTTCAAAAATGCAATCCACATCATTCTTGTAAAATCATCAACAAGAATCATAAAATACCTTTCTCCATAGAATCTTTTAGTCCTTGTAGGACCGCTCAAGTCTGTATGAACAATCTCCAACTTCTCTGTAGATGTGAACTTCTTTCTAGGAAATGAACTCCTTTTCTGCTTAGCCATCACACATTCCTTGCAAATCATGTTAGTAGGCTTCATAATCTTAGGTAATTCTCTTATTGCAAGTGTAGTACTCACTTTCACAATATTATCAAAGTTTATATGATAAAACCTTCTCTGCGACAACCAACTGTCATCAATCTTAGTCATCAAACATGTCATCTCAGTAGGGTTCAACTAAAATACATTACCTCTGGTTCTAGATCTTGTTCCAATCAAATTTCCATCTTTATCCTTAATCACACAAATTTTCTCGACAAACAAAACTTGATATCCCTTATCAACTAATTGTCCAACACTCAATAGATTATGTTTCAATCCATCCACAAAGTAAACATCATCAGTATTAGTCTTTCCATCAAGAGTAATAGATCCTATACCTTTAATCAAACAAGGTGCATTGTTACCAACTCTAACAATTCCTCCATCATGCTTGCTAAACTTTATGAAATTTTTTTTATCACCAGTCATATGATGTGAACAACCACTATCTATAATCCAATCAGCTTTCTTTTCAACTTGGGAAACTAATACTTTTTCTTCTTTAATATCAGATTCAAAATTTTCTTCTTTAATAGCTACAAATCCTATGTCAACAAGGTTATCATTATCACAGTCACTCAAATGTCTTTCAATTCCTACTTCAATTTCTTCATCATTTGCATAATGACATTCTTTAGGTCTTCTATGCTTAAAATTGCTTCTATAATTCTTAATTCTCTTAGGACACTTAGATGCATAATGACCATATTCTTGACAAGTCCAACATTTAAAGATTTTTTTACCATCTGGTTCTCTTTTCACAAGCAAGGCAATACCTTCTTCAATCTTCTTATCTTCTTCAGATTTGGATCTGCTACTACTGGCATAATCTCCACTCACACTTGTACTTCTTGACAAAGTAGGTCTAATGCTTAGAGCACTAAATGTTGTCTCCATTCTTGGTAGTTCTCTTGATAATCTCAAATTCATCTCTATTGATTCCAATCTTCCAAGAAGAGTCTCTCTTGAAAAGTTCAGTGTACAAGGTATCACTTGTTCAATCATTTGTGTAGTCTGCCTGAATACCAGTGTCAATGTTCTCAAAATTTTCCATATCACTTCATTCTTTGATTTTTCACCTCCACAAGACTTTATTCCTGCAACAATTTCTGACATCCTACCAATATAGCTTCTAACAAATTCATCTTCCATCATTCTCATGTCCTCAAATGCACAAATCCAATTATGCAACCTAGCTTTCTTTGCATGTTCATCACCTTCAAAAGTAGAATGTAAATGATGAAGGGTGCTCCCCTTAATACCACAACCACATAAGAGAAATAGAGAAACAAAAAGAATAATATGCAAGAACAGAAAATTGGCTTCTTATTATCTCCACAAATGTGGAATTACAACTTTCAGAATTACAATATGCAAAGCCACATGGGCATTCCCTTACAATATTCTGTAGGACAAAGCCTCGAATCAATACCCAGATCTACTACCCAGAACTATTCTGAACTCCCAAGACAATAATACAGCCTTCCTTATATAGGCAATTTTCCACCGCTTGGGAAGGTTCCAGAATTTTAGCCAATAAGGCTGACCAAACTTAAAATTATTTTATTTTATATTTTATTACATCATAGCTGGCTCAAGATAACCTTTGAAACCCGAACAGAAATTTTGAAGAAAATTATTTTCTACCATTTCGGGTGGCCCAACTTTCGAAGACCATAAGTCATCACCAGTTGACCTGATCGGCTATTATAACCCCATTTCAGAAATGCCACGAAGCGCTCTACAGGCTTGACTTGCGCAAGCACCCGTCACCCAAATTTTTGACCTCATCCGGGGCCTCTAAAGCCTTCAAAACTGAGTTCAAAGTTTCTGTACCCTGCTGCCAATACCGAAAATCTTCAATATCTTCCAATATACACCTGATCTGGCAATGAAACTTTACTGGCAGACTTATATGACCAAAATGAACCTCCAAGAAAGAAATCAGATCATTCTGAGCACATACAAAAATTACCAAAAATAGTAACTTTCCATAAATAACAGCTCTACACAAAATAGCCCTTATTGAATACAAAAACAGAAATATTTTTGGGTGATGCAAGATTGCTCTTACACCCAGGATGCTCCTGCATCAGACACCTAGGCTAATTTGAGAAGTGACCCTATCATGACTCAGGTGTGCAGAGGAAAACCAAGATGGCTAACCTCCTCCTTTGTCAACCATGATGAATCTTCAACAGGTCATCCTTTCCACTTGACCAGATATTCTTTATATGTCCTGTTCCTTGTGCTTCTGCCAACACGACTATCCAGTATATCTTCGATCTCCTTAGTGTCTGAACTAGTTGCTGGAATACTCCACTGTGCTGCTGTGATCTCATCTTCAACACCTCCTTCATGATACTCTGTCAGATCTGAAATGTTAAACACTGGTGAAATATTTAGCTTAGTAGGCAATTCTACCTCATATGCGTTTCCTGAATCATGTTTCTTCAGTATCCTACATCGTCCAAACTTCTTCATTTTTAGCTTGTTATATGTACCAACTGGAAACTGCTCCTTCCGCAAATGAACCATGACTTCATCACCAACCTGAAATTCCTTATACCTCATTTTCTCATCTGCCTTAACCTTATACTATGCATTCATCTTGGTAATATGCTTCCTCACCTCCTCATGGATGTTCTTCAAGTGTTCTGCAAAATCCTCAGCTTCAACACTACTTATTTCTCCTTTATCTATCTTCCTCAATTCAGATGCATTTCTTGGACTACTTCCATATACAATCTGGAATGGTCATTTACTAGTGCTCCTGTTGACAGAATTATTGTATGCGAATTCTGCCTGTGGTAAAATCAAATCCCAACCTCTTGGCTTATCTCCAACCAAACATCTCAGCAAATTTCCCAAACTCCTATTCACCACCTCTATCTGTCCATCAGTCTGTGGATGATGTGATGAACTAAACTTCAAATTTGTCTTCAACTTCTTCCACAATGTACGCTAGAAATATCCAACAAACTTAGTGTCCCGATCTGAAACTATGGTCTTTGGCAAACCATGAAGTCTCACTACTTCTCTGAAAAATAATTCTGCTACATGAACAGCATCATTAGTCTTCTTGCAGGGAATAAAATGTGCCATCTTTGAAAATCTGTCAACTACCACAAAAATTGAATCATGTCCCCGTTGTGTCCTCGGTAAACCAAGAACAAAGTCCATGATGATATCCTCCTAAGGCTTCTCTGGTACAGGTAATGGCTGATACAACCCTATATTCTATTTCACTCCCTTCGCCATCTGACATACTCGGCAACTCTGTACAAACTTCTTCACATCTTGCTGCAATTGTGGCCAATAATAATTCTCACTAACCAAACCAAGGGTTTTATCATGACCAAAATGTCCAGCCAATCCTCCGCTATGCTTCTCCTTGATGAGATTCTCCCTCATAGAACTTCATGGAATGCACAACTGACTCCCTCTGAATAGCATATCATCCTAGATGATGAAATCCAACCATTTCATCCTGTCTAGAGTAACAGGTTCTGTACAAGCTTTCCAAGCTTCACCAAAATCAGGATCCTCTAGATATAAATTCTTGAGTTCCTTGAACCCAACCACTTCAATCTGCATTTCTGTCAGCAATAGTTGCCTTCTGCTAAGAGCATCTGCAACCCTATTAGACTTTCCACTCCTGTGTTTCAAAACAAATGTATAACTCTGCAAAAACTCAACCCATTTCAAATGCCTTTGATTCAATTTTCCTTGACTATTCAAATATTGCAAAGCTTGATGATCAGTATACAAAACAAACTCCTTAGGAAGCAGATAGTGCCTCCACTTTTTCAATGCCTGAACTATAGCATAAAATTCTTGATCATAAACAAAATATTTTCTCTTGGCATCATTTAATTTCTCACTGAAATAAGCAACATGTTTACCTTCTTGGCTCATAACAGCTCCTATTGCAGTACCACTAGCATCACAATCTACTTGAAAAACCTTATTAAAATCTGGAAGTGCTAAAACAGGTTGTTCTGTAACTTTTTGTTTCAACAATTGAAAACTCTTTTCTGCCCCATTAGTCCACTTAAACTCTTTTCTATCCCCTCTCATTGTTTCAGTCAAGGGTCGACAAATACTGCTAAAATTTTTGATAAACTTTCTGTAAAACCTAGCTAGACCATGAAAAGATCTTACCTCAGTAGCACTCCTTGGAGTAGGCCATTCAAAGATAGCCTGTACCTTCTCTGGGTCTATTTTTAGACCTTCTGCTGAAACTACAAATCCCAAATACACTAACTCTTTCTTCACAAAACTGCACTTCTTCAAATTAATCAACAATTTCTCATCTCACAACTTCTCAAACACCATACGAATATGCATCATATGTTCCTCCAATGTCTTGCTAAAAATCAAAATATCATCTAGGCAAACAATGACAAACTTACCCAGAAATTCTTTCAGAACCTCGTTCATGAGCCGCATGAAAGTGCTCGGTGCATTGGTTAGCCCAAAAGGCATGACTAACCACTCATATAGTCCTTCCTTTGTCTTGAAGGCAGTCTTCCATTCATCTCCTTCTCTGATCCGAATCTGATGATATCCACTCTTCAGATCTATTTTTGAGAAATACACAGCGCCACTCAAACAGTCCATAATATCATCCATTCGTGGCAATGAAAACCTGTACTTGATTGTGATCTTGTTTATTGCCCTAGAATCTGTACACATCCTCCATTCTCCATTCTTCTTTGGTGCTAATACCGCCGGTACAGCACATGGACTCCGACTCTCACAGATCAATCCTTTCTGTAATAGTTCATGTAATTATCTGTTCAACTCCTCACTTTCTGCAGGTGTCATTCTGTGTGCTGGCTTATTCGGAAAACTCGCTCCTGGGATCAAGTCCATCTGATTACTGATCTTCCTGACTAGTGGTAATCCATCTGGCATGTTATCGGATACAATATCCTGAAACTCATTCAACAAATCTGCAACTTCTACAGGAACATCTTCTACTTCCTCTTTACCAACTTTTAGAATTAAAGCAAAACATACATGCTCATGCCTCATACCATCTAGGAAATTTCTTCCATCAACAAAATTTATCCTTGCATTACCACATACCTTTTCTCCAGTCTCCTTCAATGGTTTTAGCTTATGTCGCACTCCATCCTTTGTCAGGGAATAGGTATTCGCACGACCATCATGTACAACACATTTGTCAAACTGCCATGGTCTACCCAACAACATATGACATGCATCCATAGATATGATATCACACAATACCTCATCTTGGTATCCGCCAACCTTGAACTTTACTAGGCATTGTTCATTGACCATGACCTTGTGGTCATCCTGTACCCAGGTAATCCGATATGGATGTGGGTGTTTCTATCTTTTGAGCTTCAACTTTATCACCATCTCTTCTGACACCAAATTGTCAGTGCTTCCACTATCAATGATCACATCACAACATTTACCTTCACACTTGCACCTGGTGTGAAACAGGCTCCTCCTTTGCTCAGGTTCATTCTCACCACTCAACAGGACTCTTCTGTTAATCAACGTTTCTCCTTTTTTGGCATCTTCAGAATTTGATGATCTGGCATCTTCATCTACATGTGCAACTCTGGCCTGGCCTTCATTTCTCCTGTCTATTCTGCCTTGGCGCTGAGGACATTCAAATGCCCTATGACCTTCTTCTCCACAGTGAAAACATGTTCCACGGAAGCCTCCTCTTCCTCTCTGATCTCTATTATTCTGATCCTGGAAGCGATTGGAATTATTTCCACGTTGATTCTGACTGCTATTGGCCTCATCCTTCTTTTTTGGATCTTCATTTCGGCCACCATATGACCGTCCACCAGATTGTCCACCGTGACCTCTTCCGTTTTGTCTGCTCTCAAATTTCTTGTTAAGCTTTTCCTCTACTTTTAGGGCAAATTGGTATGCCTCCTCAATACTGTTCATTCGAACCAGATTCAACTCCTCCTGAATGCTTGGCCTTAACCCATTAAAGTATCTGGCAACTTTCTCCTTATCAGCTTCTGCATGGCCTGTTCTGATGAGAAGTCGATAGAACTCCTCTGTATACTCCTGAACAGATCTTCATGCTTGCTTCAAACTTTGCATTTTCTTTAGTAGATCAAGCTCATAATCAATAGGAATGAACTGTCGCTTCAATTTATCCACCATCCGATCCCATCTTGTGATTTTATCTTTCCCTCTTCTATTTCGCTCCAATTGAATTTTTTGCCACCAGATCTTCGCATGACCTTTCAGTCTGGCCTTCGCAAATTTGACCCTATCAAGATCCTCAACATCTTCATACTCAAAATATTCCTCACATTCATTGATCCAGTTGATCAATTCCTCTGGGTTAAGATTTCTAGAAAATGTAGGAACCTCAATCTTAGGTCTTTTCCCAATCTTGGAAATCACCCGAAAAAGTCTTTCTTCCTCCTGGTTCACAATTTCAGCTTCTCCTTCTTGATATTCTTCTTCAGCTTCATCCTCGCTTTTGTCTCTGACATTAAGATTCATTCCTCTATGAATCTCTTCTTGTAATGCTCACACTTGTCTCTGCACCTCTCTAACCTCAGGTGTTACAACACCAGCTCTTCCGCCACGTTCCCTTCGTGGAGGCATTTTCGCGATGCGCGCTGAAACCCTAGCCACGGTCCTCATGCAAACTACCTCACAGTCGACGATCTATTTACACACTCAAGAAAACCTGCTTTGATACCACCTGATGAAGGGTGCTCCCTTTAATACCACAACCACATAAGAGAAATAGAGAAACAACAACAATAATATGAAAGAACAGAAAATTGGCTTCTTATTATCTCCACAAATGTGGAATTACAAACTTTCAGAATTACAATATGCAAAGCCACATGGGCATTCCCTTACAATATTTTGTAGGATAAAGCCTCGAATCAATACCCAGATCTACTACCCAGAACTATTCTGAACTCCCAAGACAATAATACAGCCTTCCTTATATAGGCAATTTTCCACCACCTAGGAAGGTTCCAGAATTTTAGCCAATAAGGCCGACCAAACTTAGAATTATTTTATTTTACATTTTATTACATCATAGCTGGCTCAAGATAACCTTTAAAACCCGAACAGAAATTTTGAAGAAAATTATTTTCCGCCATTTCGGGTGGCCCAACTTTCGAAGACCATAAGTCATCACCAGTTGACCCGATCAGCTATTATAACCCCATTTCAAAAATGCCACGAAGCGCTCTACAGGTTTGACCAGCACAAGCACCCATCACCCAAATTTTTGACCTCATCCGGGGCCTCTAAAGCCTTCAAAACTGAGTTCAAATTTTCTGTACCCTGCTGCCAATGCCGAAAATCTTCAATATCTTCCAATATACACTTGATCTGGCAATGAAACTTTATTGGCAGACTTATATGACCAAAATGAACCTCTAAGAAAGAAATCAGATCATTCTGAGCACATACGAAAATTACTAAAAATAGTAACTTTCCATAAATAGCAGCTCTGCACAAAATAGCCCTTATTGAATACAAAAACATAAATATTTTTGGGTGATGCAAGATTGCTCTTACACCCAGGATGCTCCTGCATCAGACACCCGGGGTAATTTGAGAAGTGACCCTATCACGACTCAAGTGTGCGGAGGAAAACCAAGACGGCTAACCTCCTCCTTTGTCAGCCATGATGAATCTTCAACAGGTCGTCCTTTCCACTTGACCAGATATTCTTTATATGTCCTGTTCCTTGTGCTTCTGCCAACACGACTGTCCAGTATATCTTCGATCTCCTTAGTGTCTGAACTAGTTGCTGGAATACTCCACTGTCCTGTTGTGATCTCATCTTCAACACCTCCTTCATGATACTCTGTCAGATCTGAAATGTTAAACACTGGTGAAATATTTAGCTTAGTAGGCAATTCTACCTCATATGCATTTCCAGAATCATGTCTCTTCAGTATCCTACATGGTCCAAACTTCTTCATTTTCAGCTTGTTATATGTACCAACTGGAAACCGCTCCTTCCGCAAATGAACCATGACTTCATCACCAACCTAAAATTCCTTATACCTCCTTTTCTCATCTGCCTTAACCTTATACTGTGCATTCATCTTGGTAATATGCTTCCTC
This sequence comes from Chamaecyparis obtusa, assembly GCA_027943335.1. NCBI lineage: Eukaryota > Viridiplantae > Streptophyta > Pinopsida > Cupressales > Cupressaceae > Chamaecyparis > Chamaecyparis obtusa. The sequence goes on along the minus strand of BSBK01003337.1, from coordinate 198,690 downwards.
ACCTCCTCATGGATGTTCTTCAAGTGTTCTGCAAAATCCTCAGCTTCAGCACTACTTATTTCTCCTTTATCTATCTTCCTCAATTCAGATGCATTTCTTGGACTACTTCCATATACAATCTGGAATGGTGATTTACCAGTGCTCCTGTTGACAGAATTATTGTATGCGAATTCCGCCTGTGGTAAAATCAAATCCCAACCTGTTGGCTTATCTCCAACCAAACATCTCAGCAAATTTCCCAAACTCCTATTCACCACCTCTGTCTGTCCATCAGTCTGTGGATGATGTGATGAACTAAACTTCAAATCTGTCTTCAACTTCTTCCACAATGTACGCCAGAAATATGCAACAAACTTAGTGTCCCGATCTGAAACTATGGTCTTTGGCAAACCATGAAGTCTCACTACTTCTCTGAAAAACAATTCTGCTACATGAACAACATCATTAGTCTTCTTGCAGGGAATAAAATGTGTCATCTTTGAAAATCTGTCAACTACCACAAAAATTGAATCGTGTCCCCACTGTGTCCTCGGTAAACCAAGAACAAAGTCCATGCTGATATCCTCCCAAGGCTTTTCTGGTACAGGGAATGGCTGATACAACCCTGTATTCTGCTTCACTCCCTTCGCCATCTGACATACTCAGCAACTTTGTACAAACTTTTTCACATCTTGCTGCAACTGTGGCCAATAATAATTCTCACTAACCAAACCAAGGGTTTTATCACGACCAAAATATCCAGCCAATCCTCCGCTATGCTTCTCCTTGATGAGATTCTCCCTCATAGAACTTCATGGAATGCACAACTGACTCCCTCTGAATAGCATATCATCCTGGATGATGAAATCCAACCATTTCATCCTGTCTAGAGTAACAGGTTCTGTACAAGCTTTCCAAGCTTCACCAAAATCAGGATCCTCTGGATATAAATTCTTGAGTTCCTTGAACCCAACCACTTCAATCTGCATTTCTGTCAGTAATAGTTGCCTTCTGCTAAGAGCATCTGCAACCCTGTTAGACTTTCCACTCCTGTGTTTCAAAACAAATGTATAACTCTGCAAAAACTCAACCCATTTCAAATGCCTTTGATTCAATTTTCCTTGACTATTCAAATATTGCAAAGCTTGATGATCAGTATACAAAACAAACTCCTTAGAAAGCAGATAGTGCCTCCACTTTTTCAATGCCTGAACTATAGCATAAAATTTCTGATCATAAATAGAATATTTTCTCTTGGCATCATTTAATTTCTCATTGAAATAAGCAACAGGTTTACCTTCTTGGCTCATAACAGCTCCTATTGCAGTACCACTAGCATCACAATCTACTTGAAACACCTTATTAAAATCTGGAAGTGCTAAAACAGGTTGTTCTGTAACTTTTTGTTTCAACAATTGAAAACTCTTTTCTGCCCCATTAGTCCACTTAAACTCTTTTCTATCCCTTCTCATTGTTTCAGTCAAGGGTCCACAAATACTGCTACAATTTCTAATAAACTTTCTGTAAAAGCTAGCTAGACCATGAAAAGATCTTAACTCAGTAGCACTCCTTGGAGTAGGCCATTCAAAGATAGCCTGTACCTTCTCTGGGTCCATTTTTAGACCTTCTGCTGAAACTACAAATCCCAAATACACTAACTCTTTCTTCACAAAACTGCACTTCTTTAAATTAATCAACAATTTTTCATCTCTCAACTTCTCAAAAACCATACGAATATGCATCATATGTTCCTCCAATGTCTTGCTAAAAATCAAAATATCATCTACGCAAACAATGAAAAACTTACCCAGAAATTCTTTCAGAACCTCGTTCATGAGCCGCATGAAAGTGCTCGGTGCATTGGTTAGCCCAAAAGGCATGACTAACCACTCATATAGTCCTTCCTTTGTCTTGAAGGCAGTCTTCCATTCATCTCCTTCTCTGATCCGAATCTAATGATATCCACTCTTCAGATCTATTTTTGAAAAATACACAGCTCCACTCAAACAGTCTATAATATCATCCATTCGTGGCAATAGAAACCTGTACTTGATTGTGATCTTGTTTATTACCCTAGAATCTGTACACATCCTCCATTCTCCATTCTTCTTTGATGCTAATACCACTGGTACAACATAGGGACTCAGACTCTCACGGATCAATCCTTTCTGTAATAGTTCATGTACTTGTCTGTTCAACTCCTCACTTTCTGTAGGTGTCATTCTGTGTGCTGCCTTATTCAGCAAACTCGCTCTTGGGATCAAGTCCATCTGATGACTGATCTTCCTGACTGGTGGTAATCGATCAGGCACATTATCGAATACAATATCTTGAAACTCATTCAACAAATCTGCAACTTCTACAGGAATATCTTCTACTTCCTCTTTACCAACTTTTGGAATTAAAGAAAAACATACATGCTCATGCCTCATACCATCTAGGAAATTTCTTCCATCAACAAAAGTTATCCTTGCATTACCACATACCTTTTCTCCAGTCTCCTTCAATGGTTTTAGCTTATGTCGCACTCCATCCTTTGTCAGGGAATAGGTATTCGCACGACCATCATGTACAACACATTTGTCAAACTGCCATGGTCTACCCAACAACATATGACATGCATCCATAGATATGATATCACACAATACCTCATCTTGGTATCCGCCAACCTTGAACTTTACTAGGCAATGTTCATTGACCATGACCTTGTGGTCATCCTGTACCCAGGAAATCCGATATGGATGTGGGTGTTTCTGTCTCTTGAGCTTCAACTTTGTCACCATCTCTTCTGACACTAAATTGTCAGTGCTTCCACTATCAATGATCACATCACAACATTTACCTTCACACTTGCACTTGGTACAAAATAGGCTCCTCCTTTGCTCAGGTTCATTCTCACCAGTCAACAGGACTCTTCTGTTAATCAACGTTTCTCCTCTTTCGGCATCTTCAGAATTTGATGATCTGGCATCTTCATCTACATGTGCAACTCTGGCCTGCCCTTCATTTCTCCTATCTGTTCTGCCTTGGCGCTGAGGACATTCAAATGCCCTATGACCTTCTTCTCCATAGTGAAAACATGTTCCACGGAAGCCTCCTCTTCCAGATCCTTGTCCTCTTCCTCTTCCTCTCTGATCTCTATTATTCTGATCCTAGAAGCGATTGGAATTATTTCCATGCTGATTCTAACTGCTACTGGCCTCATCCTTCTTTTTCAGATCTTCATTTCGGCCACCATATGACCGTCCACCAGATCGTCCACCGTGACCTCTTCCATTTTGTCTGCTCTCGAATTTCTTGTTCAGCTTTTCCTCTACTTTTAGGGAAAATTGGTATGCCTCCTCAATACTGTTCATTCGAACCAGATTCAACTCCTCTTGAATGCTTGGCCTTAACCCATTAAGGTATCGGGCAACTTTCTCCTTATCAGCTTCTGCATGGCCTGTTCTGATGAGGAGTCGATAGAACTTCTGTGTATACTCCTGAACAGATCTTCCTGCTTGCTTCAAACTTTGCATTTTCTTTAGTAGATCAAGCTCATAATCAACAGGAATGAACTGTCGCTTCAATTTATCCACCATCCGATCCCATCTTGTGATTTTATCTTTCCCTCTTCTATTTCGCTCCAATTGAATTTCTTGCCACCAGATCTTCGCATGACCTTTCAGTCTGGCCTTCGCAAATTTGACCCTATCAAGATCCTCAACATCT